>JAFIRS010002566.1:0-202701 GCA_018342105.1 Gonioctena quinquepunctata | reverse complement strand
GCCTTGATGATTTTATCTGTTACGTTAAGTAAGGCTGTGGCACAACTGTGATCCTTCCTAAAACCAGATTGTGTATCCGGTAGGACAGCGTTTTTCTCCAGGTACTCAACCAACTGACTTTTTATTATTCTTTCCAGGATTTTTGAGATGACGGGAAGGATACTTATTGGTCTCAAATCTTTCAGTTCATTCACTATGTCCACTTTTGGTAAAAGTATTACATGTGTGACCTTCCATTTGGTGGGAAAAACCAATTCAGTTTGCACATCGCTCTGTGCATTTCCCTTTTTGGTAATTTTAGAACATTTTTTTCTGTGACGGGCGAGTTGCTTTGATGAATAGAATCCTAGACACTCAGGACAAGGTAATATCGTGTTGGGTGAAAGCGAGTTTCTCATTGGTTTGAAGCTTTCCGTGGCATTGATTAGGTAGTTTCCTTGTTTACGGAGTGAGGTGAATAATTGTTTTCTTTCAGCACAGTTAGTAGGTTTCGAAAGAATTTTCTGTACCTCGTGTTCTGCTGAATGATTTCTTTCAATATGTCTGGCAAAATTTAAAACTTTCGTTTCACAGTAAAAACAGAAATCAGGTTTCCTGACGAATTTTGCCTTCATGTTTTTGTTGATGACTCCGTTTCTTCATTTAGTACTGAATTTCTGCAAAATAATTTCAAGGATCCACTAGGGATAATATTTTCCACCCAATTTTTTTGGGAGGATATTTCTGCTTCATCACATTGTTCCCCCCTTTATTTTTCCTTTTCATTCTTACAATTCATTTCTATTTTTGGAAACACTAAACTTCCATGCACTTTTGCCCATTTAGAAAATTATTATATGGGTTTTTTTTTATATTTTTTTTTTCCATTGTCTGACAACCTATATTTTTATTTTTACGTGTGTCATCAATTCGCATGAGAAATGAATGAAAACCGGTTTAGTACATCATATCATTTTGCTAAGAAATGTGTTTATGATCTCAACATCAAAAAATTAACTACAGAATACCACAAGAGAGTTCGATG
This sequence comes from Gonioctena quinquepunctata, assembly GCA_018342105.1. Classification (NCBI taxonomy): domain Eukaryota; kingdom Metazoa; phylum Arthropoda; class Insecta; order Coleoptera; family Chrysomelidae; genus Gonioctena; species Gonioctena quinquepunctata. Next base: position 201,677 of record JAFIRS010002566.1, on the reverse strand, counting down.
AAGGAGAAAATCATTCTCCAGATTTCTTTCTTAAACTTGTTGCCATTGAGCAATAGCCATTCGAATACGTGAAGCTCACGTGTAAATTGCCTGGCAACAAGTTTTCGAAAAATCTGTCGCATTATTTTCACTTTATTCTCACTCTCCTGTGATATTTCAACTGAGTATTTCCTTTCCACTACTACTTTGTCCGTTTCTACATTTCTCATACTCATTTACACACGGAATTCTCCCAAATATGCGAAATATTATAGCAATAATATTAAACCACTTCTCACTTCAGAGTTCGTCACTGGAGTACTAACAGTTCTGTTTCCACCTGTAAATAAATTTTTCTTTGTTTACTCGAATCAACGTACAAATTGAATGAATTGGGTGAAATATGGGTAGCCTTTTAATATATATATATATATATATATATATATATATATATATATATATATATATATATATATATATATATATATATATATATTTATATATATATATATATATATTTATATATATATATATATATATATATATATATATATTATAGTACCCTTTGGTTGAGTGCTATGGAGTCAAAAACATAAATTGAATACAGTATTTTTTCAAATTAACAACAGTGTTGTCACGTAATCCACGGATAAAAGACCCTGTATTAAAACGTCAATAAGAAGTATTTGAAACTCTTACAAATAACTCACTTCAAACAGACAAACATACATTTTATTATCGGGTTTGAAACTTTCACTCCAGAAGTATATCACCAAAATGTATAGACTGATTCTTACGAAAATCACTATTCTTTCGAAAATGTGAATTATAACTCGAATTACTATTGATCATAACGTCATAGATTGTATTTACTGTAAATTTCCAAATAATTTTTTGAGGAAATAGTATTTTTCCATCACAAGTGGTTGATAATTTTTTTGGTACTCCAAAAAAAGGAATTCTCATTTTGTCAGGATTCCAAGAAAACGCGCGTCATGGTAAGTAGTGAGTCAAATTGAATTATTTGAAATAAATTCACATAAAATAGTCACGGAACCTCCAGCGTTGTGGTAATTATCGATAATAAAACACTTGATTTAATTTTCAGTAACATAAATTTCATCGTCTCTAATGAAATAGTGACATTAGTGCCGATCGACAGGAGGCATCCGGCATTGGTGGCCGGAATTAAAATAAAAAAATATAAATACCGAAATGATCCCATTCAACTTGAGAATACCTACAACTTCAAAACAGCCGATTTTCCTAAATCAGTTGAACTCCCAGATCGAATGGATTAGTCAAATTTGGGCTGCTTTGATAATGTGAATAATCAAGTTGAATATTTTTATATGCGTATTTATGATGTTTTGGATAACTGTGTGCCAAAATTCCAGAAAAAAAAAATTTAACAGAAAATCTTACCCCCCCGTGGTTTATGAATGAAATTAAAAACAAACTCAGACAGAAGGAATATTACAGACATGGAAAATGTCAATCAGAGGGCAATATGATTAACTTCAAAAGGCTCAGAGCAGAATTGAAGAGAAATACAAAAAATGCCGACACTCAATACATTTGAAATATCGAAAATTCAATCATATATTCCCCAAATATTGTTTGGAACCACATCAATTCCACTAAGAGTAAAAGTGATTCGGGTGACAATTCCATTATTGCTGGTGAAAATACAAATGACTCACATACAATTTCTTAGGCCTATGGAAATTACTTCGAATCGGTTCACGGTGAAAAATCAACATGTTATGGAAGTGATGAGCTTAGGAATTTCAAAATGCCCCAAATCACTCATATATCGATCTCTGACATGGAAATGGCATTCAAGAAGCCGAAATCGAAGCAATCAGCGGGTCCTGATAATTTACCTTCGTACCTCATTAAGTCTTGTGAAAAATATTTACTTTATCCACTTATGGTGATATTTCAAAAATCTCCACAAGTTGGTATATTTCCGGACTGTTTCAAAAACACCAAACTCACTCCAATTCACAGAAATGGAGAAAAAACCAATATATCAAACTATGTTGCCAATAGCTATCCTAAATGCCATAGCAAAATTGTTTGAATATATTACATTCGAAAAACTTTATTGACACATTAAAAATCGAATTTTGGATTCCCAACATGGATTCTGAAGGAATAGATCCGTAGAAACAAACTTACTAACTTTCACTTATAACCTCGCTGAAATAATGAAGAACAATTGACTACGTTTGAGTGAACCATGATCTCATCAATAAAAAGTATTGTATGTGTGGTCTTAGTGATCCTCTCCTTCATTTGATGATTACCTACCTCAAGGGTAGAAATCAAATAGTTAAACTTCGTGACGGAAAGTCTGACTGGTTTGTAGCGAGATCAGGCGCAGTGATCAAATCTAGGTCCTCTGCTCTTTGTAATTTTTATTTAGGATCTACCAGAGTCTTTCTCCTCAAAGTGTCTAATGTATGCTGATGATTGTAAAATTTTCAGGAAGATTAGTAATACACATGATTATAGCCAGCTGCAATCAGATCTTAACGTACTTCATAACTGGACTATTGCAAATAAATGACCACTAAACTTGAGTAAGTCATCAGTTATGACTTATAGTAGGTCTGTTAACTTCAATAATCATTCTCATTATCTGACGGACGATAGAACATTTCCAAGATTGTAAGAGATTAGAGACCTTGTAGTAATTTTTCAGTGCCAACTCAAATTTGATAAACACATTTGAGCAATAACCCGAAATGCCGAGAAGCTACTTGGATTTCTCAAACGCATGACACATGAATTCAGAAATATAAAAACAATTAAACTCCCATATATACATATAATTCCATAGTGCGCTCACGTTTGGAATATGCCAGTATAATCTGGGACCCATCCACATTAAAACGTTAAAAAACGATTGAAACAATCCAAAACAAATTAATTTTCTATCTACATAACAAAAAGTATGGTATTGGTGCGGGTCACGCATCATACGAACCACACAGAAAATAATTTTTTATTGATAAGTTGGAAAATAGAAGAACTCAGCAAAAAAGTATGTTTATATTCAAAGTACTGACTGATAAAGAATCTGATTCGTATTTCCTCTCCAGTTGAAATTATATTCACCATTCCATATGATTCGCCCCAGAAATACATTTTATTACATTCCCAGGTCTCCAAATATGATTGATAGTATGTGCGCAACGGTTAACAAGCATGCGGATAAAATTTCAGTTGATATGTACAATATCAACTATAATCAATTCAATTGCATATTGGAAAAGTAGATTTTCTGTTCATGTACTCATGGAAACCTCATGAATTAATTAAAAGTATTTCAGGGTCAAAGGAGTGCATCGTATTGATATTAGTTGGTGTTCTTCATATAATTTACGCAATTTAACCAGGTATTCTTAAATATGTTCTGTATTTAAGACTATTTTTTCAGTTATAGTGGTTAGAATAGATTTTTTGTTTCTTAAGAATTCATGTCACCAGGTCCCCAAAACCTATCTTATCTTAGTATTCTACTTTTTTATTTTTGTTTTGTTTATTTTTCTTCTTCTTCGGGAATAAATAAAGGAGAGTGTGCACTTTTGTATATTTCTGTGGGTTATATATAGGGGTATGTATAAACTTATAGTGTTCCCCGTTGGTTTCTAGTTGGTATTAGGAAAGTGAAATCTTGTAGGGCCCTGTTTGTATTTCTTCAACAATAAATAAATAAACGTTGAGTATTAATAGGTTCACAGTGCCCTATACATATAGAGCACTGCTAGGAATTTAGATGTCGAAATAGTGAGGAAATACCACATCAGGAAAAAATGAGAGAACTTGCTCTGAATTATTAACAATTGGATAGAAATTAACAAATCCCATTTTTTTACAAGATCCTGATCCATAATCGGGTCCTGAAATTGGCGTGGCTATATGGCATTCCATTCTGGAGGTGTGATTTGAACATGAAAATTATCCAAACTTTCAGAATAAAGTTGTGATGAATATGTCAATGCCCCATGGTACGTTAGAAATAAGGATATTCATCGTGACCTGAAAGTACTGAGAGTGGCAGACGAAATCAAGAAGATGGCTAGCAGATATCAGTACAACTTCATCTCTACTCCAATTTAAAGGATTCTTAGTTACTGGACCATTAACCTGTCTGAAGACTGAAGAGGACCAAACCATTTGACTTAGTGTACTATTTTGTGTGAAATAAGATTATCTGCATACCTCATAATGTTGAGACCAGGACTTTTAAAATAATTGAATTATATTTTCTATGGAATACCTTCATACAAGTATTCAATTTGACGATTCATCCAAAACAAATTAATGATTGTTCGGTCTGTTTTACTTACGTACGCGCATGAGTTATATGTAAAAAAATGCAGATTATTGAAAAATAGTCCATGGACATATTTTAGGAATAATTTTTATCCATTCGCAAAAATGGCTGGGTATTGGACATGAAAACAACTGTTCTACGTCTTTGCTAACGTTTCGCGATTCATTTCTCGCTTCTTCAGAGCTAAAATAATTGAAAGAGAAAACAATCATAATATTTCACGAGAACACTGACACAATCCATCTCAACTGTAAATACGGGTAAACTCACCTCAGGCATAATCAACGGTGCATAGTACTTAGTCTGTGTTGATGTGCATTGTGACAATGCATCGTTGAAATAGTTGGATATGGATCAATAAAATGAAATATTTCAAAGAGTCGATTGACGACTAATATTTGAGTGTGGATATAACTTATCAGTAACGACAATAATGAAGTAGGGATAGATAGAAAAACATTACAAATGAAAAATATATACAATAAATTAGTTTTTAACTACAAATAACTTTTCAAACAACGTCAGGTTCATGTCCACTATAAACAGATCTCACAAATTCACTTCCAGTTTTCCGGATGTTCAAGTAATTGATGAGTCAATAATGTTGTTTTATACTCTCCTGAGATATTCGATATCTGCATGCCTGTTTACTGAATTTCTGTAGCGATTAATAAGATCATTACCAAAATCAACCTTCTGCGCTCGATGTCTTCATGATCTGATATTTGGGTGTTATCAAAATCGAAATTGTGACCCAGATCATGGTTATGTTCGGATAATCGGAGAATGCTGATTTTCCAAATAGTGATAGATCTCTACAATGATTTTTATGTTTTTTTTACTCTCTTTCCCAATAACTGCCGTGTTTGTCCATTGTATACTTTTTATAATTATTTATACCACATTCGACTATCGGGGAAATTGTTTTCAATTTATTTTCATTGTAGAAGTGCCATTGATAATTTTTCTCCCTGTAATACACTGACAGCCCTTTTACGTAAGTTAATTTGAAATACTTTGTATTCCCCTCGGTGGAAACACTGCTAGTGTTCCAGTTTGGACGATTAGTGCTTTGGGATATTGATTTTTAGATGACATGTTTTTAATTTTTCTGAGGTTTTCTTCGTGGAACTTACAATTACTAAGAGGGAAAGCACTGTGTTCTATTCCTTCAATGATAGCTGTTTTTTGGAAGGAAAATAATATGATAAAAAAATTGAGAAGTCTGCCAAGTATGTATCTTTCTCATTTTCCAATGTGAATTGAATACTACTATGGAAATTATTGAAAAGTGTCAGCAATTATTTTTCACTGTTTCGAGGGATGACTGTAAGAATATCATCAACGTAACAAAACAGGAAGGGTATTTCGAATGGCAAGTTTCTAATCCAATGAATAATTCATCACCAAATTTGCTATACTGAGAGAGACAAGGTAACCCATGGCTGTACCATCTAGCTGTTGATGAAAAATCCTATTGAGTTTAAAATAAATCGAATCAAACAAGTAAATGACGATTTCCAAAAATGAGTCCAGGGGAATCACAGTCATTATTTTCAAACATGGCCAAAATTCGTTGAAGATTTCTAGAAATAATTCTTCAGGGATGCTTGGGAAGAGTGAAACAACATCCAGAGTTATCAACAAAAAATATTGTTTTACCAACTGATTTTGTGTTGATATCTCCGGATGTTGTTTCACTCTTCCCAGGCATAGATATGGACCATATCCAACTATTTCAACGATGCATTGTGAGAATGCACATCAACACAGACTACTACTATGTACCGTTAATAACGCCTGAGGTGAGTTTACCCTAATGTACAGTTGAGGTGGATTGTGTCAGTATTTTCCTGTAATATTATGATATTGTTTTCTCTTGAATTCATTTCAGCTCTGAAAAAGCGAGAAATAAATCGCGAAACGATAGCAAAGACGTAGGACATTTGTTTTCTTTTCTGTCGAATACCCAGAAATTTTTGCGAATAACTACGATTTGGATGCAATCCAAGTAATAACAATTCATTCTTATCGTTTCAAAAACTACTAATTCCGTTTTTTCGTGCTGGTTACTTAAAAATATATGTTTGTCAAATGTTTGTCCTTATTTAGAGAAAATATATCATTGAGTGTTACAAGATTATGAAGAAGGTGTTGAGGGGGGCTTAAATACCGATATAACTTTCGATATTTGGAGCAGCGTTCTTCGAATCATGTGAACTTTGACTTTATAGCACTAAATCACAATCAATAATGATAATAGTAATGATAATAAGAATGATAATTGACATACATAGTACTCTCTACTATTCTTTCAGTAAAACATAAATCTGATGGTTCAATTATATTGCAAAGTTTTCTCCTAATATGCTATAATATTCTCTGAATCTGTTGCAAATTTCTAATTGATGGTGTTAAATTACGTCATTGTTCAGATTTTTCCTTTTTTTTTGCAGTGCTTTCCGATTTGTAACAGATTTTATTGACAGTTTTCCAAGGGCCTTCTGAAAGGTGAATGTATCCACATATGAGGTCACTGATTCAAAAAATTGTGCCTGTGTTCAAACCAAATACATTTGCAATTACTTTTTGAATCTGTTGTTTACTGATACAAATTTCTAATTGATGGTGTTTAATTACGTCATTGTTTAGTTTTTCCTTTTTTTTGTAGTGCTTTTCGACTTGTTACAGATTTCATTGACAGTTTTCCAAGGGCCTTTTGAACTGTTTTCCACTTACAACAAAATGGTGAATTGTATCCACATATAGAGGTCACTGATTTGAAAAATTGTGCTTGTGTTCAAACCAAATACCTTTTGCAATTACCTTTTGAATCTGTTGTTTACCGATACATAACATAATCAGTTGAGTCGCACATCTAACAACAAAAAATAGTTTCGTTTTCAAATGATTGCTTGTCTGTATTAATGTTCAAGTATTTTTTTTCCAGTAACTGTGTATTCGACCGTGAAACACAATTACGGGGCTCCATCATTCTAGGGACGAAATCCCTGAATATGGGAAGTCGTCCGATGAAATTTTATATCCAGCATCCCAAAGAGCAAAGGGCTTATCAAGTAACACGTTGCTTTTGTTTGAAATTCGGAGCTTGAGTGCCTGGCAACTTTATGTTCTTCCCAATCTTAATAAAGTTGCAACATGAGCGTTATCACCCCTCACACATGATTGAAGTAAGTCAATCGGAGACACTGAATGAACTTCACGTTTTTCGTCGGGACCTTGAGCCAAATTTCGTGGAAGAATATCACTTTCCAGTGTTCCGAACCAACCTGAAATGGAAAAATGTTTTCATGCCGCCCGACTGTGCTGAAAAAGTAATATATTCCAGGTGTCGTTGGATTCCTCTCGATCATATGAGTGCTACTCGCAGAAGAAAACAATGGGAATTACTGGAAAAATATGGTCTGTGGAATCATTGTTATCGTTTTTACCCGACTATGTTTATCATGTATGTATGTTTGTTACTTTGTGGCGCTCTAGAGACCGAATAGTCTATTGAAATGATACATGAGCTTTGCATTTTTTAGAGGACGCAATTTAATTTTTGGGACATGTGTGAGGGGTCAATAGAAGCTTAACCTCAAGTTTGTGGGGTGGCCACCCTTGTCCCCCGGCCGCCATCTTGGCAAAAGGGGTGAAAACACTTTTTTTGCGATATCTCGGAAACTATGCGTCTCACAAAAAATTTGTGGAATCATGATTTGTAGAAAATTAAAGAAGTTATAAGCAAAAAAGTGGGAAAATTTCTGTAAAAATTTTTTTTTTGCTCTATAACTTTTTTCTTATACATTTTACAAAAAAATTACCTTCAGACCAATCTTGTAGATGATCTTCTGAGGAAAATTTTTCCCCATAATTTTTTTCAATTTCATTCATTTAAAACGCTGTTACAGCGCTCCAAAGTTGACCGGATTCGTCAATGCTCATGAGAATCCGGTCGAAACGAAATGTTTAACTTATTTTTGTTTTTTTTTTCAATTGTAAATATATTCTTACAAAATTTTTGTTAAATTCGAACAACTTCACTTATTCATTCCCAACTCTTTTCCCCGCCACCTATGGGGTGGAGTCTGTAAGCGCGTTTTTTTAACGTGGTATCCCCAGTAGGCCTACTCCACGGACATCTTGCTTATAAGGTAATCCTCGTCATCTAATATTTTTAATCACTTATCAGCTAGCTACTCCAATCGACTTTTCTTCGATGGTCCAGGCTGTGGCTCAGAATCAAAATCAACGTCAAATGTGGAAGTGTGAGGAATGACAGAAGTTAAAATTGGAGTCATAGTTGGAAGTTCATCTTCAAATTCATTTTCTTCCATTAACTTTGATATTTTCATAATGTTGCTGCATGTTTCGCCAGAACAATGGAGGCATACTGTAGAGCATTTCAGGCCTGCTTTTCTGCAGCCACACATGCTTCCACAGTTTCCTTTGCATCTGCAGAAAATTAATTTCATGAGATCGGGGGGTGCTGGAGGCTTGGAAGCTTGTATTGGCATCCAAATGTTTGCATGCTTCTTCCAGCCCCAATCTTCAGGATTTTGATATCTTCCGAGTCACGACTGGACCTGGTGATATACTCGGAGAATGTGAAAACGAGCAGCATCTTGTGTTGGAGGCAACGATGATAAATTTAATGAATTTTTGGTCACTGTCTTGGCGAATCGTTTGTATCGCAAGCCGTCTAGTGAGTCGTCTTTATTACCGCCGTATAAAGCTATGAAAAAACGTTCGCCAACAAGAGTGAGCAAAGTTGGATCGACTTTCTCACTCAGGAATGGCGCGGTACCACCAGCTAATTCAGGATGTTTCTCCATTATTTTTATAAATTTTAATTTCCCCATATTATAGGCTGCTGATGTTGTATCACATCCTGAAAAAGCACGAAGAAACAGAAAATTCTGTGTTATGAGATCTCCATACATAAAACCTGAAGGGCTATATAACTGAGCAGATGTGCGCCCTTTTGAAGGTTTTGAAAAATAAATGTTAGGCTGTCTTGTACCTAATGCCGTGAGCAATACAAGAATGTCAATGTCCTCTGCCACAATAATAACAGATTCATGAGATCGGGATGCAGTAAGCGCAGCAGAGACGATGATTGAATCTGCATCTGATTCAGCTTGGTTGACAGAAAAACCAACCACTGAAAGAGCAGTTTTGAGAAGATCTATCAAGTTTGATTTGTTTTTTTCATTACCAAGAAATTTTTCTCGAGATGTTGTTAGTACAGTATTCTTATCAAACTTAATTTCAGTACATCAGGATTTTCGGAGTAACCATCAAATATTATTGTTGCAGATAGTCCATAATGTTCTTGCACATACCGGACATACTTCTCAAGGATGTTGTTTAATGACGAATTCCGATCCCAAATCACTTTATGCAATAGAAAACCACCATCGATAACAAAATGACTTCTGTGAATGTTTTCAAAGGATTGGTCCAGTAGTGTAAAAACATTAAACAAAGACGACTTAGAACCTTTCCTCATGCCATCTCAGCCACACCCTGGACCATCGAAGAAAAATCGATCAGAGTAATAAGTAATTGAAAATATTAGATGACGAGGATTACCTCATAAGCAAGATGTCCGTGGAGTAGGCCTACTGGGGATACCACGTTAAAAAAAAACGCGCTTACAGACTCTACCTCATAGGTGGCGGGGAAAAGAGTTAGGAATGAATAAGTAAAGTTGTTCGAATTCAACAAAAATTTTGTAAGAATATATTTACAATAAAAAAAAATCAAAAATAAGTTAAACATTTCGTTTCGACCGGATTCTCATGAGCATTGACGAACCCGGTCAACGTTGGAGCGCTGTAACAGCGTTTTAAGTGGATGAAATTAAAAAAAAAATGAAAGGGAAAAATTTTGCTCAGAAGATCATCTACAAGATTGGTCTGAGGTAATTTTTCTGTAAAATGTATAAAAAAAAAGTTATAGAGCAAAAAAGAAAATTTTTACAGAAATTTTCTCACTTTTTTGCTTATAACTTCTTTAATTCTTAATTTAGGGCAAAAAGTTATATGAACATATTTGTAGGCAAAACAATTTGCTACAAATTTTTTGTAAGACGCATAGTTTCCGAGATAACGCGAAAAAAGTGTTTTCACCCCTTTTTCCAAGATGGCGGCCGGGGGACAAGGGTGGCGACCCCGCAAACTTGAAGTTAAGCTTTTATTGACCCCCACACATGTCCCAAAAATAAAATTGCGTCCTCTAAAAAATGCAATATTCGGTCCTTAAATTGTAACATTTCAATGGACTAGAACGCTTGGGCCGATTTTGATGATTCTTATGTCATTCGAATTGTCTTAATCTTGCGAGTGTTACTAAACATGACAGTGATCAAAATTCAATTAGGCGACAACCAGACGCCATATTGTGAATAAAAACATGACAGTAATAATCAAAATTCAATATGGCGACAACCAGACGCCATATTGTGACAAAATTCTATATGGCGACAACCAGACGGCATATTGTGGAAAATCCCATTTAAAAAGTGTAAAATGAACAAAGTTAATTGAAAATAAAAAAACTCGACTGCGTGAAAAGTGAACTTTAAAAAAGATGGAAACAAGATGACCAGAAAATATTGTCAGAAAATTATGTTTTACGAGGTTAACTTTCAAACTGAATACTGTCTCACGCAGTCCGAGGCAATAATATATCTTCATTTTAAATTAAATAATATGCCTCTGACTGCGAGAGATTGTTTACAGTATGACGTTTAATAGTTAATCTCTCAAAACATAATTTTGTGACAATATTTTCTGGTCATCTTGTTTCCATCTTTTTGAAAGTTTACTTTTTACGTAGTCGGGTTTTTTCATTTTTAAATTGATTTCTATGAAGTTCTGATAGTTTTTATATCCAATAGTTTGAGCTTCATTAATTTCGTCGACACAGAAGGATTGTATTTCTGATGTACATTATTTGCAATTTCTCAAGATCATTTCTTTTTTTTTTATTTCCATAACAAACTTTTTCAAATGATACATCGCATTTGGTGAATGCCCCAAATATCGACATAATGGTGTATTTGTTGAGTTGGCGGATATATTTGAGATTCAAACTGATTTTGAATGGAGTTTTTGTGTTTTTGTGTTTTGTGGATATTTGCAACATAAGTTATTTTAAATCATACCAGCCGAATATTTCTATAATCAGGCAAATCACATATACCAATTAACGTAAAACAAAATGTACAGCGGCGCCGTTAGCATTGTGATCCGTTGGGTTCGAATCAGAGCTCTGATCACATTCAATATTATGATTGATATGAATAATGCGATTGCAGGTTTTCGGCGAATTTTGCGATTTTTCCAGAACAGCAGGAGTTTCACCTATTCCTGGAAGTTTATGACAAATTCCTGTGTGCTGCAAACGATATCTATGATCGCTCTGAAAAAATACTGGGTGCTACAGTCCCATATTACGAAGAGAGGTACAACAATTGCAAATCTGGTTAAAAAAAACCTTGCAAGAAACAAGTTTAGACAAACCTGGAGTTGGGATATATGCAGTTTTCATTGATATAAAAATGGCGTCGACACTATAGATCGCGAAATATTGATATTGAAATTATATAGATATAGATTTTCGAGTTCAGTCATAGATTCGTTAACGTGTTACCTATGCAAAAGGTACCAAAACCTATAATGAAAAATATGGGAGCAGAATATCAGCTTTACAACTACGATTTTCCATAAAAAAGCTTCTAGGTCATATTTGTTTACTATTATACTCGTATGTGAATGATTTGAGTTCTATTTTGTCAAAATGAACAATTAATCTTTCTGCAGATGATACCTTGATATATCTTAAGAGCAGTTGATCTTTTGCATTCGCTGAATATGAAATTTGTTAACATTTTTATGAATTTAAAACTAATATATTGAAAATTGCTGAGGCTGAAAGTAAATATATGTTTGATGGCAATAATTTTCCTTCGTACACAAAATCTGAATGTGGACTTGCATACTGAAATCAACATCTACGGATGGAGATATTTCGAAAAATATTTCTGATCGAAAGTCGTTAGTAAACCATCATAGAGCTTCCTTCAATCTTTCGAGGTGGACAACCTTCATCTTTGTCGTAGGGCTCCACTGGACTATATAAACCACGTCGTTGATTCTCTCCTCACTGCGAACGGTCCTTCCCAAAACGGTATCAGTTTGGGGGATACGTATTTCTTCCTACGTGTGTTGTACAGCTGAACTTTGTAACCTCCTTTGAATCCTCCTGAATTAGCTTTCAAATCATAATGAGCTAGTCACTTGCCAGTAGCAACCTCTTTATAGGTGTTTTGTGGATCGACGGTATGCTGTCTCTCAGTTTGTATGCATAGTCCTCCACCTCGACCTCTTGGTTTTTCGATGATCCAAACACCAAATCATAGGGCAATCGAAATTATCTCCCGATGATAATGCTAGCTGGTGTGAGTTCATTTGAATCGTAGATGGTTGCTCTGTATGCTAAGAAATAGTGGGGGGGTCTGTCCCAGTCCTTCTGCTGTTTTTCCACTGCCACGGAAGGAAATATGCTCTTCCATAGTTTGGTTAAACTGGGGTGGAGCGTCGTGGTTTTGGTCTTGTTGATAGCCATAAGCTCACAAACTTTCTTGAATGACCTCGGCTCGAAATTTATTCGTTGGCAGTAATGAAAACTCCATCGGTACTCTGAATTTCGAGAACATTTTGTCTACCATTAACCTTCCTTTTTTTGGATGCTTCTTGATCTGGAATGGCATAGAATTCCACCAATTTGCTGAAATAGTCTATAGCAAGGATGTATATGTAGCCAACATCGATCACAAGAAATGGTCCAGCTACATCGATGGTAATTTGTACCTACGTTATACTCATTCCCTACACCTTGTCTTGGGACTTTTAGTGGTGCCGCACTCTGGAAATATTCTGATCCAGCTTTCCACATCGTTTCGACATTGAACCCAGTGAAACCTCTGCCTAATCTTGTTCAAAGTTTCATTGACTCTCGGATGTCCTCCAGATTTTTTTCCAGACTTCACTCATCCTTTTTCTGGGCAGAACCTATGGGATAATTGATCAGTCACATTCCCAATTAGAAAGTCCATTTTCCACATTGCCTTGAAGATGTGATCTCTGTCTAAAATATTCCCTCAGGAGGGTCGCCAGTGCCATCCTCTTTCTATTGTAGGAAGTTCCCAATGTTTGGATCAGTTTTCTGGCTCATGTCTCATGTGTGCGGTAGTCCAGTCGTCCTCAGGTAACATACTCCTTTGACGTTTTTTGGATGCTCTAGGATGCGGTTGTTCAGGCAAATCAACTGTAATACTATTTGTCGTTCTATGCGACGTTCTGTATCAGAATGATACTGGTAAGTCTTTTTCCTGATGGGCGGATTATCAGTAATCCTTGTGACTCTGTTGACTTGGATTACCCTGTCAGCTTCGTTTTCACTGGCTCGCATGCTTCCCGATGTATTGACCAAACGGGTTTCCTGCTATCTGCTCAAAAATCACTAGATGACCCGGGCCTCGTCGCTAAGTAGGAATTGGGGGGTGTCCTCCAAGATAATGACGAACGTGGTATTGAATTCTCCAACCCTACTACATCTGTAAGAGTTTTATCTTGAATTTTGACTCTTCTGGTGATCCTGTTCTTGTAGGTTAGTACACAGAATGGAAAAGTAACCTGATTGTAATGCAAACAAGGAATACGAAAATCTATTTGGATATTATTTTTCAACCGATGCCCTATGTGATCACTATAATGTTTACTATAAGGACATTGATACAATCCCCTCGAACATCGACTGTCGATCCTGGCAACAATGTATTTTGTACATTAACCAATCAATTTTATTTCTTACACTAATCACCAAAACATGTATTTTATCAACGAAAGTTTTTTTGTTTGAGCCCTATTTGGCATTGATACAATGTTTAATAGAACTATTTCAAAGATTATGGACATCCTTTCATGGCCTACGATGATTGATCTATCACCTAGAGTTCATTGTTCAATCACAATTAAAATCAATGTTTTTGTGCATCAACCAACCAACTTCATTTCTCATTACGATGATTCAAATGCATATTCTATGAATGAGAGTACATCTTTTGATCACCAGTAAACATCCATTCAATGTTTGAGAGCATTATCGTAATGCTCGAGGACATTAATGACTGGCTGCATAACATAATCCTAGGCGCCTTGAAATACAAGGTGTTTCAAAACTAGGGTGTGGAACAAACTGAGGATTCCTCTTGGAAAATGAGTAGATCTAATATAGAATAGAAGCTAAAAGATGAAAAATTTGTTTTATTTTGAATCTTTACAAAATATTATTTGAAATATTAATGTTGGCTTTACTAGGGAATTTCTTTGTCAGAAATGAATTTTTTCCAAATTGTTTTTTTATAGCAAAAAATTTATTTTAATTTTTTTAACTCAGATTTTCTCCAAAACATAGCTATAAAATGTCATGGCAATAAAATATCATTCTGAACAAGTTTTTCTCATAACATTTTTCGATATTTTTTCGAATAAGTGTTTTTTGAGACATAATTTTTATTTTATTTTTTGATCCCGCCAAAGACCAACGGCACTGTACAACGTTTTCTGGGTTTTTTTCGATAGAGAAGCGATTGCACGTATCGATATTTGTCAAAATTTATCAATAAAATAATTTTCCATATGATGCGTACTTTCTGCTGGTCACTGTAAATTGAAACAACTGGTAGACCATAAGTGTAAAACAACTACTTTCCTGGCGAATACCACGCAGAACGTTGGGAAATTTCCACCTGAAAATCTATGCACAGGTGATTGAGCTTGATGATGTTTTCATCAGTGTTCGGCCAGAGGTCTTCGGATCTCTGACTGGTGACTACTCTGTACTGATGAGGGTCAAAAGCCTGAAACCGGTATGCGGATTGTTAGGCAGACCTGGCATAAATTACACATAATCAAGTTTATCAGAAAGGAACATTTGCAATAAATTTCCATTGTCAATGGAAGTTTGCATAGATTATCAGGTGGATATCATCCAACGTCTTGCATGGTATTTGCAAGGAAAGTGGTTGTCTTTCACTTGTGGTCTACCACTTGTTTCAATTTATAATGATTTTTTTGTGGAGAGACTCCTAAGTCCCTTGTTATCTAATATTACACGTCACATGGCTCTCTTGTTTGAAATCTATTTTTCTCCAAATCAATACTGAGTTCGATGGAATGGAGTGAAGAATTGGGAAAATTCAAAAGTAGGTTGACACTATTCATTGAGCCGTCAAATACAATACCAGTAGTAGACCTGTATTCTTTTAATTCTGAATCAAACTGAAAAAATTCATAACTGAAGACTGACTTCAATAATGTGCAACTATTCAAACAATGTGAACATTTTATGTTCGACTGGAATGAAAGGTTTCGGACCAATAGGAACAAGTTGACATCAGGTGGAATGGAATTTTGTGAAATACTAAGTCTAGAGAATTCCGAACTGATAATTTGCTACAAAATATAATTCGATTAGATAGATAGCTCAGCCGAAAAGCTAGTTCAGAAACTGGCGAATTGAAATAAGACATAAGTGAACGTATAGAAATTTCAGGTTTGTGTTATTGAAACCATTTGACCTGGGGGTGAGAACAGTCATGGGAATCAATTTGTACTTGTAATATGAAATTAATAGTTTTCAAGCAAATATTTGAAGTTGGTTTTAATTTATCGAGAAAATTGGAACTGGAGCCTTCTTTGATTTGGAGAAAAAAATTCAGAAAATTATGAACTTTATGAAGGTTATCAGGTCTAGACTAGATCACTGAACATTTGCTTTTATCTGCTCTGGTTGATATTGAGTCATCTTGTAATTTTCTGTATGGATTGAGCTATTCTATTTTTTAAAGAAAAAAATTAGGGATTGTAAATAAAAATTGTTGTTCAAAGATCTGGAAAAATAATTTCTGAGCAGGTTTATATTATATATTTCTCAAATTACTCTGCATATGTGTCTTCCATCAAATATTTTGAAAACTACCTTCATATCCCAAGTAGCATTTTGAGTTGACTGAACGTAGCAGCCACGATTCTGGAAAACTTTGGAGTGTTTGATCACAACCACTGCCACGTAATATACACGGTTCTATCACGCGGCGGCTACCAGAATGGAAAACACTTTTTTGTGGCTGCTACATTCCGGGATATTAGCTAGCCATATTCCAACTACGTTGTGGTCACCTGGCAGAAACGTGGATATGTAGTGGCCGACACTAGACACGTTAAACAACTGACTGCGTTAGTGTAAATAATATGTAGCTCTATCTCTGTTCAGCAACATATTTTTGTGATGAATGTTCCCCATTCTTCCATTTTGCTTGATTCATTTCCAACACTCGATCAACTATAAAAATATATAACATATAAACGCGAAAGTAAGTATATTGAATTTGGATACCTCTGATCGAGATAAAATTAAAACGATTGAAAGTTTTATGTGAAATATGCTTGATTGTGAGCACGCGCCATCTGATCACACTTCATTTAAGGAGAACATTATAATTTTGGAAATAACTCGCCTCTGAAATTATGTACTCAAATCCCTCAAACATTGTTTTAACAATCTTGGTTAGTTGAAACAAATACTTAGGTAACAAATTACTACGTTTGATGCAGTACTGATGACGAATAAATCTTTATTGAAAATTTCGAGTATTTATTTATTAATGGTGGCAGAGCATATTCCTGTAAATATGGCGGCTTTTGGAGAATATAGCTTCAAAGTGGCAGAAAGTGTGAATATACCACTCTAAAGCTCCTCCGATCATAAAGTGCCCAGTGGAACCGAATTATTAACTTTTCCACCACTGGAAAGTGGCACCCACGACGCTGGCATATGACTCACCACTTCAAAGTTATAACCTAAAAATTACAATAGGTCTTATACTCTCGAAAGGAGAAACGTCGGGCTATTATAACCTGCCACTCCAAAGTTATAACCTAGAAATTGCGGATACATGTTCATTATTTGTTAAAAAAGGACATGTAGCATGTAGTGGATTTATGCAGCTTCATTGAACAATTATCAAGTATCAAGTAACAATTATCAATTAACAAGTGATGGAAATGATGGCATTTATGCAAACAGAAGTAACAATTAAAGTATAAATATTAAGCAGGAGCACAAGTCAGAGATCCGATCTATTTAAATTAACCTTTCAATACAAAATCAAGAAAAATTGTCTATTAAAAACGCATAGTCCATTTTATTTTGAATGAATATCATTCACGTTATAGGTGAAACGAACTTTTTGTGAGCCACAATGAAATAATTTGAGAAAAGTTAGGTTAGTTTTCGTCATCGCGCTGACCAATCCACGGCCACTTCAAAATTAAGGAAAATTGTCTTTTGAAAACGCATAACCCATTTCATATTGAATTAATATCATTCACGTTTCACGTAACAGATAAAACTTTTTGTAAGCCACAATAAAATAATTTGAAAAAAGTTAGGTTAGTTTTTGTCATCGCACGGACCAATCCCGGTCACTTCAAAATCAAGTGAAATTTTCCATTGAAAACGCATAACCCATTTCATATTGAATAAAATCATTCATGTTTCACGTAACAGGTTACACAAACTTTTTGTAAGCCACAATAAAATCATTTGAGAAAACTTAGCTTCGTCATCGCGCGGAATGGTAATTTTGAACGTTATTGTAATTTGTAGTGACTTTTATTAAATGCGAACTGTGGTTATCACTTTTGGAGATAGCAAGAACGTGGCAACCATCACCACATATCACAATCAAGTGCCTGCCACATTGAAGGTATTATGGAAGTAACCACAACGTCACTAAAACTATCATACTCTTTCGAAAGTGACTGTGACTCCTAAGTGATATTTAAGTGGTACAGGATGGCTACCGCAACGGTTATTTTCCACTTTTAAGTTTGAAAACCTTCAAAGTGATTTGCTAATGGCCATAATGTTTCAGACACCTCAAATGACACTAATAAGTTATAGAACTGTGGAGTGGCTACCATAGATAGGAATTACGTGACAACCAACCACATATAAAATTTCAATTATTCTTACTGTATTGTGGTAGGTTTAGTGGTGATTACCGAGTCAAAGTTGCAGTATCAGTTTCCGTCACTATAATGCTGCTTGGGATGGATTCAGTTTGATCAAAAAACATGTAACTTGAAATAATTTTGTAAATGAAAACATTTACTCTTTGTGATTTTCACATTCGGAAGTTATCTCAAGTTGTCAGATAAAACGGGATAGAGAAGCCAAAAATGTCTTTATTTTTAATTACACATACCTCCAATAATATATAATTTAATTGGCGGAATTTTCCACCACACGGTTGTATTCCCAGAAAATAAAACAGTAAAAAAAACCCGTTCGCGACCATTATTCTCCCTTGTGTGACATCTCCTTGTGGCATTCTTTCCTGAAGGTTCCAATATTTTGTTCTCTAGTTTCACCCATTTAAAAATTATCCCCAAACGAGTAGCTTATCAACTTACCACACCATTCCGAAAAGTTAGGTGTTCGGAGACACAAAATGCATTCATATTCCGCAATCTTCAACAAAGAGTAAAGTGGATTTTAATCTCAACCACGATCGCGGAGATTCTTTATGAAACTTTCCTGGCAAGCAGAGGATTCCACTACCCAATATATTATAATATTACATAGAATAGCTGCACAATTCGTTTTCTTATTTTGCTTCGAGTATTCTGAACAATAATGCATGTAATTCACACACACTTTACATACAACCACCACACGAACGGTTATATTTCAACTGCATTCATGTGGAGGAATTTACCATAATAATTTTATTGCAACTACATTTCTCAGTTCTTTGTTAGGCATGTGCACAAACACGAAGCGTTGGGGTTACGTGAGACGTTGCAGAGTTGAATCGAAAATTTTGATTTCATTGGCGTTGAGTGGATGAGTTCCTTCGCTCAACCTACTTCTGAAATGGGCTATTCTTGGTATTTCCATACAACTGTTGTTGGTAAAACGTTGCATTATTATGAATGTGGAAATTTTAACTGGGGGATTGAGCTGGTGGCCCAGAGCCAGGGTTTCATCGAATCGAATTCGTTTTACTCGATGGCAAAAGCTTGACTTGACCTGAGAGAAGGGTTGCTTGGAAGAGTTTCATTTAACAATATGGAAGACTGAATGAATGTGGTTTTTTGTGGGGGAACAACGTTTCTTGACATATTTTTTGGGTAACCTTCCACAGTCTGAAAATGAAATTATAATCAGGAAAATATATACAAATGTAGAAAGGGCAAACTAATTAGTTCACCCCGATGAGTTATTGCGCCCACCAAATTATATTTCCTATAGAAAAATGATTCAATTAGTCAATAACTTGTCGTTTTCTGAATTTGCCTATCCAATTTTTTTTTTTTTTATTCAAAAGATACTTCTTTATATAGTTTTTGATTGACGTTTCGGGGACTATATCTGCCCCCGTTCTAAAAATCTTCTAAATCTCCTTTAATTGTTTTAATAATTTGGATTTTTTCTTGCAGAGTTTTTTTTGCTTTTTCAACTGACGGATGTCAATTGAGATCTGCCAAAAAAGTTTGAGAGTGACGTATTGCTCATTTGATATATGGGGTGTTGTTCAGATCAGTTTATTAGCATTCTACCATATCTCACTTCCTCTCTGAGTAGAGGTAACCATGTATGATCCATTTCAACAGAATTTGTTGAAGAGCAGTTGTTATTGGAAAGAAGAATAGAGGCCATTTCTTCCAATTTTCTCCTCTCTTGATGTGGTTCTTTCCTCAAGATTTTTGTCCCATTCCATTCAATCATATGATCGCCATTGGATGTGAGGATATGTTCTGCAATTTTTGATCCGGTTATTTGTCGATTTCTGATGTAACTCTGATGTTCACTTTGGCGCACTTCCAATGGTCTTGACGTTTCACCTATATAACTATCACAACACGAACAAGGTATGTTGTAAACACAGTTTATGGTACTTTCTTCTGCGTTTTTTGATTTTGTTTGTGTTAGTATAGATCTCAGTGTGTTTGTTGTTCTAAATGATGTTCTCACTTCATACCTATGTCCAATTCGTTCGATCTTTCCAGATAATCCGGGGACATAAGGTATTATGAAAGATAAGTGCCATGTGAAGTGGAATGAATAGAAAAATCGAATTAAACGGTTTTCTTCACATAAAGGATTCAATATAAAATTGAACTAGAAAATGGTAGAACTCAGGTGAAAACAACTACTTTCCTGGCAAATACCACGCAGAACATTGAATGATATTCACCTGAAAATCCATGCATACTTCCATATAATATCAATGGACATTGAATGCAAATGTTTCTTTCTGATAAGCTCGATTATGTTTAATTTATGTCGTGTTCACCTAACAATCCGCATACCGGTTTCAGGCTTCTTGGCCCTCATCAGTACGGAGTAGTCAACCAGCCAAAGGTCCAAAGAACTTTGGCTGAAGTGAGACACAACGTAAACAAACCATCATCGATCTTGTAACACCTATAGGTACGCCGGAAAAGATAAACTTTAACTGGCGGTACCTAGTGACAGAAAGAAACACTCCGAAAATCTCCCACCTCGATAGGTTTCTAAATAAAAGATTCCTTCTCAGTAGGAGTGGCAAGCCCGTCTAGCATATAGTGAAAGATAAGTGCCATGTGAAGTGGAATGAATAGAAAAATCGAATTAAACGGTTTTCTTCACATAAAGGATTCAATATAAAATTGAACTAGAAAATGGTAGATCTCAGGTGAAAAACAACTACTTTCCTGGCAAATACCACGCAGAACATTGAATGATATTCACCTGAAAATCCATGCATACTTCCATATAATATCAATGGACATTGAATGCAAATGTTTCTTTCTGATAAGCTCGATTATTTTTTTTTTTTTTTTTATATGTTCTGGTTCCCACGAAAAGGGATATCCTGTAATGTTCAGAGAACATCGTGGGAACCAAGGGAAAGAAAGTAGGAGTTGGTGTTCTTCTTAAATTTCTGGAGGTTGTATGCCTCGGGGAACACCTCCCTAGGCAATGAGTTCCAAAGCCTCGCAGTTCGTTGGATGAATGAGTCTTTGGAAAGTGATGTTCTGCAGGTCTCCAAAGTGACCACGAAGGGGTGTGAAGACTGAACTTGACGGGTTAATCTCGAAGAGACTGCCAAAGGAGGAACGATTGTTGATATTTCAGAAGAGCATCGCCCATGAAAATATCTATAAAATAGAGACAAATCGCCAACTTTTCTACGGTGTTCCAGACAAGTGAGCGAGTTTGTAAGCGAGGCATCACCGACGAGACGAATTGCCCTTTTTTGGACAGAATCCAATAGCTTCAGGATATGTTTAGGTGCCGCACTCCAAATATGGGAACATTATTCCAGGACAGGTCGGATCTGTGCCTTATAGATCATAAGCAGCTGACTGGAGGTGAAATAGCTCTTGGCACGAAACAAAAAACCAAGTTTTTGGGATGCACTTTTGGCAATGGACCTCACGTGATTTTCCCAGGAAAGGTTATTGCTGATAGTAATACCAAGCATCGATATGGATGACTTCAGTGGTATGGTTACTCCTGACAAAGTTATGTTAGGCAAGTGAGATCGGCTTTTCTAGAGAAAAGACATGCTTGTGTTTTGTTTGCATTGAATTCTACCAGTATTGGATCCCCATTCGAGAATTGTTGCTAAGTCCATATTTACATTGTTAACATTTCTTCCTCGTTCATTTCTGGTTTCACGGGCTGATATAGGGGCCCTGGAAGAGAAAGCGGTATGGAGGGTACTATCATCGGCAAAGCTGTGTACGGGACATGAAGTTGCTTTCAATAGGTCGTTGATGTGGAGTAAAATAGTGTTGGTGCTAGAATGGATCCCAGGAACACCAGCATTTATGAGTAGAGGTCAGATGAAACTCCATCGACCACTACATGGAGAGACCTGTTTGAGAGAAAACTAGCAAGCAGAGAACACAGCTGAGGGGCAAGCCATAAGATGGAAGCTTGGCGAGGAGTCCCTGGTGCCAAACTCGATCGAACGCCTTGGAGATATCTAATGCCACAGCAAAGTTTCTCCATACTTTTCAATAGATAGCTGCCATATATGTGAGACGTATGCGAGCAGGTCACAGTTGATCTCTGATGGCGGAAGCCATATTGCCTATCATTGATAATTCCTGAGTCTTCCAGATATTTCATGAGCTCGATGTTGATGGCTTTTTCCATGACCTTCGAAATAATAGATAGCAGTGCGATAGGTCTGTAGTTGCTAGGTAGGGTCTTTTGCCTTTTTAGGGACTGGCTGTACCCCTTTGCAATTTTCCAATTGGACGGAAATACTCCCAAATTGTAAGAGTGGTTGAACAACTTGCAAAGAACAGGTGTTAGTTCGGGGCACATTTCTTGAGAACAATCGGCGGATTCCGTCAGATCCACAGGCTTTGTTGGTGTTGAGACCCAGCAAAATCTTTCTGATAGTACGTTGGCGAAAGGTGATCTCGGGCATGTGACTGTCAATAGGTGTAATGTTCGGGGTTGTTTTCCCGAAGAATCCAGAGTGGAATTTCCAGCAAATAGGTGCGCAAAGATATTGGCTTTTCCTGGCAGTCGTTGCTAGTGTTCCATCTTCTTTGGTTAGGGGAGGAAAAGAGCTGGAAGTGAAGTTTCTTCCCACAGCTTTGGCGAAAGACCAAAATGAACGGGATCCGTTGGGACATTCAACAAGTTTTGATCTTATTTTGGCATTATGAGCATCTTTTGAACATTCTATTGTCTCTTCGCATATGCCTCTAGCCTCAACGTATGCTGCTCTGGTCTCAGGTCCCGGATTTTTTTGCCATCGATGGTATGCTACCTGTTTGGAAGCCACAGCTCTAGAGCAGTTTCTGTTAAACCAGGTCTTATCGGATGATGTTCTTCTTTCGGTATTCGGTATGTAAGTTTGCATCCCCAACATGATGATTTCAGAAATTGTCTCAGCACATCGTGTTGGATCTACTGAAGAGAAACAAACTCTCTTCCATGGAAACGCTGAGAAAAACATACGAAGACCTTCCCAGTCGGCCGAATTGTAATGCCACATGAGACGGGGTGGTATTGTGCTGCTCGATGGTAAATGGAAAGAGCATGTTGTGAAGATGAGGGTGTGATCAGAGTTTCCAAGTGGGGCACAAACTTCTATTCTATACGGGTCAGGATTGGTGGTGAGGAAAAGATCTAGTGTATTGGCAGACTGGTTGTTGACATCAGGGATGCGGGTTGGTAGCTCGAAGCTCGACCAGTTGTTCTAGACCATGAGTGATGGCGAAGTCCTCAGCTTGACGACCTGCATCATCTGTTTTGTTAGAGAATTTGAGCCAGGCAGCATTATGTACATTAAAGTCCCCCATGATTATGGTTTCAGCTGTTGGATGGTTTTCCTGAATGTAGTCCAGTTTGAGTGATAAAAACTCAAAGAGGTTGTTATATGAAGGTTCATTAGGTGATAGGTAAAGGCAGCAGAGGAACTTATTCACTTTGGTATCAGATAGCTTAAACCACTTCACATCAAAGTCTTTTGGTTCCAAACTCTCTTCACGCTGGCATGAAAGGTTAGCCTTAGCGTAAGGCAGACTCCACCTTGAACCTGAATCGAGAATGGAGTTCGTAACCAGGACAAAGCATATGGACCTTGTTGGTGGACGAGTTTACTTGTGTTTCGTTAGAGCCAGAATATCCGGTTTTTTCGTCTGTAGGTGATGGTGGACGTCATTGATGTTCTTGTTGAGTCCACGGATGTTGCAAAATTAATCTTCAATGTTGAGTCCCTCGAGTACCTCTCCCGGAAATCCGAATGGAGGTATTTTATTTCCGAGGTTTTTACTCTAGGAGACTTCATCATTATTACTATTAGCTGAAAATAAAGGAGGAATTGGGGAAAAGGAAAGAGGGAGACCGGAAAGTATCGACCGAACACTGAAACATGGAATGATCCATTTCACAGCACACAAAGTCGATATGGTGGTATTTCACCGGGCGATGAGACCATCTTCCACCTACGGTTATCCTTTTAGTCGCCTCTTAATTTATGTCGTGTTCACCTAACAATCCGCATACCGGTTTCAGGCTTCTTGGCCCTCATCAGTACGGAGTAGTCAACCAGCCAAAGGTCCAAAGAACTTTGGCTGAAGTGAGACACAACGTAAGCAAACCATCATCGATCTTGTAACACCTATAGGTACGCCGCTATTCATTCCACTTCACATGGCACTCATCTTTCACTATATGCTAGACGGGCTTGCCACTCCTACTGAGAAGGAATCTTTTATTTAGAAACCTATCGAGGTGGTAGATTTTCGGGGTGTTTCTTTCTGTCACTAGGTACCGCCAGTTAAAGTTTATCTCTTCCGGCGTACCTATAGGTGTTACAAGATCGATGATGGTTTGTTTATTTTGTTCACTTCAGCCAAAGTTCTTTGACCTTTCATGCTACTCAGTATGATGAGGCCAAGAAAATGGAACCGGTATGCGTTGTAGGTGAACACACATAAATTAAACATAATCGAGCTTATCAGAAAGAAACATTTGCATTCAATGTCCATTGATATTATATGGAAGTATGCATGGATTTTCAGGTGAATATCATTCAATGTTCTGCTGGTATTTGCCAGGAAAGTAGTTGTTTTCACCTGAGATCCACCATTTCTAGTTCAATTTTATATTGAATCCTTTATGTGAATAAAACCGTTTAATCGATTTTCTATTCATTCCACTTCACAGGGGACTTATCTTTCACTATATGCTAGACGGCTTGCCACCCTACTGAGAAGGAATCTTTATTTAGAAACCTATCGAGGTGGGAGATTTTCGGGTGTTTTTCTGTCACTAGGTACCGCCAGTTAAAGTTTATCTCTTCCGGCGTACCTATAGGTGTTACAAGATCGATGATGGTTTGTTTACGTTGTAGCCCACTTCAGCCAAAGTTCTTTGGGCCTTTTGGTTGACTACCCGTACCGATGAGGGCCAAGAAGCCTGAAACCGGTATGCGGATTGTTAGGTGAACACGACATAAATCAAACATAATCGAGCTTATCAGAAAGAAACATTTGCATTCAATGTCCATTGATATTATATGGAAGTATGCATGGATTTTCAGGTGAATATCATTCAATGTTCTGCGTGGTATTTGCCAGGAAAGTAGTTGTTTTTCACCTGAGATCTACCATTTTCTAGTTCAATTTTATATTGAATCCTTTATGTGAAGAAAACCGTTTAATTCGATTTTTCTATAAGGTATTATGTTGGTTGTGAAATGTGTAGGTGGTAGGAGTATTCCTGTTGGTTGTGTTAATTGGTTGTTTGATGGATTTTTGTTTTCAATGTCAGTGATTGTTTTTTCCACAAACTGATCCAGATATGCATTTTCCTCGAGAACAGATTTTATGAGCTTTATTTCTTCCTGTAGATTTTGGTTGTAATTGCAAACTGTTTGGGCTCGATTATAGAGACATTCAACTTTGCCTTTTTTCACACTGGCATGATGGTTTGAGTTGTGGTGTAGATATCGATTGGTATGCGTCTTCTTTCTGTGTACATTCGGGATGATGATTTTTGGATCATGACATCTAAAAGGGGGGTGGGTTTTTTTCTGATTCTAACGTGAATTTGATCGTCGGTTCTTGACCGTTTATAACTACACTTGTATAGATTTTCCTGATTTTAATTCCATTTTCAGACTGTGGAAGGTTACCCAAAAAACCATGTCAAGAAATGAAAGACTGATTTGATCATTAATTATTTGTTGTCCTCAACAAGAGATTTCGAAATGATTGGATATTGTTGATTATTTGGAAGTTCTGATAGATAACAATAATTTCTTTGGGAATTTCACAACGAAATCCGAAAAAAACCAATAGGATGGGTCACTTCAGACGAGAGAATACAAAACAGGGAGCCATCTTTCGACAAGAGAATACAAGACAATTCGAGACAATGATGTCACATTGAAAAAACAAAAAAATATGATTGAATCTCAACCGACTGTTATCAAGCAGAAACTGCAATTGAAAGAATGCTTGAAAAAAGTACTTTAAGTGAAAAAATTAAAATAAAAAACATAAGGAGAAATAACTGGATCACGAAAGGTCTAGATATATATATATATATATATATATATATATATATATATATATATATATATATATACAAAGAATCAATTATAAAAAAAAAATGAAACGTGAACCCCGTAATTTGGAAATAAAAAATGAATTTGAATTGAACAATTTGACAAGCAATTGAAATACTCAATAGAAAAGGCAGAACAAAATTATTGAAAACAGGAAATAGAGAAAAAACAGAATAATCCAAAAAAATTATGGGAAATACTAAAAGAAATTGGCAAACAGAAGACAAATAAAAATAGTAATAATTTAAGATGCATGATGAAAAAAAAAAGAATCCTTCAGACATTTTAAACAAGTTGATAGACTACTTCACTACAGTGGGAGAAAGCTACGCTTCGAAAATCAAAGACCCGAACAAATTTTTTCCAAAGAAAACTAATATAAATAGCTTTATGATTTCCCCACTTGCTAAAGATGAAATTAAAAGTGTAATATTAAAACTAAAGAAGAAAAAATCTCCAGGAATTGATGAACTCACATCGGGAACATTAATCGCTCTGGCGGATGAAATCATAAAACCACTTATAAAGGGTGTCCTTGGACTTCCTCTTTTCCTCTCGGGAATGTATAGAGGGGGTCAAAATATCACCAGTACTTCATATAACTTTTGTTCCTTAAAGCCTTCGTTACCAAGTCACGGGCCCTCAAAGTTACAAAATGAAACATGTTTTTCTTTGATAACTTTCAAAGCGAATATTCAAAATCATCTAAATTTTGGTGATTGACTAAACAAAGGAATTCCTTCGATGAGCTTTCATACAGGAGTCAGTTGTTTTGCTACAAAGTCAGGAACGACTACCCCAAAACTTCGAAATGACTGGGATTTGTCAATATGTATCAACAAAACAAGGTTACCTGGACAATTTCCTGGTTATGGAAAATCGATCGGAGCAACGATTTTTGATAAAAATGCATTTTTGTTCGACTACATCCAACCTGAGATGTCTACCATTATTCGAAAAGATTAATTTGTAATTAAATTAGAAATGATAGGTACAATGTTCATAACGAATTTTTATCATGCAAACACGTTGACCTTACAAAACTCATGGTGTAAATAATCAATCGCAAGCCTCAAGAGCAAACAGAAATGCAAAATCCGCAACAAAATCTGCTCAATATGACCCCCGTCTCTCTCAATACATTTTCTTAGTCGGCGCAAACACCCTCTCTGCACTTGAAATTGCATGCCAGGGTCGTTTGGTATGGCTTCACGATGTAATGTAATTCTATTCAACAAGGCATCTCTGGTGTGGATAGGTGTAGCGTAAATGAGGCTTTTCAGATGGCCCCACAGAAAGAAATCCAATGAATTTGAATCCGGAGACCGCGGTGGCCATGAATATGGCCCACCTCTACCAATCCATCTATTGGAGAAAATCTGGTTCAGATGGTCCCGCACAATCGAACTAAAATGAGGAGGAGCACCATCATACATCAACCACATATCTCTTCGGATTTGCAATGGAACATGTTCCAAAAGTCCATTCAAATCGTTCTGAATGAACTCCAAATAACGTTTTCCATTCAATCGGTCATGTAGAACGAATGGTCCTATAAGATGGTTTTCCATGATACCAGCCCAAACATTCCCGTTGAATTCCCGTTGGTGTTTGGTTTGCAATATCCAATGGGGATTTTTTTTGACCCATATGTGGAGATTATGAGAGTTGATTACTCCATCTCTACTGAAACCTGCTCCATCAGTGAATGAAACTCGAGTAATAGAAGTCATATCCTCTCTTTGCTTAACCAGGAACCAATTGGCATATTCCAGTCGTATTGAAAAATCTTCAGGTGTCATGGCATGTACCTTCTGGATGTGATATGGGTGGAGCAGTTGTTCCCCAATTATTCTATGAATAGTGGACTTGGATGTATGGAACTGTTCTGACAGGTTTCATTGAAGAATCATCAGTGACAGCTTTCAAAATATTTTTCTCCAATACGCACAGCCCTAGGAGCGCCCTTACCACCTCGTTTTGGCAAAACTGAACCTACAATAATATCGAAATAAAACAACGGGCTCCAATTAATTATCCATTAGACATACCTGTCTCTCTCAAGCTGCGATCGACACGCTCGAACGTTTCTCTTGCCGGTAACGTTCGATTGGGAAATGCTCGGCATACAGACGACGGGCTTCCGCAGCATTACCAAATGCTCGTCCATACAATGCATGCATATCTGCATATTCGTTGAATGTAAACTGTTCGGCCATATCAAAACACTCCAAACTGTCCTATTAGAATATTGACAATACAATGACAACGCACCTCTCAACAAAACAAAATTGCATTCCAGTCGTAATTTTTTATCCACACTAATTTTATTTTTTTCTACAAGGTGTTTTTCCAACATCTGTGGAAGAAATAGAACATAAATTTATTCACCGGGTATTTTTCACCTATTCATGTGCAGCCGTTTTTGTAGTTTATTCGTTCGCTTTTTATTAGTTATGTCTTCCGATGTGCGTTTTTTCAGCTGGATTTATCTTCGGGTTAAAGATTTTCTCCCATGAAATTATACTCATCAGTGAAACTCCCCAACATTTAAGCTGTGAATACGAATTTGCAACTTCCAAATGTTGAGTTTCATGAGATTCAGATAACATAACACGAAACGTGCTTATTCCACGCGTACATACAAAATATGGACTGAATTCGATATTTCATAGTGGAGTAGCTTGTTAGTTCAAAAACACCACGAATCTACATAACATTTTATTTGGAAAAATATCTACATTGTGAATGAAACTTTCAACTAGGTATTGTACTTTTTGTTAACGACTTTATTTTAGCATATTTTGTATTATCCCTGTTATAAATGTTGTTGAATTAACGTTAGCATTAGTATTTCTACTGTGAAAACTTCCCACACGAGTACTTTTATCCAGAAAATTGTCTACGTAACGTTATTTTGTTGAAAACTATTGAACAATTATCTGTCATTTCAAAGTTTTGGGGTGTGGACCATCGGGGGTAGTCCGTTCCTGACTTTGTAGCAAAACAACTGACTCCTGCATGGAAGCTCATCGTAGGAATTCATTTGTTTAGTCAATCACCGAAATTTAGATTATTTCGAATATTCACTTTGAAAGGTATTAAAGAAAAACGTTTTTCATTTTGTAACATTGAGGGCACGTAACTTGGTAACGAAGGCTTTTAGGAACAAACAGTTATATGAAGTACTGGTGATATTTTGACCCCCTCTATACATTCTCGAGAGAAAAAGAGGAAGTCCAGGGACACCCTGTATATTTGATGAGTGTATCAGTACGGATTGTTTTCCATTAAAATTCGAAGAAGCTGTCGTAATACCCATACATAAAGGAGATGAAAAGGAAAACTGTAGTCGGTACAGACCAATATCATTGATATCGGCCTTAGCTGAAATATTTGAGTGATTGATCAAAATAAGGATATTGGGTTATCTTGATAAGTATAAGATATTATCTAGTAAAAAATTTGGGTTCCCGGAAACCAGATCAACCCAAGATGCAATGCAATATTCGATAACTGGAATTTATAGAGCCATAGATGAAGCTGAACCCGCAATTTGCATTTTTGTTGATCTAGCAAAGGCCTTCGACTCTGTCAGCTATGAAAAATTACTAGTCACCCTGAATAATATTGGTTTCAGAAAAAATATCTTGAGACTAATGCAAAGTTACCTAGAAAATGGGGAAAAAGGAAAATATAGTGATATGGAGACCTCAAGGTACTATACTGGGATCCATACTTTTAATATATATATATATATATATATATATATATATATATATATATATATATATAATATTTATTCCTCTTACCAATCAAAGGAGACATCTTGAGTTTTGCTGATGAGACTGCTGTGTTCCATGAAGACAACTCATGGGATAACTTGAAAAAGAAAATTGAAGGAGATTTTGGAATAATAACTGATTTTTTCAGTCATAAACTTTTGACGATAAATGAAGACCAAACTTTCTCATTCCATTCTGTAGTAACTCAAGCGGACTTCCATCATAAAGTCGATTAGAAATTGCTTCGGTAAACTCTCCCATGAATATAAAAATCAGGAAAGACGTAAAAAACCTTGGAATTTATTTAGACTGTCACTTAAAGTGGGAACTCCAAGCAAATGATATCAACTTGGGATCCTAATTCCAAAATTCAAATTATGCAAGAAATTCTGTAATATTAAACAACTAAAGTGTCTGTATTCTGCATTAGTACAGGCTCACCTGAATTATGGAATCCTTCCATGGGAGAGTTCATCGAGCTATCTCAAAATTGAAGTTACTCAAAAGTGACATGCATGACTTGAGGCAAATATATTATAAAACACTAATAACACAGCAGTATCAAAGTAAGAACCAGATAATTGAACATGTATATAATACACGATATAAACACAATTCGTTAACACTACCTGAAGTAAACAAGACTTTCATTCAAGGAAGCTTCATTAACATGATTCCAAAACTTTTTAACATGCTTCGATCTGATATCAAGTCAATGAATTCACAAAAAATGTTTAACTCAAAAGTAAAAAAGTTCGTATACAAGTTGTCAAGGAAAGAAATTCACAGACAACTAGAAATTATTAATCAACTCTTCTTTGTTTATGTGAAGGTATTGGTGTATGTATGTATGTGAATATGTATATATTTGATTTAATGATTTTTAACCTGAACGACCGCGAGCGGATGCTATATCCATGCGGTTTTTTCCATTCATTTATTTATCTATCTTCATACGAAAATATGAACTCAACAGCGTGTTGAATTTTGTATTTTGTATTATTGTATTATTGACAAATAAATATTATCATTATATTAATATAGAATGCCTGTTTGGGATTTGCTTTGAATATTCCAAATGGGAGTAACATACTTATTTTCATCGTTTTTGTACAAACTGCTCAAGTGATTGAATATTTACTCTACCCAAGCAGCATCATAGTGATGGAAACTAATACTGCAACTTCAACTCGGTGGTTATTACGTAATCACTACTAAATAACTGAGTTTTGATATTTGCATGGATGTCGTCGCGTAATTTCCATCTATAGTAGCCACTCCACAGTTCTATAATTTGTTAGTGTCAATTGAGGTGTCTGAAACATTATGGCCACTGAGCAGAATCACCTTGAAGGTTTTCAAATTTGAAAGTGGAAAATAACCATTACGGTAACCATCCTGTACCACTTGAACATCACTAATAAGTACCAATCACTTTCAATAGAGTATGATAGTTTAGGTGACGTTTAAGGTAGTTCCGCCACGAGACAGTTGAATTAGGAAATTGTTTTCGACAAAATCGAAAAATTTGAAGATACTTTTCAATTTGATACGCGAAAAAAAAATTTTTTTTAAGGGGGGCACTTGCCCCCTCAATCGACTCTAGAAAATTTCTTCGTTATAGAAAGTCGGCGACTCAAAAAATTGATGTCCCCGAAAAGCGCAGCAAAAAAAAAATGTTGTTGAATGATATTTATTTAAAATGAAATGGATTATGCGTTTTCAATGGACAATTCTTCTTGATTTTGAAGTGGTAGTGGATTGTATAAAAAGGTTAATTTGAATAGATCGGATCTCTGACTTGTGCGCCTGCTTACTATTCATACCTTCATTGTTAATTCAGTTTGCATACATGCCATAATTTTCATTTCTTGTTAATTGAAAATAATTGTTACGTGATACTTGATAATTGTTAATTGGAGCTGCATAAATCTACCATACTTGCTATATGTCCTTTCTCAACAATTATTGGACATGTTCTCGCAATTTCGAAGTTATAATTTCGAAGTTGCAGGTTATAATATCCGCGACGTGTTCGCTACATTCAGGATATGAGGTAATTTTTAGGTTATAACTTTGAAGTGGTGAGTCATATTTACAGGGATATGCTGGGTCGCCTTCATTGGAGGAATGAACGAAATATTCAATTCAGATTTATTTGTCGTCTGTACTGCATCAAACGCAAGTATGGGTTTTAAGTAACAAAGATTGATGAAAAAAAGGAGGGATTTAAATACATGATTTCAGAGGCATTGATTCCGTGAAGCTCACCTGTGGGACCATTTTTGTCTGTATTTTTGTTGAATTATTTTTCAATGATTTAATAATTTTTGTTTGGTTAAAATGTCCGTTTTTTTCCTTTTTTTGTGACCACCAGTGGGCATCTGATCCCAAGTCATTTTTTATCTAGGGATTGACTGACTATTCAGAGTTATTCTCTATATTAGGTTGGTAGTACCTTTGTTTGCAGATCATAGCACGTTTGTTTGTGTTATTCATTTGAGAAATAATATTACTCAAGTGAAGGTAAATTATAGTTTCAAAATTAAAATAAATAATCTACCTGGTCCACATTTCATCATTCAAATTAGCCAGATCCGTCGACGGAACAACAAAGACAATGTTTCCAAAACAAGAATAGACTCAAAAACTACACTTAGAAATACCAATCACTTTCAATAGAGTATGATAGTTTAGGTGACGTTTGAGTAACTTCCATCAAACCTTCAATGTGGCTTGTGATATGCGGTGATGGTTGCCACGTTCGTGCAATTTCCATGAGTGAGTGCCACAGTTCACATTTAATAGAAGTCACTACAAAGTTACCATTACCTTTAAAATTCTCCATCAAGTGACCGTGGATGTCAAAAATGTCATCATTCCAACTATTGAAAATTTCCAGTGTCGTTTCTTTTGGTATAAACATTTCGGAAAGTTTTTCGTTTCCATGGAAACGTTTTGAATTATCTGCATTTGATAACCAACGAAAGAGAGGTGTGAAATTTTCGGTATAAAATTGTAAAGAGACATTCACCGAGGATGAAATCGTGAAATCTGTATCATAAATTTGACGAAATTTGCCAGTGAAATTTTTGGTGTACCTCAGATTTCAAATTAAGGTCTCCTTCTGTACTCATACTGTATCTGGAACGCTTCAATAGAGTTCACAGATATGGAAATGTATAAACGTTTCATTCGATGAATGTTTTAAATTTCAAATTATACGTTTTTCATTCGTTTCATATTTTTGTAAAGAAGAATGGGAATATATATTATTTCCACAAAATGAAGAATGTCTTATCCCTCAAGACAGCTTACGACTTTTACCTATACATTGTATTTTGGGTCCATAACCATGCGAAAACAATTACTTTCCTGGCTTTTGCCACGACTAATATTGGAGAATATTTGATGAATAATTGTGCAGAATCTAACGAACTTATTTGTTTTGGAATAGATTAATAGTAATGTATCAGATGGCTTTCCAGAGTGCCGTCTGACTGTTTATATTAATTAATTAGATACGAAAATTCACTTGAACTAAAAGGAATCATCTCATTGAACTTGCGTAGGTCCGGAAATGCAGGAAGAAGATTTGCTGGGGAACACAAAGATATTTTGAACTTTTTGGAGTCTATACCAACTAAGAAGTCCGGCATTTCGAGACTGGAAGACTTCGGATCTTGGAGCACTGACTCTGCATTTCATGGTTCTTAAATTACTAACTGATTGATTAACTCTGTTGAGAACTATTACTTTTATACTCATAATTGTTTCTTTGATCAAACCGTAATCTGATTTCTTTTCCGAGAGGGTATGTTCGATGATAATATGAAATGAAACAAATTCTTAAGCTTCAAATGTATGAATAATGAATCTTTATTTGAGCTCTTATTCTGAATGAGAATACTCTATGGAATTGAAATTCGAACTGACGTGATTAACCGATATTCAAAACTCAACGAGGACTTCAAAAGGTTTTTCAATAATACCAGAAATCAATCAATTAATTCAATTGAGATTCAAACTACTCAAAAGACAATATTCAACAGTTACAAATCTCAACCGTCACACCTGACAATCAAGAAAGAACTCTTTCAGCTTTCGTCTGAAAAACCTCTTCAACCCTCTTACAATGATGGTATTCTCGCTCATAAAAATAAAACGGATACCGTGTTTGCCCTAAGCATAATAATGATGGTCCTTTTCCAGTATCAGATTTAACAAGCGAAATACAAATTACTGATTGGTTAGTCCCTGAGCCAACATGAGAAATATACTACTCTAAACATACGGCTATTACTGATGATAATAATTTATACATTCTATCATTCTTAGGAAGTATTCTCATTCAATTGGAAGTGCATTCTAATTTATTTCAGTAGTCTATTTGGATAGATGATTGTTAAAAAAACTCAGACCAAAAAACGACAATCCTACTATTACTAACTGTCTTACTTACATTATTCTCATATATATATATATATATATATATATATATTTTTTTTTGACAAAAAGACCTTCGGTAAACATTTATATATTTTTCCGGACTAGTTTCGATATCTATTCCCGTCTATGAAGTTCCGTGTTGCCCACATACTATTTTTCGGCGTATAATGAGTCCCTTCACCTAACCTATCTTGGTCGTAAGAGTTTTCAACTCTGAATAGGGGCTGTTCTCGGAGATGTCCCCTCTAGAAATTCTAGAAATGAATACTGTCTTTTACTGTGAGCGTTGACACGTTCGTAAGAATTCATGACATAGCTCGGTTGTGATATTTGTCGAATTCTGAATAGAATTCCGTTTTTCCATCGAATAGTGAATATACGATTTGCTACAGTAATCACCCTATATTGAACAGATGTAGTTCAATGTCCAGCGTGGCTTCAGCCGGGGAAGTGGTCATTTTCTGTTAGATATTACAAAAAATTACTGTTCCTTCAATTTTCACAAAAATAATTCTATTCAATTTTCAATTGAGAATGTTTTCAACATTGAATAACTCCCAAGGGTTATCTTGAACGATGAAAGACAATGACTGAAGTTCATCTTTCAGTCGCAGATGATTCCATATGATTTTATGAACACCCTTTTCATATTTTAAAACAAATCAATTGATCACCGGATTCTTTCTGGCAATCTGTATTATTTTCCTTTCCGCTTAATATAACGTATAGGAACTCATTACTTCAAATTGAATAACTAACATTTGGCTGAGTTTCTCGCAGACTTGCATGACATTTGAATTATAAACTTGCAAAAAATACAGTACCTAAATTGCCGAAGATCCAAAATGGCGTGCGACAGAATTTCCTGGACGCTGACTCAGTCAAGTTCGATGGTTATTATGCCGGCGTCTCACGGCGCGAGACTTGAAAAGCTCGGCTGGGGATTGTCCAGTATGGCGTCGTGAGAACGGTCGACTCCCGTAGGATCGTGACGTGTCAAGCGTAAGCTCGAGATAGCTCGACCGTTCCCATGAAATGTCGGTTAATTCCCAAACATCAAAGGCGCGAGACTCGACTAGCTGGCTCGTGCAGTATGGCTTGTTGAACGGTCACACGGCGCGAGGGTCAGCACAGTGTTGGTTACTTGGTAGAGGAAGTTTGGTGGTGGCAGAGCATAGTTAAGTGTTGTCTTTATTAGTGTGTGTAAACAAGGAATGGAATTCAGAAGTAATTATTGAATTCGCAGATTCATACGAGGAGGAAAAAATATGTATATGAAAATACGCTACTGCTCTCATAAGCGATATCTATATGATAAGAATAATTTATTATATCCTTTAAGATCAAATACATGACATAGGATACGTCAAGAACACAAAAAGTAGGACAAATAATCAAAATACCAAAAATTTTGTATTTTCTTCCTTGAAAATTAGTTACAATTTTTGTAATGCGATAGAACTGCATACACACCGTTTTGTCTGAGTTCAGAATTGAACATTTTTTTTCACACCAGGTAGTAACTTCCTTGAAAAAATCAGCAGACCTAAGATGGAAGCCTGAGAAACTCCCAGGTCCATGAATAGAAATGAAACCTATGCTCTTCAATTTTGACAGATATTTTTCTGAAACGCACGTATGAGACTAACCACGACAGAAAGTTACCACGAGATCCTGAAGAGTAGATTCTGCTTTCGATAATGTTTGGGTCAATGGTATCGAATGCCTTTGATAGATCGCAAAAGAGTGCTCCAACATATTTTTCGTCATCTATAGAATCGTAAATATATTCAAAAAAGTTGTAGGAAGCACTTTCAATCGACTTTTTTGGACAAAAACCATGTTGGTACTTTGACAGAATTTCAAATCTGGTTAAGAATGAATTAATTTTGTTATAGACACATCTTTCAATAACTTTACCTGTCATAGTCGGTACTGTTATTGGTCGAAAATAACTCATGATAGATGTATCACTTTTTCGAGAATAGGGGCCACCAAACCTGTTTTCAGGTAATTTGGAAATTCTCCTGACTCTATTGATCGATTTATAATAAAAGCTGAAGGTTCAGCGATGTACACAGCCATACTTTTAATAATTTTGGTGGATATACAGTCTATTCCAACTGAGTGCCGAAGTGTTACTCTATGGATTTTTTTGGCGTTGTTTGAGAGAAAGGCATCGGACGCATTTGTAATGACATTCTTGTTTTCAACTATTTTATTTTCTACTTTTATTTGAATATTTGATATAGATCTTGAATTTCCCATTGTTTCTCTGACTATATTCCATATTTGGTTTTGTTTCTGGTGATGACCTGTTTCGCTTTTTGTATTTTGAATTGTTCGTAGATAGACTTTTTTTGATTACTTGTAGATTTCAGTTAAATGGCCATCATTTGAGTTCCTCATCACCCAGAATAATTCTTTCAATTCTTTGCTCATAAAATAATATCTTTGTTCACCCACTGGTGTGTATTTGAGTTTCTGTTACATTTTCTCACAACTGTGGGGCATGATAAGTCAATGAAATACTGAGGAGTATTGAGGAAAGTCTCATATATTATTTGGATATTTTCAGAGCATTCGAAAACTGACCAAAAGGATTCTTTCTCCAGAAAGGATTGTAAAATGCCGAAATTCTCATCACTTGTATTTCGGGAGGATACGGTTTCATGGTTAAACCTTCGTTCATTCATTGGATTCATGTCCAGAATCAATTCGAATATGATACCAAAATGATCAGTAATATTCATGTTTCAACTGTTTCAAGATATTTCGAATTGCTTATATTCGTAAAAAAATAGTCAATTTTACTCTCACTCGATTTGTCATTTATATTTGTGAAGACCCTCGTAAATTCAAATTTTTGTATGTTTAGTTCATTGCCATCCAGGAGATCGGTGAGGAATGATTTATTATTTGATTCACCTAAGAAGTTTATGTTTATGTCCCCCCAAACAATTCTATTTTTGAATTTTTTATTACAGTAGTCCAATGCGACAGAGAATCCATTTAAAATTGTTTCAATGATTCCAACTTGTTTTCTATAAACTGATAATAAACAATATTCGTTACCATGGCACTGGGAAGATACTGCACAAACCTCGCACAGAAGTTCTTGTGAAAGTTTGTTTATAAAGGTTCCGTTTTTTAAACTGAAATTTTTCCGAATGGTCTATGGTTTTTCTAGTAAAGTGTGTAGCAAGGACATATTCACCAAATTAAATAGTATTTATATTTGAATTGATGCATCAGGACTCAGAGATACATAATACATCAGGTTTCTCTTGGAATATGAGCACTTCAAACTGATTTATTCTGTTATTGATGCACTGAGCGTTTACGTGTATAATTTTCAGTTTCAGTTATAGCTGCCGCACTGGACAATGTATTCCTTCCTAGGCTCGTGTACCAACTTCTATCCACTGATAGACGACGAAACGATTGTATTATACACGCCGTTAGATCGGTTAGGCTCGAGATTACACAAACCTCACTCGTGTGCACTTGGGGATTGTTGAGTATAGCGTCGTGGAAACGGTCGATTCACGTAGGATCGAGACTTGTCGCGCAAGCTGGCGTCTCACGGCGCGAGACTTGACGAGCTCGGCTTGGGGATTGTCCAGTCTCGCGTCGTGAGAACGGTCGACTCGCGTAGGATCGAGACTCGTCAAGCGTAAGCTCGATGTGGCTCGACCGTTCCCATGAAATGTCGGTAAATTCCCAAATATCAAAGGCGCGAGGCTCGACTACCCCACTCGTGCTGTATGGCTTGATGAGCAGTCACACGGCGCGAGGGTGTCTGTCCCCCGTGTTGGCTAGACGGTAGCCCGGTCATTTCGGAGAGGAAGTTCGGTGGTGGCAGAGCATAGTTGAGTGTTGTTTTCATTATTGTTTATTAACATGGAAGGAATGGAATTCAGAACTTATATTTGAACTCTCAAATTAATATGTGAAAGAAAAATATCTATACTTTCATCGGCGCTATCTATAGCTACTGCACTGAACAATGTATTTTTTCTAGGCTCGTGGACCAACTTCTTGTCACTGATAGGCGAGGAGTCGGTGAAATTATACACGTCGTGCGACCGATCACGCTCGACATTGCACAAACCTCACTCCTGTGCACCAAACAGAATCCCCCAAGCCATGTTTGTCAAGTCTCGCGCTATGAGACGCCGGGTCGATCCAATCCAATCCAATCCAATGGCATTTATTCAAAATATTCTCTAGTTACAATTTACGTCTTAATCTAGACCCTATAATTACATGTTATATCCAATATATACAGATCCTAGCTTCTAGTAAGAACGAGTTAATTTATGTGGTTGTTTTGGCCTTCTACATAGTGTTTATGCCAAAGTTTGTAGTGTTTTTCGTTTTGTATTGAGCTGTTTGAGTATTTTGTTTTCCAGGAAAGTTTATAAAACCTGGTGAAGGGGTTGTGTACGTGTTGAGCTTGAGTGAGTTTTCGAATTTTACAAGTTTTGAGTATTTTTGAGTTTTCTTTGAGTTTTTTGTTTTTGAGTCGTTGAGCTTGAGTGAGTTTTAAGTTTTACCATTTTGAGTATTTTTTGTGTTTTCTTTGAGTTTTGGGTTTTTGAGTCAGTTGTTTGAGTATGAGTTTTTGAGTTAGTCTTTGGGTTAGTTCTTTGTGTGTGCTTATTTGAGTTTCTAGTTCGATTTGTGGGTTTTATTTGAGTCAGTTGTTTAATTTGAGTCAATTATGTTCAGTCTGTCCTTTCTGCCCCTGGCGACATCCCCTCCGGGCCGGGCGGGGAAAAGGGCGGCATTTGCCACCCATCCCACACGTCCCGGGGAGCAATCGCCTTCAGCATAATGACAACCTGTTGTATGATTTGTGTGTGCACCATTGAGGTGCTCTGTATTCGTGTAATTATTTTTGTCTGGTTTGTCAATACATTGATCAACTCTTTCTGTGAGTCTGCTTGAGCCTGTGTCTGCGGTGGGGGGGGCTCCATCCTGGTTTCCCGTGGAATGCATTCCCGCTTCCCTTGGCTCTTCATTCCCTCTCGGGTTTCTTTGCCATGAGGTAACGCTCCCTTCCTGGCCTCTCATCGGGTGGGCGTACGTTCTTGGTTTGTCATTTGTTCTTGCATTTCCTTGTATCCCTACACCTTCATTAGGCTGTGTAGGGTTTGAAGACTCCTCCTTAGCAAACTTCTTTGAGTATGCTTCACATTTTTGTAGTTTGCCGGGTGATTCAGCAGACAGTTTGCGCAAGTCGCTGGGACATCCGGGCTTTTCTTAAAGGTGGAAGTAAGGTGCTCTTTTGCACATTTGAGGCTTGAGATTGCAGTTAAGGACTGCGTGTCCCCAGCCCTGGCATCTTCTACATTGCGTCCATTTTCCTAAGCTCCCATTCAATGCTGATGTTGTTCAATATTTTGTTACTTTTTTCAAGAGTTGTAACTGTTGTTTCTCCGCTTGTGATTACAAGGTATAAGGGCCTTGCCGTTTTCCTCATTCTGTATACGCTTTTGATTATTAATGGGTGTTTCTCCTCAAGCCATTTGGTTATTTTGGCTGTTGGTGGGTCATTGTCCAGTCCTTTCAGTACGAATGAGTGCTGTTCATCAGCTTTTTGTGTAAAGCTATAAAAGCCTACATTCTTACTTCTTATGAAATCTTTAATTTTTTCTACACATTCGGTGTGAATCAGCGTGTTCTCCTATGTCGAGGTGCTCAACCGTTGCCATGAAATGTCGGTGAATTCTCCAAACATCAAAGGTGCGAGGCTCGATTTATCTGGCACGTACTGTATGGCTTGTTACCTTGTTAAGTGGTCCCACGGCACGGGAGTGCCTATTGACAGAGTCCAGTCACTTCGGAGAGATGGTTTGGTGGTGGTAGAACATAGTTTATTGTTGTTTTCATTTTTGTGTATAATAATAATAATAATAATAATAAAAATATACTTAAATGTCAGTAAGAGTAAATCTTGTGGACAAAGCTTGAATATAGAAGTATTACTGATGATTACAAGATTTATAAAAAATATCTAAAAATAAGAGTTGTCAGTATTGTTAAAAAATATAAAAAATATATATACGTACACACACGCCCATATATATACACAAAACATACATATATAGACATGTATATACATATAAACACGTAGATGTATACACACATAAACAATTTACATATAGACACAAACACATCTACAACTTAGTGACGTCAACTTAAAAACTTACATGGATTCAAATATGCACCCTGTCAATCAAATTTATCATTGTAAAACTCCTGCAAGTTGTAATAGGGTCTATCTGCCAGAAATTTTTTAATAATTTTTCTAAAGTTTGTTATGTTCATATTCATATTCGCCTGCGAGGGGAGGTGATTGTACATCTTAACTCCATCGAATCTCTGATCATGTTTGATGAGGGAATTGGCAATTTCAACATGTGAGAGCGGGTGTTGTAATGACTACCTGAAGCCTCGAACATAGACACATTCTTGTATATGAGACAAACTGATTCTAGAATGAATAACGCAAATACTGTTGGTATTTTTTCTTCAACAAATATGTTTCTGCAAGAATCACGGGGTTTTAGTTCACGCAAGTACCTCAAAGCACGTTTCTGCAGTACCAAGACTGATTGAAGTGCCGATGAGTTGCTAACACCCCAAAAAGGTATTCCATAACGTAAATGGGACTCTATTAGGGCGTAATATACAGTTTTGGCGATTTTAGATCCCAAATTTGACGAAGTTACTCTCAGTGCATAGCATCCAGCAGAAATCTTGCTTTTGAGATGCTTGATATGTCCGTCGAATTTGAGCTTATTATCAATATGGATACCTAGGAATTTAGTTAGAGGCTTGTTCTCGATCAATATGTTATTACCAAATGTAAGGTCGTCAAGAGAGCATCTGAATGAAATGATGTTTGTTTTTGTTGTATTGAAGGATAACAAGTTTGCATCGCACCATTCCTTAATTTTTTTCATATCAGTAGATATTAAGTCGGGTAAGGTGTTAGAATTCTTGCTGTTCCATAATATCGTGGTATTATCCGCAAATAGGGTGAATTTTCCAGATATGTTCAAGTTGGTTAGGTCGTTCATGTACAACAAGAACAGAATGGGACCGAGAACTGATCCTTGAGGCACTCCGGACTTAATTTCCTTTCTTTCAGAAAGTTCTGTTGTTCTCACCATTTGATTCCTACCCGAAAGGTAAGATTCAAACCATTTGTACGTGGTTCCTCTGCAACCATACTGGTGGAGTTTTCTCAGTAAGATTTTATGGTCGACACAGTCAAACGCCTTTGACAGATCGCAAAAGACTGCAGCAGCTACATTACCGGCATTCAGCTTTGAGTAAGTGTCATATAGAAATGAAAAAATAGCATCATTCGTGTTTTTATTATTTTGAAAACCAAACTGATTTTCACTTAAAATGAAGTGGCGTTTTAAGAAAGCGGTTAAACGTATTTTCACCAGTTTTTCGATGAGTTTGGCCAAAGTTGGTATGAGGGCGATCGGGCGAAGATTTGAGGGATCATATGAGTCTCCACCTTTGTATAGTGGGATGACAACTGAAGTTTTCAGGAAGTCAGGAAAAAGTCCTTCATGAAATGAGTTATTGATTATAGACACAAGTGTATTGAGAGCATTGAGAGGAAGATTTTGGATGATTTTAATCAAAATTCCATCATAACCACTTGCGTTTTTGTTTTTTATAAACCTCAAAATTTCGACTAATTCGTCGATGTTTGTATCATATAGAATTAGGTTCTCGTCAATATTGATACCTTCTAGATTCATCATGGGATTTTTTTATCAGGACTGAGAGTTGTCAACATTTTTCTTCTTGGTTTTTCCCGTAATATCAGTAATAATAGACCAAGTTTCTTTCATTTTATTGCTTGATTTATCAATTTTTTTGGAATAGTGGATTTCCTTTGCTTTTTTGATGGTGGATCTATATATTCTGCGGTAGGTGTTAAAGTAGACATGGAAGCTTTGATTATCGGTGAACTTCCGTATGGTATGCAATGAACGTATGTTTTTTGAAGAAATTTTCAAGGATTAATGTAAACCAGAGTACTTGTTTTTTGGAAATGATTTGTCGAATATATTCAGTAGCGCAGTGTGAAAAGTGAGAAAGGGGTCATTTTGCAACAAAACACCCTCCCACTCAAACTTGAGGCAGTTGTGATAAAATCTATTAAAATTTGCTCTACTGTAAAGTCTACCGCGTTTACATTTCCGTTTTGTGTTCAAAGAGTCAAGGAGCACAGAACAGGTTACTGCCTCATGGTCAGATAATCCTGACGGTATCACTGAACATGATACGTTCTGCACATCATAATTGCTACAGACATAATCAATACAAGTATTGGAGAATTGAGAAAGACGGGTATCTGAATCAACGTGCATACTCAAGTCAAAGGTTAAAAGTAAGTTCTTAAGTGAGTCAGTATCTGTTGATTCATCATTGTTGAAATTTATGTTGAAATCGCCAGTCAATATTAAAGATGAGTTAACAGATAATTCAGATAACAGAGAGTTGAGATTATTGAAAAAAATATTCACATCAGCAGAAGGTGAACGGTAGACACATAAAATATATAAATTAAGTTTTTTGCAGTGGCATACAGAAAACTCAAATGTTTTGTCTTCGAACAGACCTTGGAACTTGTCAACTTGGATGAAGGTCAAATCAGTGAGAGCTGAGTTTCTAATCAGTATTACAGTTCCGCCATGATTGGAACAGTTTCTGGAGTATCTTGAGATTTCAGTGTAGCCAGGAATGCTAATTGGTTCCATCTTATTACACCAATGTTCAGTAAGCAAAACTATTGTGGGGAATTTGATGTCATTCAGAAATAAATAAAGTTCGTCAATTTTATTACGTAGAGACTGAATATTTAATAAAACTAAGGTAAGCGATTTACAGTCTGAGAGTTGAATACCATTATTAAGGTTTTCGAATGAACTAATAGGACTGGATTTTTCCTTTAATTTAACAGTACTAGATTTTCGTTCTTCTATTAGACTTTCACTGGTCTCTTTAAAGAAGGGTCTAAAAAAGGATCGGTGATAACGTTCTCGACTGAGACAAATTTCAAATTTTTTACTTGTTTCTGCTTATCTGCTTATCATCGAGCCTTTAACATTATTCAAGTCAAAAAAAGAGATATCACCTTCGGCATAATGATTTAATTTATGTGAATAATCATTTAATTTGAGGTTGAATTTGTAAATGAAATCATTAAGTTCTACATGATTACCATAAGGTACAGAAGAGAATATGATATTCGTATGACTACTACATTTAGCCTTACTGTTGATTTCTCTGAATAACGGAAATTTTTTAGCATGAAAATCATTTGAGCCGGCAAGAACAATTATGTAGTCATTGAGACCAAAATTTGTCGACAGATTAATAATGTCTTCGATAACATTAACGAAATAGGCCCCTGGTTTAATGAGTGTTTCTATGGAGAACTCATTACCAATGAACTTGGAAATGGATTTTCCTAAGCCATAACCTAACTCATCACATAAAATAAGAATTTTTGGGGTCGGGTTAAACTCAGTGATCTTCACATCGGGAAAAGTTTTTGATATAGCTCCAACAATCTTCGCCGCTTCTTTCTTCTTAGTTTCAGCTGGATAATCAGTAACATTTGAGATGTCAATTGTTTGCACTGTTGCTTCACGGGTGAATATAGTTGACTGGGTCGAGGCGATTTTCGAATTTTTTACTGTTTGAGTGGACTTTGTTTCACTGGTATTACAAGGTTTCTCTAGTAGTTTCTTCAGCGAATAAATCTCACTATTAGCCCTTGTGATCAGTTCTTCTTGTTGCCTAATAGTTTCAATCAATTCTTCTTCCCGTTGGGTAACTTCCTTCAAAAATAGTTCATTTTTACGTAATAACTTTTCTATGTGAGTATCTTTCATTATACTGCTTTCTTCCAGTTCACTAACAGTTTGCTCTAAGATGCTCCTATCGAAGTCAAATTGATCAGGAACACAGCACTTCAACTGGAAGTCCTTCACAAAGGGAAGTTTTTTTGTCTTTTAAGGCACAACT
The DNA here is from genome assembly GCA_018342105.1 of Gonioctena quinquepunctata. NCBI lineage: Eukaryota > Metazoa > Arthropoda > Insecta > Coleoptera > Chrysomelidae > Gonioctena > Gonioctena quinquepunctata. The sequence continues at coordinate 156,817 of JAFIRS010002566.1, read as the reverse complement.
CTTGTGATAGACTTTGAAGCATATTATGCATATATAATAAGAGTTAGGGAAAGTTTTAGATTTACAACATTCGAAGTTCGTCATGATTTGCAGATCGAATATATTTTACTCCTTTGAGGTCTACGGCACCGGTTAACGAATTTTTATTTAGATTACCTTATCTACACTATTTGCTCCTTTAATTTTGGATGATGGAAAAAAACACTTAAGAATCAAGTTAGAATCACACAGTTTTTACACAGATAGAACGGAAAAAGAAGAATTGTTTCCCTTCTTTTTTCAACTGGAGATAACACACTTATGATAAAAACAACACTGAATTCGATCACGGAATTCCACCAATTAAAGTTCTTACGAGGAAACCTGGAGTGCAATTCAGAAGCAATAATTGAATTCTCAGATTTAGGTGAGCAATGGGGGATCAAGATCGCAAAGAAATATATTAGAATATTTATATAATGTAGTACTCCAAAAGGTATGTTCAGTATTCCCGTTATTATCCTTTGTTTCATTAATACTTTATACAGGGTGGGGCACCCCATACGACACGGTCCCTGTAAACCAAATCATTAACTTTTTTGGGAATTCCTCCATATCATGTATATTGATTGAGGCTGCAAAAGGAAATTATTTTGGAGTCTACAGGGTGGCTCAAAAAAGTGTGACATATCAAAGTTGTGTTTTTTCAAATATTACACACTGTATTTCGTTACACTTTTGAATAGGCCAAGAAAAAATAATATGATTTCATGGAAGGTACTTCGTACCTAACTATTACCGTTCTAGAAAATGCTAGGTACAATTGGAAACTAAATAACATCGAAATGTATAGAAATCATCCCTTCGAATTCTGACCAAGCATAAAAGAGGTTTTGGGCTATTGATTTCGATAGAACCCGTTTCTCAATATTATACAGAACGTTCAAAAATCATTGTCACTTTTTTATAATTTTGGACAAAGATAACTTTGTTATTTCAAATAGAACACCCTGTGTTTTTTTGGTCTGAAGAATATAAAATTCAATTATCTTTCATTTCATATTGGAGTTCCCTATACCTAACCTAAATAGTTTTTCAGATATTGGCTTTTTCAAATAGTAGTTCTTATTTCAATGCATTCTTTGAATCAAGATAGCTTTGAAACGACATTAATTTGATTTACTCACAGAATTCTCATTGACAGTTGTTATACTTCACTTCATCGAAAATATTTACCGTTCACTAAAATAAAGTTATCATTAAAATTCATATTCTGACAGTAGATCATTAAACAGACTATACTTTTTTTTTATTATTCAACTGAAACAACAACAAAATATGGAACACAAATGTATTCAATTCAAAGTAGGTGCTCGAAATGACGACCATCCTGTTGAATACAAAGAGCCACTCTTTCTATGAAAGACTTCCCAACATTTAATAACATTTGAGACGTCACTCTTCGAAGAGCAGCCCTTATTTTCTCCTTCATATTTTCCAATGTGGTTGGAGGATTGTCGTAAACTTCGTTCCTCAAGTATCCCAATAGGAAAAAATCGAGGCAAGTCAAGTCTGGTGACCTCGCTAGCCAATTTTGTGGTCCTCCCCTACCAATCCATTTATTCGGAATGAACATATTCAAAAACGGTCTGACACTGAATTTGAAATGTGCCGGAGCTCCATCCAATTGTTACCACATCCGTTGTCTAGTATTAAGCGGCACATTCTCCAGAAGCTCAGGCAGATCATCTCGTAAAAATTGTAAAAAATGTTGACCATTCAAGTTTCCATAAAAAAAGTATGGTCCTATAAATTGTGTACCTATAATCCCTCCACACACGTTAACAGACCATCTATTCTGGTGATCCAGAGTGCAGATAAAATGAGGATTTACATCACTATAATAATGGAAGTTGTGTCTGTTCACTAAGCCATTGTTATGAAAAGTAGATTCATCAGAAAATAAAATGGAATCCAAAAAATGTTCATCCTCACTAAACTTGTCCATCCAGAACCCATAGACAAAACTTGATTCGTCGATGAAAGTCTATTCCATATAATTCCTGGTGCATCTGAATACGGTACGGGTGAAATTTGTATTTTTTGATTACCCTAGAAATGCTCCGTCTGCTCATCCCTGTATCTTTCTCGATCTCACGTTGACTTGTATGAGGGTTTTCAATGATTGATCCCATAATAAGAAATTCATTTTCCCCATTTCAAATGATAGGTTTTGGTCTATTTGCCTTTTCATAAGCTACACTTCCAGTCCTACGGAATTGATGTAGCAATCGTTTGAAAACCAACTTGTTTGGATGATTCCGGTCTGGATATTTTTGGGCATATACCCTTGACGCCAAAACACAATTCTCTAAACACTCACCAATCGCTAAAATCATATCTATCCGCTCTTGGATGGGATAAGTTTTCATTTTCGACGCCGATAATTCAGTGAATGTTTTGGATAACGTAAAACACAATAACTGTTAATAAGAATGCTTTCAACAAGTTGAATAAATGTCGTTTCAAAGCTATCTTGATTCAAAGAATGCATTGAAATAAGAACTACTATTTGAAAAAGCCAATATCTGAAAAACTATTTAGGTTAGGTATTGGGAACTCCGAAATGAAATGAAAAATAATTGAATTTTATATTGTTGAGACCAAAAAAATACAGGGTGTTACATTTGAAATAACAGTTATCTTTGTCCGAAATTATAAAAAAGTGACAATGATTTTTGAACATTCTGTATAATATTGAGAAACGGGTTTTATCGAAATCAATAGCCCGAAACTTCTTTTATGCTTGTTCAGAATCCGAAGGGATGATTTCCATACATTTCGATGTTATTTAGTTTCCAATTGTACCTAGAATTTTCATAAAAATATCAATAACCCGAGAACGGTTATAGTTAGATACATAGTACCTCATATGAAATCATATTATTTTTTTCTGACCCATTCAGAAGTGTAACGAATCACAGGGTATTCCTCTGAAAAAAAACAACTTTGCTATGTCACACTTTTTTGAGCCACCCTGTAGACTACAAAATAATTTCCTTTTGCAGCCTTTATCAATATACATATAATGAAATGGAGAAATTCCCGAAAAAATCAATGGTTTGGTTTACAGGGACCGTGTCGTATGGGGTGCCCCACCCTGTATAAATAATAAAATGAGAAATGAAAGGATTCCAAAGCATGAAAAAAAATATCGTAACGTTCACTTCAAATCGAACATCGAGCATGTAGTCAACAGATACACGGATCTCCCTGTATGTTCTCGTCTTCAAGTTCCGTGTGCCGAGTGAACTTGTGTGCACTCCGCCAAAAACCGCGGGCGAATTTTTCCTCAAAAATACGACAAGGTATTCCATAATTGAACCTAATTGATTGTTTACTTTGATTTATTACGGTGGAATATTTTTCTCACGAGCTGGATCACTTAAAATACAATTGTCTGGGTGCAAATTGCGATATCTGCTCGATGGAATGATGGATTGAATAATAAAAAGACAAGATTCGTTTGGTTATCGAAAGTTCAGTTTGGGCTTCAGTAGGTTTCTGAAGAACTCGTTGCTAAATACATGAAGATTAATGGAATCCATATTTCATTATAATGAAAAAAATCTAGAACTATATATAATTATACAGTGCGCGTCAAAATTATGGAACAAATTCGATATTTCGCAAGCCATGTACTTTTGACAAAAATCCTAGAATAGGTTGATTTTTATTTTAAAATGCCGATTTTTTTATGTATATTGTAAAGAGGTTATGTCACTGGTTTTGACATGGTGACGTAATCGGTAATTTTTTTAAACCGGAATAGATGTCTTGTGATACCTCATCTGAGAGGCCTTTCGAAACTGCATTCAATGATAATAATTCATTAGATATTTTTTTACAGGGTGAACAAAAATTAATATTTTATTTCGATAAGAGAATAACTTTATATCCAACAAAATAGAACAGTTAAATAAGATGTTCGAAATGCCATCCACCAGTCTCTTGACAATAAGCAAATCCTCGGACTCATTCCTCTTGCACATTGCGAATAACTTCCTGAGTAATTCTGTTAAATTTCGATTCTTATTCGATTTTTCAACTCTTGTTGATTTTGCGGCCTATCTACATAGACCTTCGATTTCAAAGAACCCCACAAGAAAAAATCTAGGGGCGTAAGATCTGGAGATCTTGGGGGCCACTCTATCGGTCCGCGTCTACCAATCCACCTCCTAGGAAAACAGTTATTCAAAACCTCGCGAACATCACGTGCATAGTGCGGGGGTGCACCATCTTGTTGCAACCAAATACTTTCATTTGGTGAGTTAGGATTGTTGGCGTTTGGAAAAATATATTTTTATTAATATTACATTATGATTATGAAATTCTTGTATTGTCATCGGTCCTCGATATGTGTGACAAATTTCAGATTATTCGGAAGATTGAAAGTGGGTGAATATTTACTTCCAAGATTTCATTACATTGTGAGTTATCTAGTTACAAGTAAAGATAATAAAAGCGTATTAAAAAATGCAAAATTTACCTTTTTTGAGCCAAGGCTCTACTCCCTTAGGCTGCCCTGGCAGACTAGTGAGTCAGTGCTCTACTACACCAATGGATCCTTTCCAAATATTAATAATTAGCTATTTCCTAGTCTAAAATGGAAACAAAAGACAATCACAAATTAATGCCATAATAGGCAAGTTAGTGTCAAATAAATGTCAGTTGAAATATGAACAAATATTCTTCACAAATTCTAAGTGAAAAGGTTCTAAAAGTAAACTATGGCTACTTTAAGTGAAACCCAACGCATAGAAATTTTAATTTTTATTGGATGCGGAGATAGAACCAGAACTCAGCGAGAGGTATGCGACTTGTTCAATGCGAAGTATCCAAATAGACCTATCAGTCGTTCAACAGTCAGTAAGATTGAGAATAAATTTAGAGAAACTGATCATGTCAAACATATTCCGAATGCTGGACGTCCTAAAATGGAAGAAAACGTGAAACTTGATGTTCTATTGGGTGTAGAGAATGATCCTCACAATACAAGTTCTGTATTACGTATTCTTAAAGCAGAAAAGTACCAACCATACAAAGTACAGCTACATCAACAACTCGATGATGATGATCCCGATCGCCGTGTGGAGTTCTGTGAAATAATGCAGGATTTGTGTAACCGCAATCCACGTTTTATAAAACAAATTCTGTTTTCCGATGAGGCTACGTTTTGACTAAATGGTTCACTAAATCGTCAGAATTGCAGATATTGGAGTAGGGATAATCCTCACTGGATGATGGACGAGCATACTCAATACCCTCAGAAAGTCAATGTTTGGGCAGGGATAATAAACGACAGGATTATTGGCCCGTATTTTTTCGAAGGAAATCTCACAGGGGAGCGTTACTTGGAATTTTTGAGAAATGAACTCATACCTAGCCTTGCCGATATTTTTCCAAACGCCAACAATCCTAACTCACCAAATGAAAGTATTTGGTTGCAACAAGATGGTGCACCCCCGCACTATGCACGTGATGTTCGCGAGTTTTTGAATAACTGTTTCCCTTGGAGGTGGATTGGTAGACGCGGACCGATAGAGTGGCCCCCAAGATCTCCAGATCTTACACCCCTGGATTTTTTCTTGTGGGGTTATTTGGAATTGAAGGTCTATGTAGATAGGCCGCAAAATCTACAAGAGTTGAAAAATCGAATTAGGATCGAAATTAACAGAATTACTCCGGAAGTTATTCGTAATGTGCAAGAGGAATGTGTCCGTAGATTTGCTTATTGTCAAGAGACTGGTGGATGGCATTTCGAACATCTCATTTAATGTTCTATTTTGTTGGATATAAAGTTATTCTCTTATTGAAATAAAATATTAATTTTTGTTGACCCTGTAAAAAAATATCTAATTAATTATTATCATTGAATGCAGCATGAAAAGGCCTTTCAGATGAGGTATCAAAAGACATCTATTCCAATTTGGAAAAAAAATATCGATTACGTCACCATGTCAAAACTAGTGACATTACCTCTTTAGAATATACATAAAAAAATCGGCATTTTAAAATAAAAATCGACCTATTTCAGGATTTTTGTCAAAAGTACATGGCTTGCGAAATATCGAATTTGTTCCATGATTTTGACGCGCACTGTATAATAAGAAGAAGTTCTAATAGAATTGCGATAATATTTGCTCATTTATGTATTTTCAGAGGTGATTATTACCGATAATTTTTTGAAATATTAATGAATTGCAATCCCAAGCTGAAAATACAACAAGACCGCAGGACAAATTGTATTATCTTGTATTGGGAGAAAATAAAGGTTAATGATCATATTTAAGACGACAATATATCGATTTGAAATATATACCAGAATAATCCCATCATAATCTCAATTTGGAATTATTTACAGAAATGAGACTCAAAAAGTAACAACGGAAACACTGAAGATGATTTCATTCGTTACAGTTGATGGTTTGAATGTTGTTTCTAAAAGTTTTCAAAAAGAACATGTGGACCTGTTTTTGTTGACACGTCTGTATTGGTAGTTGTACTTGTAGCTATCATATTGTTAATAATGTTGTATTTCTAACTGTATTCTACTGATCCCAACCGATAGTTCGCGTTGCAAATAATACGAAAACTTATCAAGATACATAAATTTTACGTTTATAATTTGAATTATCATTTTTACCTATCAGGTAGTGGAACAAAAACTTCTTAACCATTTTGAAAATACAGCGATAAGTTGTATTCTCACCGTGATATAGTTTCTAATTGCAGAAATTCAAAACTTAAGATCCACTGATTGGTTAAGCAGGGAGATAAAAAAAATTGAGACAAGCTTTTATTTAAGCCGTGTACCAAAACGTATTGAATGAGTTTAAGTCATCGCTGACAATGATTTAATTATTTCTTGTTGAATTATTTAGTTTCAAAGCTAGACGCGCGGAGTGTTGAAAAAAGTAGGTACCAATTGATTTGGTTGGTCAGTGATTGGTTGGTAGGTATCAATTGATTTCATTGGACAATGATTGGTTGGTAAGGAACAACTTGTTCAAGTATTAATTTTATCACAATTCACGCAACAAGCTATTTGAACCATTTTAATCAACAAAAAATAATTAAATCATTGTCAGGGACCACTTAAACCTATTTTATACGTTTTAGTACACGGCTTGAATAAAAACTTTAATTTAAAGATTTCAATAAGTTATTTTATTTTTTACTTTCCTTAACCTGTTTATTTCTGATAGAGCATCGTTATCATAAGGTCCCTTCCCTGTATGATTTGAGCTGAAAGAAATCATGATCTACGACCCCAAAAACTCTCACACACCAATTTTGAATAGAATCTGACTATTATTACAAAACTCGTCCGCCATCCTGGAGTCGCCATCTTGAATTTATAGATTTTGACAAAAAATTCATAATCTCCGAAAATGAAAACCTCCACATACCAATTTTTGATAAAATATGACCATAATCAGAAAATTCGTCGTCCATCTTGGGACCGCCATCTCAAATTTATGATGATGAAATTCCTAATCTCCGACCCCAAAAACCCCCACATACCAATTTTTGATAAAATATGACCATAATCAGAAAATTCGTCGTCCATCTTGGGACCGCCATCTTGAATTTATGAATTTTGACAAAAATTCCATAGTATCCACCCCAAAAATTCATATATGCCAATTTTGAATCGACTCGGACCATAATCACAGAACTCGTCCACCATCTTGGAGCCGCCATCTCAAATTTATGAATTTTGACTGAAAATTTATAATCTCCGATCCAAAAACCGCCACTTACCAATTTTGAATCAAATCAGACCACGATTACAAATCTCGTCCGCCATTTTGGAACCGCTACTTTGTTTTTTTCACTAACAAAAGTTCCGTAATGCATTGTCATCGGAATGATAAACACCTGCCTAATTTCAAATAAGCCGGACGACTAGAAGTCGGTCAAAATTCACTTGCAAGATTTGACCGAAACTAACAAACGAACGAACGAACTAACTGAAGGTGAATTCATATGCAAGCTTTCGCTTTCCACGGAAAGCTTGAATATTAAGCGCGTTATGTTCATACGAGATCAGTCATAAGTGACTTTCAGTCAGTTATGGCTTATACTTTCGAAAGCGATATATAATTCAATCAGCAGTTATATATTATTACCGTAAAATAATGAGTAATTGGAAATGGATATAGAATAGAAGTTTATGGGTGAGGATAATTAATGAGGAAGAAGCCAGAAGAGGTCGAAATATTGCGGCAAACCCGATGGTAGAAATGCAGTTGTACGAATACAAAAATTTCTTCATAGTAAATATATATATATATATATATATATATATATATATATATATATATATATATATTGATATATTATTATGAATTGTAAAAAAACAATTGTTGATAATTTTGCCCTCCTTTGGGGAATAATTTGTTATATAATTTGAGATAGATAATTATTTTCGCCCTGTATAATATATTGTGATGTAATAATAATTGCTAGCTAACGTCACTGTTTTCTCGTCACGTTGTTGCCAATTGTTATTACCCTTTCTTACCACGACTAAACTCAGTTGGTACGCCTTTCGTCTCAGATAGCCGGTCCTGGCAATTGCGCCACTGCCTGGTCTCACTCAGTGTTTATAAGAGAAATATGATCATATCATTGTGGAGAATGAACTAGAAAGTATCGAAAAACAATTATTTCCTATATTCAGGAAGACTTATATTTACCTGGCCTACGATAGATAACTTATACTATCATCAATTGACAAATTTTCAAAGAAAATAATGGAAAACAGTGATGGATAAAGTATACGTAACCTCACTTTTTCTTTGAGGTTGGAAGAATTTTTTTATAGTTCAATATCAAAATAAAATAGAGTTCTTCAGATACGATACGAGTTATGTTGTAAGGCTATTCAGTTTGTGATGTGCACTAAAAAGTTCATACCTGGAGCTGAAACTGTTGCTGTTACAATACACACCAAGAATCTGAAATCCTTTTTCAATCTACTGCTCTCAGGAACTCTCCATTACAGAAGGAACCATACAAATCCCAGAAATCAGCTTGGAAACAGTTTAATGTGGAGTACCTAAAAGGTAATCTTGTTTTCTCCTATTTTATTTTTGTCGAAATTCTCTTGAAAGTTGAATAAGTTAGTTTCTATAGACACAATACCTTGTATTCGTGAAAATCTTGACATATATTTCTCCTCGAGTTTGGTACGTCGCGTTCTTTTTCAATTTTTTTCAATCTCCTCTCTCCTGGATACCATTTCTGTTTTGTACATATTATTTGAATTTTCAAACTCGCGCACTTTCTTGTCACATTATCACTCTTTTGGAGTTATTTGAAAAAACTAATGAATCAAAATATTTTACATTTCTTATAAACTATATACAATATTTGATGATAATTGTCTTTGACATTTCATAGTTCTTATTTTTCCACAATTTCAAATCTTACATCTGACCATACTGTTCCCTGAATGGCTATTGTCATCAAAAAGTTTGTTGTTCTCCCATTGGCTATTTTTAGTTAGATACAATTCCATATACTGTATGTTTCAAGCTCATAATTTTGTTGATCACATTTAATTCAGAATGATTTTGTGAATCTAGACTTTTTTGTTGTATTTTGAACAATTATAGGTTGTAATCATTTTGACAATGTATGAAAATGATTGCATTATAGTATTTGCATATTTTTACATATCACTATTATACAGAGGCTTCATGAAGGAAATATAATCTCAAAAATATGTCAAACAAAATCTCATGAACTACTAACTATTAAGTAATTATTATTTTTGCGGGTTTTTTGTGAAATTATTTCGTTTTTCCTTTTAAAATATATTATTGTCTTCATAACATAATATATATATATATATATATATATATATATATATATAAATTGTAATGATATGAGATATTGAATAAAATATGAATTGTTTTTATATAATGAATGAAGCTAATATTTTTCGTTATTCTTTAAGAGCCAAATTTATATGATATAAATAGATATTTCTGCCCCTGTAATAATAATTGCCAGCAAACGTCACTGTTCTCCCGTCACGCTATCAACAATTATTATTTTTCCTTGCCACGGCTAGACAACAGTTGGTACGCTCTTATCTCAAAAGGTGGCCGGTTCAAAGCAATAGATACACTGCCACTGGTGACTAACTTCAGTTTATTGAATGATCTTTGTTATGTTAGTTGATCATTGTGAGAAAATAAACAACCAAATATCAAAAAACAATTATCTCCTTTATTCAGGAAGACTTGATATTACCTGGCCTACGAGAAATAACTCATTACTAGAGTGAATCAAACAAATATTCACGAATAATAATGATAAATTGGATCATGGATGTATAAACAGAACCTCACTTTTCGTGAATGTAAAATTTTCTGTTATTGGTTATTTGTGAAATAGTTCTGGACCGGAAATACACTATGAAAGTTTTTATACCTGGTTGGAACTGTTGGTGTTCAAACTATACCATAAAACAGGATGTCTCCTCTGTTCATTCGCTGTCAGGACTGCAATACCAGTATCAGGAACGATATAGATGTGGAAATCAGCATCAGGATTCGTGGTTATATTATATCATTAAGGTAATATTTGTTTTTGTTTCCCAAATGATGGAATTATTCCATTTTCTTCTTAATAAAATTTGTGCGTGCTATCTGCTTGGAAATATTTTTTCATCTTCTCGAGGCTTTGTTTTTCTGTCGCTTAGATACATCTTTTTCCTGTTGTTTTCCTATTTGAAATTTTGAATTCGCGCACTAAATTGTCACTTTTCACTGTTTATATTTATCTTACTCAATTTATATATCGAGCTATTTTTCCATACTTATTACTATTTACAAATTCTAATAATAATTGCTTATGATACCCTCTCGTTGCTATTTTCTCTCACAATTTCTAACTTTTCAATGACCATCTATTCTCTGATTGGCTATTCTTCATAAAGACGTTTGCTGTTCTCTCATTGGCTACTTTTAGTTAGCTACAATTTCATGACAGTGTGTTTCAATTTTATAAATGTGTTGATTTCCTTTTATTCTTACAAATTTTGTTAAATTTAGACTTTTAGTTGTCTTTTGAACAATTATGGGTTATGATAATTTTGACAGTGTATACAATTGATTGTTTTATCGTACTTTGACATTTTGTATCTATCCATATAATACAAAGGCTTATGAATAAATATAACTTCAGAAGTTATTTGAAAAAATCTCTTGGAACTAATAACTAATCAATAATTATTCTTTTTTGTGGTTTATTTCTTCTTAAAATATTTAACTGGTTTTTCATAACATAACAATATATATCAATTTGAGTATCTCATGCAGTTGATAAGCCCCTCACTAGAAATATTACATGTGGTACAAGAGCCAATGCCACCTTCAACGAGACTATATAGCTCTCACTTTGAAGTGGGTACAAGATAATAACAACAACTATTTTATATTCATTATTTTAGGTTATGTGTGTGATTACCGATTTGAACCGTATAATACGAAAAAAAAAGCAAAGGGTTTTTATGAAACGAAAAACTCGAGAAAATTGGAATTTTTATCCAATAAAAGTTGAAAGTGTTTCGACTTTCGGATTACTGACCTTGAAGAGCGCTTTCAATTTCAACAGCCAATCAGACATCAATACGCGATAAGCTAAAATGCGGAAAGCTTGCATATGAATCCAACTTAACAACTGAAACTCAATAAAAGCTCGTAATGAGTTAAGAAGAAAGTAAGCAGGTCAAATAACAATATTGTAGTTTGCATCCCATATTACATTACATATCAAACCATCTACGAATCATCAATTCACTTTCGAGGAGCCATGTACCCACACTGGCCATTCAGTTTGAAAGGGCAAAATACTTTCGCCTATAATTTGTTCACAGATCTGGGACATAATTCCTCTCAGAGACAAAAGAGCGATAAAGGATCATGGACGCCGCGAGATTTTTCTGTTTCAGACAGTTTATAAGGAATTTGCTCGAATTCCAACCGTCCGTTGTGTGCAAATGGAACTGTTTCGGGAACAAACGAGGTTCTTGTGGCGAGTTCGAAATATGTTCCTTTATATTTAACATTATCTTATAATCCTCATAAAGGAACCAGTTCTGATTTTCGAGACATAATATGATTGCAATCAATACAAATAATTTTCACAATAGCCCATTTCCGAAAGTAATTTTTTATTTTCTTCCTAATCAGAACAGGATAAATGCTTGGCATGATTTTTGAATAAAATAGCGAATTATTTCATACTTGTAGAATAAAGACAAATCCAGACATTGGGTGAAGTGAATTAAAAGAAGTATTTACTGAAACTGAGCTATTTTTAACCGACGAAACTAAAAAGGAGGAGGTTCTCTATTCGACGCGTATATTTTATGTTTTTCCATCATATTTTTTTATGTATGATCACGCATAACTTTTTACTGAGGCGTCCGATTCCGATAATTCTTTCTTCAGTGGATAGGGTGTACTTCGACTTTGGTCCCATTTGAATTTAACAGATGAAATCCACCCCTGAGGGTAGCGAAATGAAGGATATTGATCACTCACCCTCTGAATTCTGGTCCGTTAACCGATTCTATCAAGCATAACTGGGTTCTTCGATTTGGATGATTCTTTTTTTAGTAGATAGGGTATACCATAGACAAATTAAAAATGAAGAGACTGTTTGAAACATTGGCGATCTTCACCACCAAGTTTTTAGTACGGCCAGTCGCGCATGGAGGCGCTGCCCGCAATCAACAGACGACTGACATGATAACTTTCCAATTTCGACATTTGTCAGAAAATGACAAACCACGTAATAATTTCAGAATAATTCTACTGTAAATTGTCATCGAAAAATTAATTATACTATGGACTTGAATTATGAACCCAACGTCGAAAATGGAATGTTTTGTTATTCGAGTTGACGCTGGAATTCTTCGAAATATTCTTTCACAAGGTAAAATATAAGCTGCTTTTCACAAACTGATACTTATTTTCATCCATCAGTTGCAGACATTTTTTCACAAACTGATACTTATTTCCGTCTATCAGTTTTCATTGCCTATCACCATTTGAGGGAGTACGAAGATTATCATCAAACTGGAGTATTTGCTAAGTATACCTACTCGTTCTCCTTTGTGCTAATAATGAACAAACTTATTGAAGGTTTGTTGTAAATGTAATTCGTTTTAATTTTGGTTGATTTGTGATAAGACTAAAGAATATTTTTAATTTTTTTTTTTGGGTTTTATTATTTTTTGTCTGTAGTTGTACCTTGTCCTAGATACAATAAAATGTGTTTTCATAGTGTTCAACTTATTATTCTTGTTTTATAAGATCTTCAATTTTGTTCTTGATATCATGAAATAAAGATTCACTTTGAAACTTTATTTCAACCACGAACGAACTAACAGATTCTACAAATCGCTTACTGTATATATTTTATTAGTGATTGATTTGCCATTCCTGTATTCCATATGATACAACCATTCATAATTCATATGGAATACAAGAATGGCAAATCGATCACTTATAAAATATATACCATATCAATTATATAAAAGTAACACATTTGAAAAACCCGCCTTATTTCAATCGGTTTTACCAACTGTATTTAGTTCGGCCAGTTGCGAGATATGTCGCCACTGTCTAAACGTGCCAACTTTTAATGCAGGTTTGACAACTCTCTTTATTTTTAGTTTCTCTATGGGGTATACCTTATATTTGGATTTCGAAAGGAATTAGCCACCCTTACGGGTGGAAAAATAGGGGATAATTGATTTTTCACTAGTGAATATTAGCACACACATACGTAGTTCATAATGACAGATCGCTACTGACATTATTCTTGTTCCGTCAAAATCAGTATATTTTATGAGAGGATGGAATGATATACAAAGTAATGAAATAAACAAACCAGAACGACGAAAATAATTTATATTACAACAAATAGTAAAAGTAAAATAGTAAGTAAATGTATATATTTTGGAATATAAAAAGTGGGTAGTAATTGGAGTTTCAAAAAAAATGAATAATTTTGTAGAAAAAATTGAGCCACAAAAAACTGAAAAGTAAAATTAAAACTTTTTAACAAAAAATTAAACCGACGAAAAAATCAACCGAAAAGCATAAAATAAACCTTCTTAGTCTAAATGATAATTGAACTCCTAAACTAATGTTAGTAACTGATTTCGAGTCGGCGCCAAACAAACTATCAATTGAATTAGGTGAAGCGTAAAATGATGGCAGCGAGATGCACGGCTGCGTTTTGATGACTTCTTTCATAGATAATGATCTTCGATCATTGTTTGTTTAGCGCCGACTCAAAATCAGTTACTTACATAGTTTAGAGCTCAATTATCATTAAGACTAAGAAGATTTATTTTATTTTTTGCTTTTCAGTTGATTTTTTCGTCGGTTTAATTTTTTGTTAAAAAGTTTTTTCAAGTATCAACTGCGATTCTGGTAAATAAAAATGGAAGTAAAAACTAACCCTAGCATTAACTAAGAAATATCATGATGACAAGTTATTACTAATATTTTAGGTGAATAAAAATGATCGATCGTAGTACATACAAGTATTGTCTGGGGTATACTAGTTTTCAGTTTAGTTTCAGCTATGGCGATGTCCGTGCAGGTTCGTAAGATAAAAGTTTACCCCAAACGTAGACGGATTGACAACTATAAGCAGTTGTTACGATTCGAAAATGAATCTATAGATTTTTTGACGTCTCATTTTTTGCCAGAAAATATGGAAATTAGAGGTGGAGCTCTTTCGTCCAGGCAGAAGATGAAAATACTGTTACGTTACTTCAGTGATCCAGGTAAACTTTAGAAATCTCATATATTTCGCCTCAATAGTAATGGTGATGTCTGAAAGATCGAAATAAGGAAACGTTGAAATCTTATTTTAGGTTTCCAGAGTGGAGTAGCGGAAGATATGGGTGTCTATCGCAGCACTGTAACAAAAACGGTTAACTATGTGATGAATTGCACTGTAGCGAGAGTTGATGAGTGGATTCATTTTCCAGCAACATCCGCTGAGATGAATAATGCTAAGGTTTTGTTGACAAGATTTTTTCAGATGTTAACTATAATGCTGGGAAAATCATGGCATGAATTGTATGTTCATCAGAGGAAACATTTTTAACATGTTTTTGAAAGAGGGAGAATGCATAGAGTTTTGATGTATATCGGGGATTTGGTTCAGTAGACGAGGACCAATGTAGGCAAAATATCTCTGGCCTATTGCTTCTTTAGCTCGTGGTGGGAGTTCTTTATGTTCATTTCTCGTATTGTAGATGTGTTGTACGGTTTGAGCACTGCATTTCTTCCCGCTATAAAATATCAGTATGTTTTTTGCGTACAGTTTTCTGATGTCCATTAGGCTCGCGTCAGTAAATAATTGGCCGCTGGAGTATGTAGATTAGACTCCCAAAATAACCTTTATTATTCTTTTCTGAAAAAAAAATTTAAAGAGAAAGAAGGATGTGGGAGTGTCGTACTCTATAATTACATACTGCAGTGTAGGGATTCGACAAGGGCATGGTATAATATTCTCAGTTTCAATGAAGGAATGGAACACCTGAAATGGTAAAACTTGTACATGAGGGAAGATAGTGACTGAAGTTTATCTTTCAGTCGCAGATGATTCCACATCTGATTTTATGAACATCCTGTTTATATTTTCAACAAATCAATCTATCATACCCCATGACAGGTTTTAATGTCAGAAAATACTAATTTCAAAGTGTCTCTCCAAAAAGAAATGATCCTAAGTTTTTCCATCTTTGCAAAGTGAGATTGCTTCTTGAAAATGTGTTTCCCATTTCTTCCGGTCTTCCTGATGATCGTGGAAGCGTGAAATAGATTTTCGTCGACAAAAATGTATTGAAGACCTAGTGAATGCGATGTCTCTCCTGCGTCAATGTTACGAATGATTTCTGGTGAGTACTCTCTTTTGGAAAACATTCTTCTCTGCCTCATTCATCTTTATGAGTTTTTAATCAAGACTGGAATAGAAAATCAAATAACTATCTGAATGAAAATACAAATTTTCAATTTCAGATTTTTTCTTTTGAGTTAGGGCCTTCTCAGAATATCTATCAGATGTAGTTCAATATCCAGCGTGGCTTTAGCCGGGGAAGTAGTTGTTTTCTGTTAGACATTCACAAAAAATAACTTCATTTTAATCGTGGATTTTTCAATTCACAGAAAAATCTTTCTATCAATATTCAATTGAGAATGTTTCCCTTTTCAACATGAATACCCCACAAAGGTTATCTTGACGATGGAAGATAGTGACTAAAGTTTATCTTTCAGTCGCAGATGATTCCACATCTGATTTTATGAACATCCTGTTTATATTTTCAACAAATCAATGAGAATTCCCTTTCATGAAACTAACGATGTGAACTCCAAGGTATTTGACTGTTTCATCGAGTGCAATTCCTTTGTTTCCTATCCCGAAGGTGAGAGTTGGTAGGTTTGATTCGTAGGATGTGAAAGGAACTTTTTTTTTTTAATATTGACAGTGAGCAGGTTTAGGTTGAACCAATCAAACTATATTGGAGTTGTTAATTGTTATTGAGTCATTATCTCTAATATTCCAGGTTTCTGTAAATATCATATATGTTGTATGTGCTACACAAAAGTACGTCGAAGCCCCTGTGGATACTTTGGATGTTGTCATGGATTAATAAAAATCTATTAAAGGGGTTTTTTTGTTCAGAATATTAAGTTTCTCTCATATCGATGGAAGATTCGAAATCCAGAGTATTAATATTTGGTGCTTGGTGCTTGGTAATCATTTGGATGGTATCATGCGACAACTCACTCATCGGTCCATATTTTCATCGTCCAGCTTAACTCCTTTTTTTAGAAAATGATTTGGAATCAGGGTTAGATGACATGCCTATAATCAATAGACCAAACATATGGTTTCAGTAACACGGATGTATTGCTCATTACATTCTATCAGACATCCCCTTTTCTTGACCTGTGCGCTGTCCTGACTTAAGCGATATGGATTTTTTGTATGGGGTATAATGAAAATCAAAGTTTATGCTGAGCCCATCAAAAGAAATCTGAATGAGTTTTGAATTAACACCATGGTTGTGAAACAACCTGTATTTTTTTCCAAATGGAAATGTTAAATAAAATGTTTCAGATATCAAAATTATTTTCAAAATGCATCCATTCATAAAAGCCATCAATTTCGACTTATATTGCGCCCGCAAAAAAGCAGGCACCAATTATAGAATAAGTAATAAATTTTAACAAATATATGATGATAAAACAATCATTTCCGATTGCACTATAACTTTCACTATCCTGGTGGATGATTTTGATAGGTTTATTGCTTAAATGCATTCACTTTGCTCCAACTATTTCCAATGAAAAAATATCCCTGAAACTTCCAAGATGCAGAGTCTGGAGTTCAAACAATTCGATTGAAAACGATCTTGAAAGTTAAGGACGACCCAAGATGAAAAATGGTGAAATGATACAATTTTTTTTTATTTGGTTGCACCAATAAATATACAAACTTAAAAATATTTATTCAACATAATGTGTAATTAAAATATATAATATATAGAAAAAATTGTCAGTCACTTTATTGTTGTCACTCTGTTTACATATTTAACAGTAATTTACATGGAATACGATGATATAAATAATATCGAGTTGTTGGAAAAAATAAACTGAGAAGTCATCAATCAAGTACTTAATACAAAAAATAAACTGCTAGATGAGTATGGATTTACTTTTGAAAATGCTAATTTTTAATAACTTTTTGAAATGATCATGAGAGCTTCGATTCAAAAATATGTAATGTACTTTTTATCATTTGAATGGAGAATGATCTCACTGTGTCTAGTAACTCAATTTGTGATTATGAAACACATCTATTTGTGCGAGTGAATTCCACTTCATAAGAAAATGAATGTGTGTTCAAATATATTATTTTCAATTCATTAAAAACAATACATACCTCATTAATCGTATTGACTAAGATGAAACGAACAATACAAAAAATCGTGGATCATTTAATTAAATTCATAAGAAACATTCTCAATGCAATTTTTTTTTGAAAAATCACAAGTTCAAACTTTTGCAGAACAGTAGATGTGCATATTTATTTTATCTCTGGTATAACATCACATGCACGTTGGGTACTAACATGTTTTGCAAAAGTCACAAAATCTCCAATCGATATAAATCTCTCGCATAATTTCAGTTGATGTTTGATAGCTAAGGTTTTAGTGATATTAGGATAATTAGAGAAAACAGATTTTGATATAAGGAGTGAGTTCACCAATAAGATATGCCATTATGTCACACTTCGTATCAGAAACTTCATACAAAAATCCCCAAACTGCCAGTAATTTCGAAAATTGGGAAATGGGGAAATATAAGTATGAAATATAATATTACAAACAAGCAATTTTTGAGTATGAGATGTCGCGATGATTCGATATTCTATCTACGACGCAATCACGTGCATCACTGCCTGAAATGCCTGAACGAAATGCAAAATGCAACCGGCTATTGGCCGTTGGTGATACATTTGCGCATGCCCGTGATCTTCCCAATGACACTGATATTCATTGAAAGAAAGTTGGCTAATTATAAAATGGAGAATGATAGTAACTTACACTCTGTTTGTTTATGACTATGACATATTTTCAATTATGTCAAGGAGTAAGTTATTTGCATTCAGTGCGGCCGTTGATTTAAGTTTGAAAATTTGATAATTGTAATCACTTTGTTGTCAGAGTTCTTTCTTTATTTACAGCAAATACTGCACATTAGTGCGTGTAAGTGAAAAATGTATTGCTGTCATCAAAATAGTAACAAGCGCACTATTGCATTTGGAACGTCTTATGTTTTTTTTCTGTGTTTATTGAATGCTGTGATTAAGCAGATAGACGTTTCATTACATAGCTCTTGATGTTTTTTCGTACCATATTTCATTAATCAAATGTTAACGCGTATACTCTTACCAAACTTTTTTTCTTGTTCAACAAAACAGTATATAGGGAATCCTCAATATTCTGCGTCACCAGGTATATATCACCTGAATATTCTGGACCACGTGTTGATCATCAAAATATATTTTTCGGATTGATTCCGCAACCGCTATAAATTATTACTACTTCGATAGGAACAGGTAAATAAAAATGCTATAAAACAAGAAGTACAATTATCGTAAAGTATGCATACACAGTGGGATTCGCTCGGTATAAGGACATAACATTTGCAAAGCGTTAAAAAACATCAGCCAAAATAGCGTATGTCACCATACAAAAGTACTGTTATTTTGGTTAATAAACTACGCTCATAACATTCTTCAGTTATTTTTTATTGGACAACTCTGATTTTCAATTTAAATGGTAATCTTATCCTGTCGTATGCGGTAATATTGAATTTACCCTCACTTAAAGTCGAAACGAAGGAGAAATTCATTGAATTGTTTTTTGAGAAAATGAAACAAGACAAATTATATTAACAATATAACACGACCCACAATACAGTATGTACAGTTTTTTTTAAAGTAATTATGAATAACTTTGAAACAACCCTTTATGTTTCATGTTGAATATTGAATATGACTGAGAGTGAACAAAAGGAAATCTATAGAAAAACATAGTGTTAGTAATGTTGGACTATTTTATTTGATTATATTATGTAAGTATCATTGGATATTTTCGATAGTGTTATGTTGTTAATATGTGAAATATACAGGTTGATTCGAAAGTACTTCGACAAACTTCAGGGAGTGATTTCTCACAAAATTCAAATATGAATTGTCCGAATAACTTTATGTCCGGAAACGCTTCGTTTCCAAGATACAGGGTGTTGAAGTATTATTTTTATTTTCGTTGTTTTCAAATAACTCTCCAAATACCAACCTTAATTAAACGAAAATTATTATTGAGAGGTTTTTTGAGGTGTCAAATTCGAACCTGATGTTATTATTGCTTTTTCTCGAAGGGGGCGCCACCTACACGTCTTTCTCTCTTTTGAAGATTTTTTTAGCGTACTTCTGGCAGATTTTTCAGTGAAAAAGTCAATTCCTCCATCATATCTACGTTAAAAAGCTAATCTTGTTACAAGTCGCTATGAGCAACCATTTTCTAGATATTTGGAAGTCTATTATTTGATAATCGATGCGTGTAGAAGTTATCACCATTATTTTGCATTTTTTACAAGAATGCTTGGGAAATGAATTTGACGTTCAAGTAAGTAGTTTTGGTGATAACATATTATGCGACAGTTAAACGTTTTGTTGTTTTGTTGAAGTTTCTGTAAGTTTTGAAACACTAATTTTAACAAAATGGATTATTAAACAATAATGCTCATTTAGCCGATATGCATTTCGTTCATGGCCCTGCGGATGGCAATGCGCGCGAAACAAGACCTTTTTACCAGGAGCGATTTCCTATTCGAGTACTGCCTTCAGCTCCAACATTTACCAGTCTCCACCGTTGTTTGGCAGAAACAGGTAGCTTTAAGAGGGCAGCTGATATTATTGGAAGACCACGAGCAGTCCGAACCCCAGAATTGAAAGAAGCTGTTTTGAACACTCTCGATGAGAATCCAGAACAAGTACAAGAATAATTGCTGGAGCTCTCAATTCTACTCAGTCCACAGTTTGGAGAATTATCCACAATCAACAATTTTATCCATACCATATTCGAAGGGTACAAGCTCTTTCGCCACAAGACTTTCCCCAACGCATTACTATGTGTCAGTGGTTTTTGAGAAAATTGGCTGGAAATCCTCAATTTTTAAGATATGTACTCTTCACGGACGAGGCAAACTTCTCCCGAAATGCTATCACAAACTCCCATAACAACCATGTTTGGGCTCTAGAAAATCCGCACGCAGTTGGTGAAAGACATTATCGGTAAATGTATGGGCGGCAATAATTGATCATTACTTGATAGGTCCTTCCCTTCTTCCGTTCCGACTCAATGGCGCAACTTACAGAGACTTTGCCGGG
This sequence comes from Gonioctena quinquepunctata, assembly GCA_018342105.1. Lineage (NCBI taxonomy): Eukaryota > Metazoa > Arthropoda > Insecta > Coleoptera > Chrysomelidae > Gonioctena > Gonioctena quinquepunctata. Next base: position 135,766 of record JAFIRS010002566.1, on the reverse strand, counting down.
ACTACTTCAGAATGTACCATTAGGAATTAGTATCCGCATGTGGTTTATGCATGATGTGGCCAGGGAATTCCTCAACACTGTTTATCCAAATCGATGGATCGGTAGGGGTGTAGAAGAACCTAACCAGGCGTGGGCACCAAGGTCCCCAGATCTAAACCCGCTGGATTTCAATTTTTGGGGACATTTGAAGTCACTTGTTTATGAAACTCCAGTAGCCAACGAGGAAGATCTGAAAAACCGAATAGAAGCGCCTGTAAAACAATAAAAAACACACCAATAATTTTTTAGCGGGTATGAGATTCAATGACTAGAAGACTGAATGCCTGTATCTTCGCTGAAGGTGGACACTCTGAACAATTGCTTTGAAAACAATTTAGTTCCCTTTATTTTATTTCATTCTACATATTCAAAATTTCTTGAAATAAAATGTTGATATTTCTTGCAAATTTTATTAAAACAAATACAGATTTTGCACTCTTGATACAAAAATAACTATTCAAACGAGTAAAAATAAATAGCATAGGTGGCGTCCGCTTACAAAAAACCAAAACTACTTGCATAAACGTCAAATTCATTTCCTAAACATTATCAGTTGAAGATTTTGTGAATAGGATCATCACGACTGCCTATAAACAGAACATTGGTTTTGAAAATTCAGACGAGTAGGTTGGCACTATTTTGTTAGCTGGTCTTCCCAATAATTTTCAGCTCATGATTATGGCGCTGATGCGATTAAAACTAAACTCCTTCAAGGTGTTTCTACAACTAATAGAGAGGATGGTAAAAAAGTTGAGGCAATGTATGGTTTTCAACATCGCAAAAATTCTAGTTTGAAACCCAGTACCGGCCAATCCAGTTCCAGTTCGAAGAAACTGTTTAAAAAGAACAGGTCTAATTCTGACAAGAATTGTTTTAGTTCCAATGAAGGGCCCCGTCGTTACGAATGTAACGGGTATGGACATTTTGCCAAGAACTGTTCCAATCGTAGTGATAAGAAACAGTTTACCGAGAACGTCAACAATGATAACAAGAAACACGGCATGTTTACCGATCTTTTTGTGCAAACTTCCGCGGATGATTCTGATTGGATTCTAGACTCGGGATGTTCCACGCATTTGACATGAATAAAAAAACTTTTGTGAATGTAACGACCTCGGCAAAAATGAATGTGAGCACCGCGAACAATGTGGATGTCATGCAAACACGGAGCATTGGTGATATAAAATTACCTGTCACAATTAAAGGCAATACTTCAGATGTTACTTGGGGAGAGTGATCGGTTTGTGCGTCCCCTGTGGATGCGCGTCCCGAAGAACAACTTGCAATATTCGAAATGTTTATTATGTGCCTGATTTACGTGTGAATCTTCTTCCAGTCAGTCGTATTGTGAAGAAGGGAAATTGATTCTGATGGTGCACGAGTCTGTGAGGCAAACGACAGCATTTTGGCATCTGCTACATTGGAAAACAACTTGATCAGGTTGGACCTTTTCTCTCAATCAGCTTTTATGGCTCAGTAAAACTCTCCTAAAGGAGAAATTTCGTGGCACAGGCACGTGGCGCATGTTAATTTCTCCAATCTGATGGAGTTGAAGAGTGGAATTGATTTTCGTCATCAAATTCCGGAAGAATTTGTTTGTGAAACTTGTGCTGTTAGTAAAAATCATCGTTTGCCATTTTCCTCATTATAATAAATCTACTAGACGGTTGAATCTACTAGACCCCTAGAGAAATCACTAGCGGGGACCCATTACATGCTTACCTTCTTAGATGACTGAAACCACATGTCCTTCTGTTATTTTTTGGCAAAATAGAGCCATGTTTTCGACACATTTGTTAAGTTTAAAAAGTTTGTAGAAAATCTAACTAGTCTGAAGATGAAAACGCTTAGAACAGATGATAGAGGTGAATTTTGTTCAAATCAAATGGAAAATCACCTTTGTGCTGCAGATATCAAACACCAGTCCTCCGTTTCCCACATTCCCGAGCAAAACGGGAAAGCGGAGCGTTTAAACCGCACGATATTTACTTGCTGATTCGGGACTTCCTTACAAATTCTGGGCAGAGGCGGCGAACACGGCATGCTATTGTCGCAACAGATCTCCAATGGAATGCACAGAAGCCACCTCTCTCGGAATTTGGACGGGACGAAAGCCGACCGTGAAGCACATTCGTACATTTGGTTGCAAAGTGTATGCTCATATTCCAGCTATCAACCGAAAGGAATTGGACCCAAATCATTTCCCAGCATATTCATTGGCTACAGTGTCAATTGTAAAGCGTACAGACTTTATGATCTAAAGGAATCGGAAGTTTTTGTGTCTCGTGATGTCATTTTGTTGGAACATGAAAATGATCACAGCTTTTGGAAAATCCAAAACAGATTCTGTCAAATTTCCTCTGGTATATGATGACAAGGATGGTCAAATCATGAACGATCGAGAAGCTTCTCAGCAGTTTCAGAGGACGCCACCGGTGAAGGTAATAGACTTTGTGACTTTCCAGTAGAGACAGGCGATGGACCCGGCGAAGGAGAGAGTTTAGCAGCAAATGACTTGACTGAACAGGATGATTTGAATAATTCTACCGATTTCCCCTTTATGTCAGATGTTAACCGCGATCAAGTGGATGATGGAAACGACGATTCACAGCAAATTGATCCTACCGTACATAGAAGAGGGGAACGTGTCAGACGTGCACCCACCATATTCAAGGATTATGTTTCTCACGCTATGATCTTGAGTGAACCCGGTGATCTGATGATCATGGAAAAAATTCAGAATCGTCCTGACCGTGATCTTTGGAAGCAAGCCATGGACTTCGAGTACAAATTTCAGCTGGAAATCGTCACATGGAAGCTCATGAATTAACCTTCAGGAAAGGTACTACTCAATAATAAATCTTCAGGACAAAACGAGATGTCACTGGTAAAATAGTGAAGCTCGTTGTCAAAGGCTGTAACTAGCGCGGAGGGCTAGATTCTGATAAAACCTTTTCTCCGGTGGTGAGGTACAGCTCAATACGGTATCTTTCGACCCTGGCAGCTGAGAGAGATATGGACATTGAACAGATGGACGCAGTTCCAGCATTCCTTCAAGAAAATCTCACTGAGAAGATCCATATGCGTCAGCCTGAAGGTTATCAGTTTCAGAACCAAGTCTGTCGTCTCAGGAAGAGTTTATACGGACTCAAACAAGCGAGTCGAGTATGGAATATCAAATTAGATGGATGTCTGAAGAGTAGAGATTTGAGACAATCAAACTCAGACCCTGCGTTCATTTAAAACAAGTCAGGCAACGATCATTATTGTAGCAGTCTGGGTTGACGATCTACTAACCTCTTCTAACGATCCGAAGCTGAAACACGATGTCAAATCTCAACTGATGGAAAACTGCTAGATGACTGGCATTGGTAAAGCCAAATTCGTACTTGGATTCCAAATTTCAAGGGACAAAAAGAGGAGGAAGCTATGGATTGATCAGAAAGCGTATATTGACAACGTTTCGACTCGATTTCATAGGGAAAGTTGTAACCCTGCGTCAACTGCAATTGATCTCGATGTAAAGCTTTCCAAGTATCAGCAGCCCAGTTCTCCGAATGAGAAGGAGAATATGGTGAAAATCCCCTATCAAGAGACATTGGGTAGTCTGTTGATTGTGTTGCAGGAGTCCAGACCGGACATAGCATTCGCTGTCAGCTTCGTTAGCCGGTTTGACAATAACCACATTGGTCCGCAGTGAAGCGTATCCTTCGATATATGAAGGAAACAGTAGAAAGGAAGTTGGAGTATGATGGAAATAAATCTTGTTAGATCACTGGGTATTGTGATTCTGATTCTGCCAGTGATATTGATGAGCGAAAATCCGTCACCGGATATGTGTTTCTGATCTGCAATGGTTCCGTGTCCTGGGACACGAAAAAGCAGCCAACAACAGCGTTATTCAACACTGAAGCTGAAAATATGTCTTTGTCCGCTGCTACCCAGGAAGCACTCTGGCTAAAGAGTTTGTCGGAGGAGATGGTTCCCTACGCCAGGAAGACTCTACTCAAAATATTCGTGTACCATCAAGGTGCGCTCAATCTTGCTCAGAATGGTTCCTAGCAATCAAGAACCAAACACATTGATGTGCGTCACCAGTTTTCAAAACAGAAGATAGCTGATAAGCTAATCCAACCATCCTATATACCAACGAATGATATGGTAGCTGACTCTCTAACGAAGCCGTTGACCCTCGTCAAATTCCTGAAGTGTATTCAGCAACAAGGAATAATCAAATAGAATGGGTTGTTGGACTATTTCATTAGATTATATTATGTTAGTATCATTGGATATTTTCGATACTGTTATGTTGTTAATATGTCAAATATATACAGTAAAGTCCGTGTCAGTATCAGTCATTGTTTTCAGTTCATAATTACAACAAGTAATGAAATGAGGACAATTCTTCATTGTTTGGTTCCTCAAAAGAGTGTGAAGTACCGAAAAATAATTCAACAATGGAAGTAATAATGTTGTGAAGGGTTTCTTCCTCTACAATCAAATTCTGGCGCCCGACTGGTTTTCCGGTTGTCTCGGTCCCAACCTTATGTTTACCAAGGGAAGGCCATTTTCTTCGGGTGGCCTCAGTGGAGAAATAACACTCCAGGGATCACTATGGTACTGACCAACTCAACAGGGCCAGAGGACCATATTCAACTTGCCCTCGAGTAATAAAAAAACAACTCTGATTAAATTCAACTCGCTCGGCTGATGGAAATTACTACCCAGATAAACAGAAATCAACGACCAGTGAGAAGCGAGAGGGGGGGGGGGCAGTTTCTTACACTGAGTACATTGAACAAAAAAAACGGGCGTCAACGTTAGCTCACGGGTCAGGGCGATGCGATGGAATGGCAGTTCGCGCCCCACTCCTATCCTGCGCGTTAGTGTGGTGAGGCCCAACTGACAGCTTATTTTCTCAAGGCTAACTTTAAAAATAATACGCGGTTACTCCTAGCCCTAACACTATCCTGCGCGACTGTTAGTGTGATGAGGCCCAGGACCCAACTGACAGCCTCATTTTTTTCGAATAGCTATAAAAATAATATGCGGTAATTCCAAATCCTACTATGAATCCACGCGCATTGTTCAGTCTCGAACTGCGTCCCTGGTCATTATGAAACTTAGCCAGCTTCTCTCCTCTTCTAGTCTTTCGTTCAGGCGCGGTCCCGTATTTCGCGGACTCACAATTTTTGAATACCTAGACCATGTGTAATATAATAATTAACGACTTATAATATTTTCTGGCTGGTCGTCTAGTGGCTCGAGACGTCTGGCTTTGGTTGACTCTGGATGGCGAGGTGGATTGCTGCTCTGGAGGACAACTGACTCTATCAGTTTTTAAATTACATTTGCTTTCGCTGGTCCGGTTGCCGTTTCGTGATGAAGCTGGTCTAGTGACGACTGGCTTCAGGTGACTGCGGACTACTGCTAGCCAGTAGCACAACTGACTATCAATTCTTTCTCGTAGAGATTGCAAATCATTATCCTCTCTGATATTCTTATGGTCCGGCGCCGTCCTGCCTTCTTCGACTTAGATACTCGTGACGTGACTGGTAATGAATTATCTAGGACGGCAGTATATATTTCTCGTTGGCAGGCGTATAAGTCTAGTGAACAAATGCTTTTTTCATCAACTTTTTTTTAGCAGTCTCGGAAAAATATGAACAAGGTGTCATTCGATTCGGAATAGCATGTAGATAATTTATGAAAAAACTTAAGTTCCACTCGCAAAAATTCAAAAGGTATAAACAATTTACTGAAAAAGGGGGTTTGGTTCTTTACAAATATCTCAAAAACTAATATAGATTTTTTTAATCTAAAAAAGTGGAGAAAATTTCCTTAAAGAAAGTACCAATTTCCGGAACTGTAGGACCAATATTTATAATTTTCCCAGAGGTGTGAAAATACGGCAGAAATCGGGTACTCTGGCTTGCGCAAGCCACGCCCACTCCGGACACTTCAAAAATAAAAACCATTTAAATATAAAAATTAAGAAATGAAAAAATTCAGGTAATTACTGGATAGATAATAGAACAATAATTTGCCGGCAAAACAATTTTATCGCGCTTTTCGAATTTTTATGCAATAGTTAATCAACATTTTTTCACTGCTTGAACATGAACATTGCAAGTGATAATTGCTAAACTATAAATCTGTAATTTTTGTCATACCTGTTTTTGAGAGGCTTCAGAAATGTAGTTACAAAATTGAGAATTAATTAATTAAAAATTATATTTTCAATGTCCATTTTTTTGTTTCGGAAGCTGCAAAGAAATGTTTTTTTTAATTTGTATCTCCTATTGTTTGAAAAATTGTTGTAAACAAATGCATTGTTTATAAGATAATTGAAAAAAAATTGGAATCCTTATATTTGAAGCAAATGATTTTGAAAAAAATCGTTTCGAAAAAATTACTTCAAAACGTATTTAATTAACAATTTTTTCTACCACTTATAATTAATATTAAAGAACCAATTTTTTTTAAATAAAAATTAATTTTGTTTTTCGATATTTGAAAAAAAAAGTTTTATTGAATTCTTCATTGTTTTTAATGATGAACTATTTGTTATAAACAAATTAATTTTTATCTCATTTTTTTTTCTTATTCTAAAAAAAGAAACAAAAGATGCGGATGCCAAACGGCTGGACTTCCTTGTTCTTCTCTCTGCAAGCATTGGCAAGGAGAGAGTTGTGATATTTGCAAAAAGGTTACGATTGAAGATGATAATGACGAATTCGACGATGATGTTGAAACAAACAGTTCACAAGATGGAAATGAAGATGATGATGCCTGTACTGATTATGCACTATTTGTTCAAGAACTTGCGGAAATTTGCTTGGGGACGAAGAAAACAACGGAAACGTTGCAACACAAGAAGAAACTGAAGATTATGAGCCACCATCAAAGAAATGTTTCAAAAAATTAACCTATTGTACAATAAAATAAAATAAAACCTATTATTAAATGTAAACAACTATTCATAAATGAGGTTCGTTAAATTAAATACAATGTCATGATCATTTTTCGTTTATAAGATGATCAGGATAATAAATTTAAGTTTTTTTTTTAACATATTTTTATCCATATTTAAAAAAATTATAGAGTGAGACTTAAATCTAAAAGCTCAAATTGTTTATTCATGAACGTTAAATGACAAGTTACTGAAGTGATGTTGTCATATTTGTAAAAGGTTATGAGATATTCAAACATTGAAGCTGAAAAAAATTTTTCTCAAAGTATTTTTCATAAACAATTGCAATGAACTAATGAATAATTTGGTAATAACTTGAGTTTCATACTGAATTTGTTCATTGATTAATGAAGAATAAATAAGTCTCAAGTGTTTTGATCTTATCTCCATTATTAAATTATAATAATTTTGAACATGAAAAACCAGGTGAGAATGAGTTACGTAGTACGGTATTTATGAAATTCGATTCAAAATAAAAAAAAGGTTCCTTAATACTAATTATTAGTGGTAGAAAAAAATTGTTAATTAACGAATACGTTTTTAAGCAATACATGTTTTTTTTTAAAACAATTTTTTTCAAATCATTATTTGCGTCAAAGATTGGGATTGAAAAAAATTATCTAATGAACGACGCATTTGTTAACAACAATCTTTGAAAATATTTAAAAAAATTTAATATAAAACTGTTTTTTTTTTATTTTTCCAACGGGGATCTAGTGTGTAGCCTTTCAAGAATAGCTCCAAGGAGAGAAAAAAATCTCAGATTTATAGTATAACAATTATCACACTTGCAATGTTCATGTTCAAGCAGCAAAAAATTGTTAATTAACTATTGCATAACTAATTGAAAAATCACGATGAAAATTTTTTGCTGGTGAATTATTGTTTATTTATCTATCCAGTAATTGCCTGAATTTTTTCATTCTCTAATATTTATATTTAATATGTTTAAATAATTTTTGTTATTAAAGTGTCCGAAGTGGACATGGCTTGCGCAAGTACCCGTTTTCGGCCGTATATTCATCCCTCTGGGAAAATCATGGAAATTGATCCTGCAGTTTTAACAGCTTAGGAAATTCCCTCCTCTTCATGAATCTTTTTTTAGATTTCAAAAATCTCGAAGAGTTTTTGGAATATCTGCAAAAAACCTAACCCTTTTTTTTTCAGTAAATTGTTTATCACTTTTACAATTTTTACGAGCGGTTCCTAACTTTTTTCAAAACTCATCAACATGCTATTCCGAATCGGATGACACCTTGTTCATATTTTTCCGAGACTGTTGAAAAAAGTTGACCAAAAAAGCATTTGTTCACTAGACCATATCACTGATTTCTCGAGCTGCTGTTTTGAAAACGGCCGGGTTGCTCTCAAATCGATACATCACGATAGTTTCCTTATGATTTAGAATGTTAAATCAATAGAATATTAGATACTATATACAATGTGTTGAAAAAAACTGAATTCAGTTTATAACTTGATTAAGTATTTCATATGAAGATTGTTGACCATTGAAAATTTTGTTTTGGTAATTAATAGATTCTTGAAAACTCAGTTCTCCTATACAGGGATTTGGGAAAATTGGTACAACTCACTGTCAGTTGTAAAACATTATTATACAGATTACATTACATTATGGGGAACTGGTATTTAGTAGAAGGGAGGTACTGAAATTGTTATGATTATAATATTATACCATACAGTGTGTCTAATTGTTGTAACGATTCTTTAAAACTAATATAGTTTGTTTGTTTTGTAAGTGCTGCCATTATTTGCATAGTATCATCAACTAGATTGGCGTTGTACACTACTTGAATGATTCCAGCTCTCTAAAAATCTATAACATCTATATACCGTTCGATAGAAATCTCCAGTGAGTTTTTATAAATTATTTGCAGCTGGTATAGCCAGCACTTCACAAACTTGGTAACAACATCTTAACCAAGTAAACCAAAGCGCGGGGTTTCTAGTTGAATAACACCCTGTATTGTGGGTCATATCAATATCATACCTGTGGGGTAATATCAATAGCGTCAGGCGTGGAGTTTTTTTCAATTCCTCAACTGTCCCAGGTCATATCAATATAAAGTGATTTAAGTTCACAGAAATATTTTGTTATCAAATTCAAGTGCGTTTCAAATCTCAAATAACAAACTATATACAAACCTAAATTTTAGCATTAGAAGGAAAATTTGTTTTTTTGTACAAATAGGCCTGAAGGAAAAGCCAATCAACTAGCTGAAATGTGAGCCAAACGGTATTTTCTATATTCACGAGGGAAAGCATCAATTACCATCAAGCCTATTGATAACTGTAAGTCTGGATATTTAACGTATATTCTTCAATTCAAGTTCAAATACAACTACAGTACCCGACGGAATTCAGTAAAATAGAATACTCTCAATACTCTCGAGAAATGTGATTCAGCTAATAACAATGAAAATAAATTCATATTTTGGGCAACAGGTCGTCTGACAACTAGCCTTCATTGCTTATCGAGTAATATCATATTGTTACAAATCTGGGGATCGTGATTATTGACATACTCAGTTATTTATTGTTCGTTACTTCACTAAAGACAACATCATCATGTACTCTGACAACTGAATAAATAAATCACAGTTTACAACTGAAATATTGCATACGACACTGTATCTGAACCAAGTACTGGGCCCCAACTGATCGAACAAACGACTGATTTGTCGCTTGCGTTCGTTGCACTTATGTAGCAGTTCCACACGGTAGAGAATGCTATAAAAGTCGGTGAACGCTTCGAGAATGACCTCGACCTTTCTGGGACGTTGCGCTACCTGCTTTCAGATCCTTGGGTATCGTTAGGTGGGAAAGTATGGTAACGTCAACCAGTCGACCTCGCCACGTTGTAAACAACTGGCTGCGACGTAGTAGATTCGTAACAATATAAACAATGAGCTTCGCCAATAGGAAGTTTCACGAAAAGTAAATGGCGTTACTTTCACGATTTCACAATGAAGGAATATTTTAAGGGAGGGCTGTGCATTATGTCTGACAAAATGGTGAATTAGGTTGAGAAGAGTGATATTATAGCCCAAACGTGATGTTTGAGTCCCAAGTGAGCGGAAGATTATATTATCCTTAACCATGGAAAATTTACGCCAATACACTGTGGAAACTTGAGTTATAGAATTGTAATGATTTTTTTTACTGCAATAAAAAAATATTTCCACGTGCGTATTGAACTGGATATTGTATTATATATGCCAGAGAGAAAAAAGTGATAATTATGCTTTATCAATTGCTGGGGAGTTTCGGCAAAAATAAATGGAAATGGCGATAAGACCAACGAAGATCTACCGGCAACAAATAGGCTCAACTGACTCAATAATGAACCACGCTCATCAAAGAAGCTCTGGAGTAGACATTTCAAAATTTGACAAATGTCATGTCAGAAGATGACATGTACCAGGCTTTTATTGATTTTTTAAAAATATTTTTGTCAATAATTTTTTTTGATAATTTTTTTACCTACAATTTATATGAATGAACTCAACTGATGCTTCTATGTACCCTCTGCGAAAAAATACATATTTTAGGTTGGTGATGAATCGTTTCCCACCGGATGCGTAGGGGTTCATGTATTTTTCAAGATATTTATAGCCGACTATATAAATTTTCAATTTGATAGTTACTTAAGCCTGATTGATGCAAAATTAATGAGTGCATCCATAGTTTTTGTGGTTATTTTGCTTCACTGTTTGGTATGTCTTCTGTTATGTGTGGGGAAATGTAGCCGGGGTCATTCTGATGAAACATTTTGATCCGGACCTGACTTATCATCCATTTTTCGTGACTTCCTTATGTTCGAATCGATTCCCCCTACCAATACGATTGAGAAATAACCAATAAAAAATCCATCATAAAAATGTTCAATCTGATTATGATTAATTTCGTTTGTGAACATATATGGCAACACTGGTTAGTGGCTCCATATTTAGAATCGGAGAAACCAAAAAAGGACGGGAGCTATTTCGCGGGAATGCATAGATTTGGTTTATTGCATTTAATATCGATGGACGAACAATCACATACCCTAGAATTCAAGAAACATATTTCGATATTGCAGTACACTATTCGATTCAGCGAATTCAATTATTAAACTGAATTTTGGAACTGATTGAAGAGAGTCTGAGAATCCATATCAACATTCGTCGCAGTTGCGTTTTCAAACAGTACCTCTGCAATAACGTCAATTTTACACTAATGAAAACAAATGAACTTCGTTATATCCAAACTGGGAGAATAAGTCAAAACTAGATGAAGTCAGCATACTTGTATTGAACCAGAATTATCAAGAATCATTTTTAAGTAACACACACAGTTTTATTCGATTCGCACTTAGGGTGAACAATAAAAACATGGCTCACAGGGACAATTATTTATATCTTTCTACTCCTTCTCTTGGGTTCGGTAAAATAACCATCTACTCAGTGCCGAACCAATATTTTCACAATGACGGATCCTACTTGCATGTAATAAGGTAGTCAGACTCGGTCCTTCTTATCCCAAATATATATATATATATATATATATATATATATATATAACATATATATATATATACAGGGTGTCCCATATGAAACTCCGCGAGCAAATATCTGGGAAATGAAAGATGATATCCATATTTCGTGGAAGCAGATGACCTTGAAGATCCATCACTAGGAGTCATCCGTTAGGGCGTCGCGACACCGACGCCGATTTTTTTAAATGGCATCCCAGATTTTTCAATGCTTTTTGCGATTCTACATTAAATTCTGAATTTATATATGGTTTTCCTTGAATACTGATGAAAAACAGCAACTTTATTGCATATTATAAAGAGGGCCATGAATAACTCAAAATAAAAAGCAATAACACGAGTTTAATAGAATTGATCTATCAGTTATCATTGCATTGTCTGTTTAGTTTCATCTAGTAGTGTGTTTCTGTAAAATAGCAGACAATTATAATAATAATATATACTTCATTGTCCAAAGAAAGTAATCTTATTGACAAAGTAATTTATCGTTAAGGAAAGAAGTGGTTATTATTATTATTCATAGAAACAGTCTGTTAGTATCTCAAGAAAATTAAAATTGTATGGCACAGAACAACACAAGAAAGAAAGACTATGCACTACAAAGTATAAAACGGCAATGTCATGTAAATTATAAAATATAAAATTATGATGAAAGAAAAGAATATGAAGGTAAAAAAGTATAAAAATATTTTAAAAACTGTCATTTAAAAACTAACGCAGACTATGATAGGGTCTAACACTGAGGAGGTCTTTTAGAGTTTTTCTGGAACGAATGTAATCCAAAGTTTTTTCAAGTGATGTGGTAGATGGTTCACAATCGAGTCCTCAATGAGGGATGATGTAGGTGGAGGTAGTCTGAGATCATTGGAATGTCAGGTGGCATAGGTAAAGGTGGCAGACGGAAAATTTGTTTTATGTTTGTGTAATAGACAAACTTATTCCAAAATGAAGATAGCATAGACCATTAAAATCTTGTTCGTAGCAAATAAAGGCCTGGAAGAGTCCCGTCGTCGGACTTTGCACAGGTATCAGAGTGTTCTTTTTTGTAGAATAAAAACTGACTCAATTTGGGTTTCACTACAAACGCCCCAGGATGGGATTCCATATCTTAAGTGTGACTCTATTAGTGCGTAATAAGCGCTTTTTGCTGCAGTTGAGCCCAATTCATTTGAGGTAACTCTAACTGCATAGCATCCTGAATTTTATTTTTATTAAGAGATGCAATGTGATCATCGAATTTTAATTTATTATCTATACTAACCCCAAGGAATTTGGCGTAAGTTCTGTTCTCAATGAAACTTTGATTTGAAGTCAAAGGTATGTTGTCAATACTACATCGGAATGATACAATATTGGTTATAGAGATATTGAGAGACAGGAGGCTAGAGTCGCACCAATCTCTGATTTTAATAATATCCGAACAGATAGTTTTGTGAAGATCGGAACTATTTTTATCAGTCCATAGTATCGTGGTATCATCCGCGAATAGTGTGAATTAGCCTTTTATATCTATAGAAGCCAAAGCGTGTATGTACAGTAGAAACAGTGTAGGGCCTAGTACTGATCCTTGTGGTACTCCGCTGTTTATGTCAGCTGCCGACGAAGTAATTGTAGACTTAACAATTTGACTTCTACCTGTGAGATAGGAATCAAACCACTGATGCCATAATGATGTAGCTTATGCAGCAGAATTTTATGATTTACGCAGTCAAAAGCTTTGGATAAATCACAAAAAACTGCTGCAGTCACATCTTTAGTATTGATGTTGTTATATACTTCATGGAATGAGAATATGGCATCATGTGTGCTCTTCTTGGATTGGAACCCAAACTGCATACTATTAATTATATTATTTCGTGACAAGAATTCAGTTAAACGATTTTCAGCAGTTTCTCAATCAACTTTGCTAGCGAAGGAATGAGGGAAATGAAAAGCTTCAATGGGAATGTTTTCAGAAAATGTTATTGAAATTTCGTCGATTCCCGAAGACTTTTTATTTTTCATAGATCTCATCACCTCCTTTAGTTCACTGATATCTGTGGCATGTAAGATTCGTTTTTCATCAGTGATGATTTTTTCTAGGTGTATGAGGGGATCATATGGAATTGAAGTATTTTTTGTTAGTTTTGCAGCTATTGAACAGTAATATTTATTCAGTATTTCTGCAGGTATTGTGTTTACTCGAGATTGTGCATTCTTTCCTGTAAGGTCGTTTACTATAGACCAAGTCTCTTTTGATTTATTTTTCGCATCGGAAATCCTTTTCTGATAAAAGTTCATTTTTGCATATTTGATTAGCCGCCTAAAGATGTTTCTATATTTCCTCACATAGATATGAAATGATTCAGTGTTGGTAATTTTTTTTATATAATTAAGTGAGCGTAGGTTTTGTGAGGATATTTTTATGCTTTTAGTTAGCCACTGTTTTTCTTGTTTTGCTTTTATCTTTTGATAAGGAAACGATTTATTGAAAGTACCTACAAGATGGTTATAAAGTGCAAAAAATGAATCATTCATTTCGAGAATATGATTCCAGTTAGTTAGGAGGCAGTTTTGGTAGAACCTATTATAGTTTGCAGCACTGTAGATTCTTCCGTACCTAACTTCCTTACATTTATTAATCGGATCAAGTTTCATTGTGAACTATATAGCCTCATAATCAGACAAACCCGGTGAGATTACAAAGCAATTAATAAAGTTAACATCTAGGTTGCTACATACATAGTCAATAGTAGACATGCCTTGATGTGTTTAACGAGTGGGAGAGTCAACATGCATTTTAAGGTCGAAAGATTCAAGTAAATTAATCAAGGATTGTGAAGTTATAGATCCTGAATCTGCATAATTTATGTTGAAGTCTCCAGTTAGTATAATTTTTGACTTAATAGGTAGCTCGTTTAGTGAGAAATCTAGTTGAGCGAGAAAAATATTTACCTCTGACAGTGGTGACAGGTAAATACATAATATATAGGTATTGAGCTTCTTTGAGTACACTATAGAATACTAAAATATTTTTTCTTGTAGGTAATGGTTCAATTTGTCGAAGTTTCGAAACTTCAGTTCATCTATAACAGAGTTATTTGCCAACATCATAGTTCCTCCATATTTTGATAAAATCGTATAATTAGGTATGAAAATTGGTTCATCATGTTTCAACCACTGTTCGTTCGTTCGTTCGTTCGTTCAGTAGTATAAGACTTGGAAAATGAAGATCTTCTAAGAATATATAAAGGTCATCTATTTTGTTTCTTAAAGATTGTATATTTAATAATACTAATGACATAGCATGATTCTCCATTTTTTTGTTGATATTCATATAATTATCAGAATGAGCAATGTTGTTTGAAATATTTGAGTTTTCGTTTATAGTGTTTTATTTCTTTGTTAAGTGTCCAATACCAACTGAGATAATCGGGGGTATAAAAAATTATGATTATCCGAGGTGATCGCTTCTTGATTGTCTTCACTAAAGTTGTCGATGTCCCTTGTGGTCGTGCTCTTTTCTGCCGAGGGTTACAAGAGTACTCTTGTAACCTTCGGCAAGAGCTGCAGGTCGCAGAAAAGAGCAGGACCACACAACTGAATCCTTACACTTTTTGATGAAGTCCAGTGAAGCTCTACTTAAGCATGCTTTTCCTTTGTTGTTTATGCTGCCATTTTTGTCATAGCATATTCTCCCCAAGTAGTTGTTGCATTTGAAGGCAAAGGTATTGAGGTAATTGCTGGCATGAAGGTGCTTAATAAGGGATAAATTTTTTTGATATATGAATTCATTGCAGGTTTTGAAGTTATATCTATACGGTTCAGTGATAACCAAGGTATTTGTATTTAAAAGTATTTGATTAATGTCGTCTAGTAAATGTATTTTCATAGCATTGGGCCATATGATAACAAAATCATTTTTTGTGAAATCGGTAGCATCATCCATTGTAGTCTTCAACAATATTTCAGTATCAGCGTCAGGTTTTGAAATTGACAGAAATAATTGATCCTCTTTTTTGAAATTTGTGATGTATCTATTGAGATGTTTGCCATTATGTCCAGAAACTAATAAAATCCTGTTTTTTTTTTCCTATCATCTGAATTTATATTGAAAAGATTATTTTCTTCTAAGGTCAAACTTGCTTTCATAGAATGCACAATGGGAATAGCAATTGTCTGTGTTTCCTTGTTGCAAATTTTCGCTGTTTTAAACATATTGCCTTGTACTATATCGATGTCGTTTTTATCAGTTGAAGTACCTTTGCTTTTCGTTCCACGGAGGTAGTTTGGGTTCCAACGCATTCAGCTGTTTTTGTACTATTTGCTATTTTTTGTTGTAATTTGTCAATCAGGTTTTGCATTTCACTAATTATCTTTTTGTGTTTATTCAGGAATCATTATATTCTGATTCAAGTTGTAGGGCTTTATTTAACAGAATGTTATTTTCTTTGGTCAATTTTTCCATATGTTTTTCATATAATTGTCAGAAGATAACTCGGTTATAGTTTGCTCCAATAGATTTGTTTCTTTAGAGATGTCATGTTCGACTGGTTCCTCACAGCACAAAATTTCATTTTCTTGTGGAAATTTCACTTTGTTATTATAACTTTTTTGCAGACAGCTTCGATGAAAGACAGAAGCACACGTCACGCAAACGTAATGAACTAGAGGTTTTGTTTTACAACATTTGAAGGACATTTTGCAGGAGTACTTTATCACTTTAACACACTTTTATCACACCACCAATACAAACTAAAGTAAATGTTTCAAATTACCAAAAAATATTTCTCCGACCAAAACTGTACCAACATGATGGTAATAACGAAAAAGTGATAACATGAATTATTCTAGTAAGTGTTCGAACTGCCTGTCACGTAGAATACACATATTGTACCTTTTTAATATTTCTCGATTCGTGACAGCCAAAAGCGGCGCTCGCGATATGGAAGCACTAACATTTATGATACTATTTTTTAAATTAACTATATTTTGTGGACGACGCATATAAACTAAGACTTTGATATATCTCGACAGAAAAAATCCAGTGGAGTCATATATGGACTTCGAGCTGGCCATGGTGTTGGACCCGTATTCCCAATCCATTTCTCATTAAAAGTGTCATCGAAATATTGGGTTTTTATTCTATTATTATGCGGAGGTACCCCATCTTGTTGAAACCACATATTCAGTCGAGTTTGTATTGGTAAATTCTCCAAGATATTCTGTAACACATGTTGGAGGAAAAGCAAGTACCTCTCTCCATTGAGAATTCCTTCGTAAAAATGAGCTCCTATCAAATAACCATCAATGATTTCACACCAAACATTAACAGCCCATACAGACTGATATCTCGTTTCTTGAATTATGATAACGGCTTTCACACTCCATGATATTTTGTTCAGAAACTGATCATCATAAATACGGGTGGACAACCATGCAATTGAGTTCAACTCAGCATCTCCTAAATATGGCAATATATCTCAGCTATGAACAATGAAAGAATAAAGATGATTACCTGGCTTTAGTCTTCGAACCAGATTGCTTTTGTAGAGATGGAATTTGTTATTTGACAATTTCGAAATATCACAATCCAATGCTACTTGTCTGGTAGAAATATGTGGTTCCAATAACCAACACAAAACTAGATACACTTTCATTATTGCATTTATTTTGACGCTTTCATGGCCCTCTTTATATTATGCAATGAAATTGCTGTTTTTCATCAGTATTCAGGGGAAACTATGAGTCTGCTATATGAAGAATTCAGAAGTTGATGCAGAATCGCAAAAAGCATTTGAAAAATCGGCAATGCATTTCAAAAAAATTGGCGTCGGTGTCGCGAATCCCTAACGGATGACGTCTAGTGATGGATCTCTACGTAAATAAGACATCAAGATCATCTGCTTCCACGATATATGGATATCATCTTTCATATCCCAGATATTTGCCCGCTGAGTTTATATGGGACACCCTATATATATATTATATATATATATATATATATATATATATATATATATATATATATATATATATATTATATATATATATATATATATATATATATATATATATATATATATATATATATATATATATGTATATAAGTATATATATATGTATATATGTATATATATATATAATATATATAATATATATATATAACATTACAGGATATCCCTTTTCGTGGGAACCAGAACATATAAAAAAAAATAAATATAAAACTTCAGGACCTAAACATATATCCGGGTGAGTGAAATTCGAGTAGATGCATGGAGATCTCGGAAACGGTAAGAGCTTCAGAGAGGGTCAAATGGAGGCAAAGTTGCATATTACAGAGCTCTCCACTATGATGTTGAAGAATCTGAGCTAGCCCTCTCACTTCCAGAGATTAGAGGAAAAAACGAAAAATTTGATTTTTGTTTTTCACTTATATCTGCTTTAATACAATAGATTTCCAGAATCTGTTTGCACTTTGTCATTGCAACTTCCAATTGGCTGTGAAAATATGTAAACGAAAGTGTTCTACAGGGTGTTGTTTTCCTTGGGCCACCCCTAACTATGAAATTTAAAATACGGACCTGGATTCTTCATCACTTTTTTTAGGCTTCAATGGTCATATTTTATCATGATTGGAACCGTTCAAAAGTTGACAGGGATATATCCATTTATACATCCACTATTAGAATGTGAATGATATTAGGACTACAGATTTGCAGGCATCAATACCAAAAAAAGACGGTTATGAAACTGGAATTTTCAATGAATATTATTTTCAAAACGCCATTTATTCTGTGCTGAATTATTGCACTATCCCAATGAAATTTTCAATAAGGCTAATTTAGCATTTTGGGAACTACAATTTCAGTGATCGGAAAATCAGAATCATTTGGTGCAATTTTACGATTTGAAAAATTTTTTTCAACCTGAATACAATTTTCAAATACAATTTTGAATGGCATTATTTCCCAAAATTTTTCAATAATCGTCCCGTTTGAGACTGCCTCCATTGATAACTCTCGTTTCAGACATTCATCGTCTTTATTAGATTTGGATGTTTTTGACGACGTTTCGATCGCTTGTACCATCTCCAGGTGAGAGTCATCGAATTACCACATCGTCTACAACCTCCAAACAAACGCTACCCTCATTATCATAAATTTCTGGTGTATTACAATCATATCGCAATTGTCTACTTTACAACGTTCTTCCATTCAGTTGAGGTAACTTGGCAGCTATTCAGAAATATATGAATATCGGAGATGCTTGAGTCAAGAGCTACATGTTGCTCTTAATTGATTTAAAACTCGCAGTGTTTCCAAATGTCCACGACATAATATTGACTGTAGCGTTTTGAAAGTTTTTTTGTGGAATTTCTTCGAATGCTTACGAACTGTATTGGCAAAGTATATGCGGGTCAATTTATTCGAGACCAAACCTTCTGAGAATTTGCACTAATGCTCAAGATTTCTAGAGCAGGGTTGTTCTTTTAAATAAAAGTTTAATGTGAAAGTCTTTCATAACTCATTGGCTTATGGTTATGAATACCTATCGAAAAAATATTTGTGATTCGTATAAGTTTACTTGGAATAACCAGTAATATTTTTCCTTTTATGTGATGTCAGTTCAAAACTGTAAATATTAGTAAACATTTTCCAATATTTCTCATTCTCAATTAGTTTAGGAAATATGTATTTTTGTATTTACTTCAAATGGCGAAGAGTGTGTCGGATAGTATTAAAAAGGTACACTCCTTATTACTTTCACCTGTTTTAGGTGAATTTCCATGTGATGCGTTATTTGAAATTCCTTAACCTTGAATATTTCAAGGAATATATTTTTTCAGTCATATCAATTGGTGTAATGGCACCGGTACTAGGTGAAATTTGACGTTACGCATCACACAGTAATGGGCAAATTAATGACTTGACTCATTTTGTCGATAACATAATCTTTGATTCTTTCAAGAGGGTCCAATTCAATGAAACAAACAAAAAGTTAGTATGCTTTCAACTTCGACTGTGCATAGAGTGGAAATGTGGTATCCGTGGTAGGATGACGTCAAAAAAAGATACGACCACTAATTTATTTTCCAATTGAACCTATTCCAGGACGGATTACTGAACTTCATATTTATAAACATTCATCGATCAACTTCCAAACTTCAGGACATATTGTTCTTGAATATCTTGAAAGATTATAAAAACTGGTTCCAAAAATAAAAGAAAACGACGTGTTTCTGGCAATTCAAGAAGGTTCGGAGCTCACCCTCTTGAGGCTTATGAGTGGAGTTATATATGGAATGCTTTCATCCAACATTATGTCCAATATCATAAAGACTCTGAAGAAAAAGTCTATGATGGAGGACTGTTCATGTAAAAGAACATACATATGATTTTCTCAACTATTCAGAATGATTTTAACACAATCTAGAGCAGGGAAATAATGTACACTCAAAAGATAATTCACAGCTAACTCCAATATACCGAGTGTCAACGAATCTATTAGACAAGTCATAACTTCTAGAATATTAGGTGTATCAAAATGAGATTTGGTATAGTTAAATTATATGTGAAGAGGAGAGTTTTTGCATATTTTTCACTGTGCAGTCACTTCCGGTTTCACCGGAAATGGATCCGGTTTTGAATTTATAGATGGAACACCCTGTATATTGTATAATTTTTGGATTTCTGAGACAATTCTGGAACACAATGTCACATTTCAAAAAGTTTTTACGCCTTCTTAATTTTTTTAGAGTCACTTTTAATATTGCATCTAGATGGTCATGATCGGACGTAAACTGATCTGAGGACCTCAGGTGATATCAGAAAATGTTCGTGTCCAACTATTATTTTTGGCGACCATTTTTTGACAAGCACTTTGCGAAAAAAATATTTTTTGACGAATCTAATGATACCAATTTATTTGCGATTGGATTAAAAATAAGAACCTAAATTAAATAATACTATGGAAATTACTGGAAAATAATTTATTTGCTTTCGTCAAGTGTGTCATGAATAACAATTCATTAACTTTACTTGTAGTAAATTTTCAAAGTGCAGTTCTCCTTGTTCAAGACACATTTCAGTTCGTTCAATTGTTTCTCTCAACACGTTTCATAACATTTGAGGCGTTGATACTTCTAAATGCCCGTAGAATTCTTTCTTCTGAGATTTCAAGAGTGGCTGGTGCTGCTGCATAGTGAACCTTATCTTTGACATATCCCCCGATAAATAAATCGCGCACAGTGAGATCCGATGAGCCGGCAGGCCATGGACCATTGCTTGCAATAATTTGATTATTAAAATGCTCTATTGAGTAATTGAGAACTTCTCTGGTATTATGAGAGGGTGCTACATCTTGTTGGAAGTGAATTCGCCGTAAAACTGCCAAAGGGTACATTATTAAGATGATCATCAAGTTCCTAATTCCTGTTAACTGACCTTGAAACAATATTGGCCCAATTATTCTGTTTCCAACAATACCAGCTTAGACATTGACGCCAAATCTTTCTGGCATTCTGATTTTGTTGGGCCCGAGTATTTTGCTCAGTGAACATACCATTATTGTGAATCGTGATTCGTCGGAAATTAAAATAGAGTCGATGATGATGAAATTTGATGATGATGAAATTTGGGTTAATTTGGGTTATGATTTTGAAGACGCCAATCACAAAACACTACCTATCTATCGCCATCGTCAGCATACAAATGTTGATGTTACTGATATTTAAATGCTCGATATCCGTGCTTTTCCAGTATTTTTCTCGCTGATTCGTGACTTATCTACATTTCTTGACTAATTTGTCTTGAATAAACCCGTTTTATCAACCTCAACCATAGCAATAACGTTGATCTTCATTTATGATAAACTTCTGATCCGCCTCTCGATTTCCTTCTTCCCTAAAACGATTATCATACGGAAAATACTGATGGGCTGGATGTTACCGATTGAATTTCTATGACATTCTCCAAATATCAATAACATATCCACTTTTTCACTTTGAGTATTCATTATTTTGAAGAAAAATCAAACCGAAATTTAACGAAAATTAAGAAACTTTTACTGTCTGCTTATGAAGCTTATGTCACTGTCATTACCTAAGTGAGTGTTTTGTTTTCCAAAGAAGACTTGCTGAGAATAACTGCAAAATATTATGCATCATGGCTATCCATGGCACACTTGACAAAAGTAAATAGATTATCATCCAGTATTTTCCTAAGTAATATTTAATTTATATTCTCATTTTCAATCTTATGGCAAATAAATTGATATTGTTAGATTCGTCAAAAAATCCTTTGTGCCGAAAGTGCTTGTAAAAAATTGGTCGCCATTTGAAGAATAATTATTAGACACGAAAGTGTTATTATGCCAACTTGTCTCATTCCTATCTATTATACTAGTCACTAGAACTTTGCAATTGTAATTTTCATCACCTGATATCCTCAGATCAGTTTACGTCCGATCAAGGCCACCTAGATGCAATATCAAAAGTACTTTAAAAAAATTAAGTAGGCGTAGAAACTTTTCAAAATGTTCCATTCTGATCCAGAATTGTCTCAGAAATCCAAAAATGTTACGGACTTGAAATTTTGAAGATGGATAATAATGCAATATCAACTCGCTTCCTTGTCTGTTTGTTTGACTTTTCGGTACATATTTCAGATTGAAGAATCAAGTGTTCAAGACAGAGATACAGATAAAAAGAGGAGAAAAATGTGAAAATAATTAAAGAAATAAAATTTCACACTCACAAGAATAAATAAATAATTATTTGAATGAAAAATAATAATTTGCCACGTTTCTGAAACGTAATTAAAATTATAAAATAATTTCTCCTAGATCCCCATACAGACGTATAACCCCATACAGATTCCAAACTTCATACGGATTATTCTGAGAATATGTGAGTATGCATCTTCAATACCATAAATATGTACTTGTAATATAGAAAAGGAAAAACGTGGGGATCATGTAGCAAACTCACACTGCAGTTCATATCATTTGCAGTGTAATAACATTGTTAGTGACTTAGGTAAACTATTGGTGCTTCAATTATCCATTGCATGCACCCCACGCTTTTCGTTTTTAATTTTATGAGTATTTTTATAGGTATTTTCAGGCCAATCTGTATGGGGTCAGTAATCTATATGGGGTCAGTAATCTATATGGGGTAATAATCTGTATGGGACTAGAAAAAGTTATTTCACACTTTTTAGTTCGTTTTATTCAAATAATTATTACTGTTATTTTTCAACTCGACTCATCATCCCTCAATCTCCATACAGAATGAAATGTAATAATATCACAGTAAATAACGATGGTGCCTCCGTTTGATTCCATAGCTCAATTTTTTTTTAAATTTTTGGAAAAGCATTTTGTCTGGAAATTTTACCGAGTGCAAATTGCAGTCTCATTATCTGATTTAACCCAGTTAGACGGTTATCTAGTTTCCCTGTTCTAGGTATTCACTTCTACAAAGTTTTTTTTCGTTTTCCCATATTCTCGTCTCTCTGGCCATTATTAGTCCAATTGTGATCACCTCTTGGTATATGGGAACGGAGCTTGTTACTAATTGGTTCGTTGTTTTTTGTTCTTTATTTACTGTTATTTCTTTGTTTTCCTCTTCATGATTTGAATTGTTTAGATCTATTCGTATCATCCTAGCTCCCGGAGTTTTCCGCAGATTTTTGCTACTTTCGTGTCGCTTTTCGTTCCTGCTATATTCTCTTCTCTGGGTTTTGTAATTCTTCTGGTTCTTTTGAATCGTATTTCTTCATCAGTTTCTTGGTTTCAAATTTTATCTTTTTTTCCTATATTTTTTGTGGTTTGGGTGGTTTGATTCTCCTTCTTGTGTATTTTATTTTTCACAACTGTCGTCTTGTTCGATTTTTCTCCGGATTCCGTCGGAGTCTCTTTTAAAGTGTGGAGAACATAGATTTTCTGTCGAAAATGGATTTTCTGCTGTCCTTTTAACATTCTCCATATCACTCCCCATATTATGATGTGTTGGACTCACCATTTTTAACCGACGAAACAAAAAAGGAGGAGGTTCTCTATTCGACCCTTATATTTTATGTTTTTCCATCATATTTTTTTATGTATGATCACGCATAACTTTTTACTGTGGCGTCCGATTCCGATAATTCTTTTTTCAGTGGATAGGGTGTACTTCGACTTTGGTTCCATTTGAATTTAAAAGATAAAATCCACCCCTAAGGGTAGTGAAATGAAGGATATTGATCACTCACCCTCTGAATTCTGGTCCGTTAACCGATTCTATCAGGCATAACTTTGTACTGGGTTCTTCGATTTGGATGATTCTTTTTTTAATAGATAGGGTATACCTTATATTTGGATTTCGGAAGGAATTAGCCACCCTTACGGGTGGAAAAATAGGGGATAATTGATTTTTCACTGGTGAACATTAGCACACACATACGTAGTTGACAATGACAGATCGCTACTGACATTATTCTTGTTCCGTCAAAATCAGTATATTTTATGAGAGGATGGAATGATATACAAAGTAATGGAATAAACTAACCAGAACAACGAAAATAATATTATAACAAATAGTAAAAGTAGATAATCATATTATTTAACTGGTAATAGTTGTAGTAAGGTGGGTAAGTAAGTATTTTGGAAGTAATCAAAAAACAAGTAGGTAGTAATTGGTAGATTTTAGCCACAAAAAATTGAAAAATAAAAACTTTTTAACAAAAAATTAAACCGACGAAATACGGAACTGAAAAGTAAAGAATAAAAACTTTTTAACAAAAATTAAACTGACGAAAAACTCAACTGAAAAGCAAAAAATTAAATAAATCTTCTTAGTCTAAATGATAATTGAGCTCCTAAACTAATCGGCGCCAAACAAACTAGCAATTGAATTGGGTGAAGCGTAAAATGATGGCAGCGAGATGCACGGCTGCGTTTTGATGACTTCTTTCATAGATAATGATCTTCGATAATTGTTTGTTTGGCGCCGACTCAAAATCAGTTACTTTAGGAGCTTAATCATAATTTAGACTAAGAAGGTTTATTTTATTTTTTGCTTTTCAGTTGATTTTTTCGTCGGTTTAATTTTTTGTTAAAAAGTTTTTATTTTTTACTTTTCAGTTCCGTATTTCGTCGGTTAAATTTTTTGTTGAAAAGTTTTCATTTCTGCATTATTTTCTCTTTGAAAATGTTTGGATTTTTCTTCACTTTCGTCGAAGTTGTGGTGAACAAATTTTTTCTTTTGGACAGAGATTTTTAAGGGTCTCTTCCTCACCCCCTTTCCATTCCCCACATGGGTTCCACTAACCACTTTCTTTTCGTTTTCCGTGTCACCTAGTGTTTTTTAAGTTTTTGCAGTTTTTTCATTCTCTGCGCTAACCTCGGCTCGAGCGACTTTTTATGAGCGAAATTGTTTTCCCTTTCGTAGGTTTTGGAATCCTCACTTTTCCTTTCTGGTCAACCGATATGGTCGAAATTCCCGTACTCGACGATTATTAAGGGTCACAATGGCCTGCAGTTTTCCAATGGCCAGATTTCGTATGAGAATCACAATTTTTACTCTTTTTAGGCATTAAGATTACTTTCAGCACACTGTTTTATTGTTTTTAAGTTAACGAAGGAGTTTATAATTAACTTTTTCAACTTATTGGGGTTTAAACGGCACTTTGAACTACTGAATTTCACGTAATTCGCGAAGCATATTCATGCTCTACCAACTACGAATTGACACAAATATATTGTTCATTGCCTCAATTGAAAAACTGAGGATTTCTAATAAGCTGAAAAAGGTATTTTGGAATTCACTGTATGTAGTGAGTTCAAAAAGGTTAGGATCGCTAGAAAGCCAGTACCATCACCTGATCTTACGCCATTATACTTTTTCTCATGAGTAATATGTAAATGACGATCTAGCTGACTTGACGAAAAAAATAACTCTTACGATTAGGTCGGTCACGCTTCTGACGTTGATTAACGTAAAGACATTTTCATTTTCGGTTTGGATGCTGTCAAGACGTTCGAAGCACACATTTCGAATATCTCCTACATTTGAGTTCATTTCATTTCCATTTTATTGTATTATCAAGAGCGGAACGCTATCATCTATTGAGTTTTCAGATCGAGTAACAATCCTGTTTGAATAATGGATGTAAATAAAATTTTCTACTGACGTATAATGAACCACTACTTTCAATTTGAGGGGTGACAAGTGTAAGTGTAACTCGAAAAGGGATGTCATCAAGGATACAATTTTTACGTTAAGGATCTTATTATAGATCCTAGAATTGAAGTGATAACGTCGCAGATCGTCTGAATAGCGTCACACATCGTGTGAATGATGTCGCAGTTTTTCTGATGGCGTCATAGGTTGTTTGATGACGTCACAGGTCGTCTGCTGACGTCCCAGACTGTCTAAATGACATCAAGGGTCATGTGAATGACGTCACAGGTCGTCTGATGATGTCATAAATCATCTGATGATGTCACAGATCTTGGTTGCTTTACATAACCCCTCAAAATATGTCAGGAGAACGGGGTGGCCCATGATGTTCCAATTATCAACGATTATTCTACTACTAAAGGTTTCTCCGAGGAAATTTCTAAGTGCTCCGGAATTGCGAATAGGTGCGCCGTCCGACATGAACCAAAATTGTTTCACTCAGCTAATTTCTCAAAAAATTGATGAGTTGCTCTGTGTTTTAGGTTTCACAGGTCGTCTGAATGACGTCACAGATCGTGTAATGGACATTGCAGTTTTTCTGATGACGTCACAGATTGTCTGATCACATATCAAGTCGTCGCTCACGTCACAGGCTGTCTAAATGACGTCAGAGTTTATGTGAATGACCTCACAGATCGTTTGATGACATTATAGGTCATCTGATGACATCACAGGTCGTCCTAAAAACGTCACTTTTTCATAAATTTTTATAATAACCAAGATATTGAATTTATTCCATTTGGCTCTTTCATACTGTATAGTTATGATTTTTAACGCGGCGTCGAAATCATTTTTCCAATAATGTATAATTCCCAAAGTCTTCTAAACCCCATTTACCTGGACTATAAAGGTCAGTATGAAACTGGCATGACACGGTCTAACCATGAACGTGGTTCGATAATAATTCAAAATGTGATAAAACATCACCCGAGCCTCTGATACCAACTTAGTATATCTGGCTTCTCGACATTTCCTGTCTTTTCCCGTACTTTTATCACCCGCTCACTATGCTCATTATTTCCATTTATGAGCAGCTCACATGCCAAATTTGGCACCGATGAACGAAAACGCAATAAAGTACAGAAGAAGCGCATGGCTTCTCTCGGTTGGTTCTATCTTTAATAGCGTTGCCTTTGCGGGCTCTGCGCTACCTTTTTTCTCGGAAATATTTTTTAATGTGACAGACCGGACGATAAGAGTTGATGTGTGCATGACCTAATTATATGGTTGCTCCAAGGTGGTATTAAGGCAGGAATAAGTTTTTGGGGTTTTCCAATTTGCGAAGAGATTGCGGAAATGAGAAGAAGCGTACTGTATTGAAGATAATTCGCACATTTTGTCTCAATCCTTTGATAATTTCAATGAACAATTCTTATCATTGTAGTTCTGTAACCGCCGCATTGTTCAATAACAGGGTGCTAAGAATTGGGGAAAAATATTTTTTCCACGTCATATATACATTTCATGCGTATGCCGAAAATTAGATTTTTACGAATTACAGCTTTTTCAAGTTTTTTTCTGCAATGGTGAAAACGGTTGTTTGAATCGATACACCAACGATATTTAGATATAATCATAATAATAATATATTTCAATGATAGGAAAAACATTTACAAAAATGGTGGAAACGAGTAAATAATAGAGATACTATCAAATGGCAGAATTCATTCTCTGTCTTTCGAAAAGAGAAGCCAGATCTTGCTATTCTATCCAACATAAAACGTGTACAGTGTCCTTAAAAAATTTGGCGTCATATGAGTAAGACTCCTATTAAGAATTTATTTAGAAATTTAACATGGGCGTTGAGTTTTGCTTTAGAAAAGATGGAGAATGGCGTACTCGTTCAGGGCCACGTGACATTTGCTACCCTTCAAAAGCATTTTTTTTCAAAATTGGATTATTTGTTTAAAATTTCTTACAATGTTACAGAGATAAATTGTTTTTATTCCAATTTTACACAAATTCTTTAAATTTCAACGTTCTATTGCAAGTAAGATTGTGACTTTTTATATCTACGAAATTTATGAAATATTAAAAAATGTATTATTTTGAAAAAAATTTGGTTCGTACCAGTAGGTTCATCATGTTAGTAACCTTCAATTACTAAATATCGATAAAAGATGTTTTTCTTTGATAAATGAGAATACCGCTTCAAATATCTTTTGTGTTTGATGCAAAGTTATCGTCAAGTAGTTAGGATAGAAATTTATTCAAATGGATTTTTTTTACTGGGAAGGGTAATGCTTCACTCCTGAATTTTTTCTTTCAGCGTTACAATTTGCCCGTCTATGAGTTCTGTGTTCATTCAAAATATACTTATATTTGGAAAACTCATTAGAAACATTTCATCATGGATTTCAATGACACGACGGGCTCGCTGAACAAGTTCTGGTACTTTCTTGAACATTGTAAGTCTCTCGTTGTTGATCAATATTCTAAGATTCAAATACACCAACAAAATTAATTTTTGTAGTCTAATACAAATAAAACATTGATGATTAGTCCCGCTGTTATATTTGCATAAAAAATGACCCACAAACAAGTCCCCGATATATAACCTAATAAAGGGGAAACAAACACTTTTTATTTTTGTATATAGACATATTCGGTTTGTTAAATCTTCATAGAGTAATAACACTTGCCACTTTTTATTGAAATATAAAAGTAATAATAAAATTATTTGACTTGCTAGTTACTAGATACATTACAATCACAAGTTGCAAAAAATTATTACAATGGGCAAAGGTAGTTCAAGAAGATTCAAATTGATTTATACATATACAAGTCATTTCACTAGTAGTGGAATAATATTAATTTTAGCTTCATGAAGTTAGGAGACTGTGGAAACTCTTTACTGTACATTAGTGATGATGTTGGGAACAACATATGAAAAGTTACCAACCGTGAAGTGTGTGCTGAATTAATTATTTTGTATTTTGAATATAAAAAAAAATGAATAAATAATGGCGCCACTCGCAAAAATGGAAAAATGTATATCAAAAAGGTGAATAATTTTCATTTAAATAAAAAGCTGCATAATTTTTTTGCTAACTTGCGAAAAAAATGTGAAGCGGTGACTCTGAAGTGCAGCGCTAAATTTGTTATACCTTTTGATCTTATTGAATAAATTAACATAACAAAAATGTAACTGATAGAAGAAAAATGCAGCTAACGAGAAGTCATGTTTTTAAAAGTCAAAAAATATGTATGGGAATAGTACGTAAATGAAATTACGTCAAAGCAATTTAAAATCTATTTTTTTTTCCAGATAAATATCTGAAATTTACACAGATTACTCTCAAAATAAAATAAGAAGAGAACAAAAAAAAATATATTTCGAAAAATACAGAGAGATATTGAATAATTAAAAAAAATAGCAAATTTGAATTTTGAGGCCATGCTTCAGAACTCTAGTTCAAAATGTGATATTGAAACTTTTATATGGGATATAACGAAATTTGTTGAGTGGAAGCCACATTTTTCAATCGAATGAAACAAAATTACTTCTCATTAATACCTCGGCTAATTTCGAAAATGGTCCAATAGTCTCAAAATGGCAGCTGTTGAAAGATTTGAAAAAATTCGCAATATTTCATTTCCATACCCAATATCGGCAAACTATAAGTCGTTTGATAGAGCTTCATTAGCTCCACAACTTTCACCCGAAAAATTTTTCTCCAAGATGTACACATAAATAAAAAATAGGTAGGTGTAAATCATCATTTATGATATCTACCTTTACGACTGGCCAGAAGCTTTAGATATGTTGTCGCAAAACACTTCCTTCAGAGTAGAATATAGATTTTTCAGAAAGCGAACTCTTTACTGTACATTAGTGATGATGTTGGGAACAACATATGAAAAGTTACCAACCGTGAAGTGTGTGCTGAATTAATTATTTAACGAATAAAGTGCCAAATTACATTGTATTTTGAATATTAAAAAAAATGAATAAATAATGGCGCCACTCGCAAAAATGGAAAAATGTATATAAAAAAGGTGAATAATTTTTATTTAAATAAAAAGCTGCATAATTTTTTTGCTAACTTGCGAAAAAAATGTGAAGCGGTGACTCTGAAGTGCAGCGCTAAATTTGTTATACCTTTTGATCTTATTGAATAAATTAACATAACAAAAATGTAACTGATAGAAGATGCAGCTAACGAGAAGTCATGTTTTTAAAAGTGAAAATATATGTATGGGAATAGTACGTAAATGAAATTACGTCAAAGCAGAATTCTGTCTAAAATCTATTTTTTTTTCTAGATAAATATCTGAAATTTACACAGATTACTCTCAAAATGACAAATAAGAAGAGGACAAAAAAATATATTTCGAAAAATACAGAGCTTAAAATATTGAATAATTTAAAAAAATAGCAAATTTGAATTTTGAGGCCATGCTTTAGAACTCTAGTTCAAAATGTGATATTGAAACTTTTATATGGGATATAACGAAATTTGTTGAGTGGAAGCCACATTTTTCAATCGAATGAAACAAAAATACTTCTCATTAATACCTCGGCTAATTTCGAAAATGGTCCAATAGTCTCAAAATGGCAGCTGTTGAAAGATTTGAAAAAATTCGCAATATTCCATTTCCATACCCAATATCGGCAAACTATAAGTCGTTTGATAGAGCTTCATTAGCTCCACAACTTTCACCTGAAAAATGTTTCTCCAAGATGTACACATAAATAAAAAATAGGTAGGTGTAAATCATCATTTAGGATATCTACCTTTACGACTGGCCAGAAGCTTCAGATATGTTGTCGCAAAACACTTCCTTCAGAGTAGAATATAGATTTTTCAGAAAGCGAACTCTTTACTGTACATTAGTGATGATGTTGGGAACAACATATGAAAAGTTACCAACCGTGAAGTGTGTGCTGAATTAATTATTTAACGAATAAAGTGCCAAATTACATTGTATTTTGAATATTAAAAAAAAATGAATAAATAATGTGCCACTCGCAAAAATGGAAAAATGTATATCAAAAAGGTGAATAATTTTTATTTAAATAAAAAGCTGCATAATTTTTTTGCTAACTTGCGAAAAAAATGTGAAGCGGCGACTCTGAAGTGCAGCGCTAAATTTGTTATACCTTTTGATCTTATTGAATAAATTAACATAACAAAAATGTTACTGATAGAATTCTGTCTAACCTTTACGACTGGCCAGAAGCTTCAGATATGTTGTCGCAAAACACTTCCTTCAAAGTAGAATAAAGATTTTTCAGAAAGCGAAAGAGATTTCATCTCCCGTACTTTTATTGGTTTGAAAGATAAATTAAGAAATTGTATGTAATTTACAGCACTCCATAAAATCATCATCCGTTCCATCATGAGATTTTCATACATAAGCCCCAACTCGGTGGAGCCGTATCAATAGAAAATTAACCATACGAAATAAATTGGTACGGTTCATAATTACAATTATTTCGGAACACCTCTCGAAAATTCTATATAACACTGACATAAGTACATGGAATAGTTTGTTCTAAAATATGTTACATCGATCGATCAACCTTAAAATATTTCTCAACAAATTGACATAACCTTAAAGGCGACAAAAGCACAATCACAGAACGGATCATAGACACAAATCACAAAAACACCCTGTGTGGTCTGTAATTGCAGTTTACTGAATTATGACAAGAAACGACATCGGCGCCATCTGAAACTCTAGATAACTCTCTTTATCAAGTGAGCTGGTGTACCCCAGTTTGTCCCAATATTTTACAGGTATAAGTGAATACACCATGGTTTCTAGACATCTTAGTTGGAACCCTTCACTTATACCTGGCGTCACCTGCCTACTTGATGAAAAGAGTTGATTAGAGTTTCAGATGGCGCCAACTTCCTTTCTGGGTATATTTCATCAAACTGCGCCATCTACTGATGAAATGCTAAGCGTCATTTGCATTTTTTATGCGGATACCTTCTCACCCGTTGTTAGTTATGACTCCATAAGAATTCAACTAGCAATTATAATGAAGAACGAGATGGTAATTCGAAAATTTGGCGTCAAAACAGCTTTCCATTATGACGTTCTACACAAATAGATTTTCACGGATCAACCAGTCGTCTTCGAATCTGACGATATTTCATTTGTCTGCAAACTGAAGAAAAGATCATATGGTTTGAAATAATATCCCCGTTGTTGGAAATCTAAATTTCTCAAACAACTAGAAGTAGTCTTCCTTGAAGAAATTGACCAAAAAGATATTTTTTCCACTTTGTATGTCGATTGAGGAATGAACCTGTCAACTACCACACTACTTTTCGTTGTTGAATATTCGGGGAGAAGAATGATTTCACATTCTAATGCCAGCAGAACCGCCACTTCCTCTAGGATATTTAGCCGACATTTTCTCATGGAATAATCCATCTTTCAACAATACAATAAATAATAATAAAATATGTTTATTTACTAGGTAACGAACAAAAAAGTTTTCAGAACAAAATATGTATAAATACCAAGTAAATAAAGAAACGCCATGTAGTCCTGGGGAGGACTGTCTATGGAGAGGTTAATGTTTATTAGCTTTTATGAATTTATGTGCAATATTCAAATTGCTGATTCATATCCTAACTTATAAGTATGTTCCTATAACTATATAAGATATAGGGGGCCGTTCAAGTATTACGTAAGCACCAAAGAGGGAGGGGGGGGTCTTTGCTTTGCTTATTTACCAATGCTTACCTAACTTACTTTCGCTGACAAGTGGGGGGGGGGATTAAAAATGACAAAAATTCTGTTTACATAATACTTGAACGGCCCCTAGGATAGAGAATACAACTAAGTCTACGTGATATACATAATCAATGAGATGTAGAATATAATGAATAGGATGATTTGAATTCATTTTAATTTATTTATTTAATAAATAATTGAACGAAAGTATTCCCTTCCACGTTGCAAGATCCATTTTTTAAAGTTTTTTCATAAAACAGTTTTGATTTGATGCATCTTATTTTTTCCGGAAGGTTATTATATAGTTTTGGCGCATCAAATGTAATAGATCGTTGCCCTAACGCTTTGTTGGCTCTCGGCAGATATGCGTTCTTTATTCTCATACTTCGCGTGTTATATGAATGTTCAGGTTCATCTAGGTAAAATTTATTTGAGAAGAAGATCAGCACTGACTTCACATATATTTGTGTGATATCTAGTATTTTCAGATCATCAAATAGTTTGTCGGATGAATATCGAAAGGGTTTGAATGATATTATTTTGAGAATCCTCTTTTGAATGACAAGCAGGGGTTCCACCAGAGTCTTGCGGGCTCCGCCTCATCCTATCATACCATAGCTCAATAACGATTCTGCGATAGCAAAATATATCTCTTTCAGTTTTTCTAGTGGGAGTCTATATCTACATTTATGAAATGTGTACAATAGGGAACGAACTTTCTTCTTGAGGATTTCTGTGTGGACGTCCCATTTTAGGCAAGAGCCGATGAATATTCCAAGATAACGTACCCTACGGGCTGTCACAACATTTTGTCCATCAAAGTCTACGCTGTATGTTGGTAGGTTGTGATCGTATGAAGAAAATGGTATTATCTTAGTTTTTGTGACATTCACCGTTGATGAATTAGATTTGAACCAATCATTTATTTTTACCAAGTCCTCTTCTGCCTTTTCCTTCACTTCATTCCATGAATGAGCAACATAAATAATGACTGTATCGTCAGCGAACGAAACGATTTCTCCAGTAGTTTCAGTGGTAAGCAAGGAGTTCAAATATACTAAAAATAGTACGGGACCAAGAACTGTGCCCTGTGGTACACCACAGGGAGTCGATCTTGAACTACTTATTGTCTCATTTACTTTGACTATTTGTAGGCGATTTTCGAAAAAGTTTCTGAGGAGTTCCAGTGGAATTCCTCTTATGCCCAGATATTCAAGATTTTTCAGCAAAAGCCTATGACAGACCGTGTCAAAGGCCTTTGCTAAATCTACGAAAACTCCCAAACATGGTTGTTTATTATCCACAGCAGCGTATATTTGTAAAGTGAGGTATGCTATGGCATCCTGGGTACTTCGATTTTCCCTAAACCCGTATTGTCTGTTTGAAAATATATTATGTAGGTTAAGATAATCCATAAGACGCCTTTTGATTATTTCTTCGAATCGGTCGGTAGTTTGCCACACATGATTTGCTTCCTCCTTCAAATATTGGTATTATGATTGCTGTTTTGAAAGCCTGTGGCACTATTCCGGTATGAATGCACAAGTTGAAGATGTGGCACAAGGGTGGAGCTATATACTCTAATAACAGTTCGACCATTTCATTTTTAATCCCATCTGGGCCCGGTGATTTATTATTTTTCAAGTACAAAATATCATTTTACATTTCAGTTATATAGGTGGGACGGAGATATATAGAGTTTAGAGATATTGTATGTTGTTCTTTTGAGTAATTATTTTTTATTTTTGATGCAAGCTTCGAGCCTATTCCAGAGAAATAATTATTCATTTCATTTGCTATATCATTTGCCTCAGTTATTTCCGTACCATTGTCGTGGCTCCCAGGTGTTAGTTAAAAAAATTAACACTCACCTGATCACCAATTGTCATGGGTTGCTCCACACTCGAGATGTTAATTAATAAAGTACCTAACCGCCTACCAAATGGGTAGATGGTCGGTGGTTTTAATAATTACCCCAAGTATGTATTGAAAGGGAGATCTTAATCACCCAGGGAGTTGTTAATCAAAGAGATCTTCGAATAACATAGAAGAAGATCTAAGAGCGGCTTTAGTCTTCCTCTCTGCCCTGAGAGATAGTTGAGCGTGGGTTGTTCATTTATAATTCAGATTTACAGACCTTACTATTATTCGAATTCACAGGAAATAATGCACGGGCAAAAGTTATAAAAATGAATATAATTTCGATTAAGGCTTAACGCTCAACCCTGTATATGATAATAACCAAAATATTTAGGAATGAGGTACTTGGAGAATTGACTTTCCAAACATGATCTTTCAAACGTACTTACATAATTCTCAGGTATTTCACTGGCACTCACATTAACAATTGATTAGACGAATAGAAATTATTAATTTTATTCGCGCCTTCATTAAGTTGGGTTATTATGGTTTTATTATTTACATTCGTGTCTTGACTTTATTTAGCTAGTTTTCTTGGACTATGAATAGAGAGTATGAAATTGGCGTTGAAAATATGCAAAGTTTATGGTAGCACTAATAAACAGATGATGACCCGGTAGTTATGGTGTTTGTCGAGCCGATTTGACATTGTGGATTTCTCTTTGAACCAAATCTGATTTCGCACTAAGGTAGAGATTGATGATGCCTCCAATTTAGCTTCATTATGAATTTTCTTGAATTTCTTGTATGCTTTACATCACTTATTTCAGACTTGAATTTAATTATACTTGTAATAAAGATTTCTAATTAAGTGCTCGCGTACATGGAGTCAAGTATATCGGATGACTGTCGAATTATATCTATATATCCTTTTAGATTCCAGTTTCTTTATATATAGTCTCGATTCCTCCCTCTCGGTTGGGTTATTTCAGTAATTTAATGCGTGATTTTTATGTGTACTCATTAATGGTGTTTATTATACCAGCGCGTAAGAATACTTCAAATAGACCGCCCATCCAATGATGTATTTATAGATTTTTATGTGCAGTCGGCATCCGTGCCTAGACATGTCGGTCCCATTAACAAGTTAATTTATTACAGAACAAGAATGTCTCCTATGATATTCACCGCGACAAAGAGTTACTCTTCAACCGTAATATGTCATTAAATGAACAATCTGAGAGAATTATGCCTTCCTTTAAAAATTACTGGTGCAGGTGTTAGAACTTGATAATGGTTATTTCTTTTTCTAAGTGATTATGACTAGGCAGGGTTACTACACCATCTTCGAGAATCAAGTTTTTATACACAAACCCCAAATTTCGTTTATCTATCTTCAATAATAAAAAAGTTTCCACATATTTTTTGGTGATCGAGCATTTTTTTTCTATTTCAGATCTGAAAAAAGTGGTTTTAGCTTTTTTTATTAACTTATTCAGTTTGTTTCGATATTTGATGTAGTCTTTTTTTGGTGTTTGATTGTTTGGTTCCAGTATTTGTCTTCGGTGCAGAGAATTGCGGGTTTCAATGGAAGTTACTAATCCCTGTGATATCCAAGGTTTTTTTCTTCTTCTTCACTTTTATTCGAATAGTTTGTGTTGCATCGTTTATTATTTCTGTCACCTCGTTTATGAATGATTCGTAAGATGCCTCGGCGTATCGACATTGTTCCAATTTTTCGATTTTATTGTAGTTATTATTTTTTCCTCGTTTGTTTTATAGTACGTGAGTACGTTTCCAGTCGTCGCTTTAATGTTCATATTGGTGATAACGAAGGTTGTATAAATTAGTGTTTTCAAGACGATAGAATAGTTGCTTCCGTCATAGTTTTTATTTTTACCCCTTAAAATACGTGATCTAGACAAGATTTTGTTTCCGAAGTAACTCTAGTATATGTGTTTATCAGGGAGATGAAGCATTTTTCCTGCAACATATTCAGATATTCATCAGATTCTTTAGTGTTTTCAAGTATATCGATATTTATATCGCCGATTATGTTAGTATATTCATAGTTATTGAAATTTGATTTTCTATAAAACTGATAGGCTGTTTATGAATTGTTCTGAATCTGTTGATGGGGACCTATATGCTGCGATAAGTTAAATTTTGTATTTATTTATTTTTATTTCAATATTTAAGCTTAGCTAGTAAATTTTTGTATTCATTGGTTTAATCGAGTTTCCGTATGTATCATGTCGTAATTCTCAATCTGACATAACTCTTTATTCTTTATTTCTCAAGTTTCCCAAGTTTACAGCTAGGGAAAAAATCAATTTGCCATAGTAGCACTTCCAGTTGCACGAGGTTTTTATTGATACTGCATTTGTTTAGATTGCAGAATGCCAGCGCATTATTCGGGTTTATATTACTTATTTTTAGTGAGTTATTCATATCGTCGATTGTGTCATGTTCAATTGTGTTGAAACTGTTTCCAACTTCATTATGAATAAGCCATCCCATAATATTCAGTAATTTTAATCGCCTTCTGTTGGATGATAATTGATGTGTTTTAGAGGTTTCGATTCAATTTCAGTTAATAATACTAATATTCTTTTTTCGAGTTATGTTGACAGTTTCTATGTATTTCCAACATAATAAAATATAGTAAACAATCTAGATATATTACCCAATACTAACTAACTAATCAACTAAAATATTGTTTTTATTATTATTTATATCTGCTCACCAGAACGCGAGCCGGCCCGGGTTCTCACTATTGTCTTTTCTAATTGTTTCTCAGTTAATTTACTAAGTGGGTTTCTTTTTTCAGATGTTTCTTCTTTTTTGTCTTCCAATGTAGGTTGTGGCAGGTTTTTTCTAAGCAGGGTTACATCCGATGCCAGGTAGGTGGGTGTAGAGGGGGCGCTGCTTGCTACCTTTTCTTCCTTTTGATCGAAATCTAATAATGCCTGGGCTGAATATTTTCTGTTATCTAACACCAGTTTATTTCCTTGGATGAAGCAGTTGCTGTACCTTCCTGTATTTTGGTAATGAGTTGAATAATATTCGAATATTTTGTGTTCTTTCCTTTGGTTTATGGTCAGATCACTTGCTATAGAAATTCTTTAGCTTTTTACCGTTTCTCAAGATACTTTGTTTTCAATTGTAAAACGAGTTCTATTTTCAGGGGGGCACTAGTCAACTTCCCGAGTCGGTAGAAATCGCTAATATCAGTTTCTTTCAATTCTACTCCAACAAGTTTTTCTATTTCATTACAAACATATTCTACAGTGGTATCTTGGTTAGCTTTATCTAAACCGAATACAATTATATTTTTGTTCTTGCAACTCCTTTCCAAATATTCTACTTTCTTCTTCAGCAGGTTATTTTCTTCTTCCAACTTCTTTATTTCATAATTTTGGTCCCCAATTTTCAAGAGAACTCTAGTTTCACTTGAATCAATTGAATTTTTTAGATCAGTTTCTGTATTTTGGATTTTCTTCAATATTTCCCTCGTGGCTTCGTCTGATAGTTTTTTTACCACTGCTTCATTCATCATAGTTCTCGAGAAGACAAGATTCGTTAATTTTTAACAGATGTGGCGATAAGGGGCTGCGTTTTTATGTATGGTGTTGGGATGCCGTTCGAATTCGATTTGTTGGGAACTCGTTTATATTTACAATTAATGAAGAATCAAAGTACACATACAGTTATTCTTTGTTTCCATTTCTCAGAATGATTGCCAAACAGGGGCGAAGAACTTGGTTAACTTTGTGAAATGGGAGCACTTTATTTTACGACCTGACTTCACGACTTTCACATTTAAAGTAAAAAATAAAGTGAAGTAAAAATAGTAAAATGGAGTCAGATTTCACACACAGACCTGTATTTTTGTATTTGATTTGTTGATATGGAATTGTTTTTCAAAAAGCATATTTCATTCTGTCGATAGTTTTTCAACTTCTTCGGCCATGTATTTCAGTCCCCACAATATTTAATACTTAATTCCTTCTCTTATAAGCGACTTCTATTGAAGAAAAAAAAACTCGAAAAAAAATCAAATGATTTCAAGTAGCTGTGACTTGACCTGTTACAAAAACTGCAGTGATCGCAGCTATAACACGTTCTCGACAGTGCTAAAAGCTCTCCTTTTATGTCATTTAAATTGATCCGAAATACATTGTTGAGGTTATCATTATCAACGTACATGAATAGCAAAGTATAGTAATGAAATCAAATTACCCCTCTGTAAATGGGCATCAATTATACGGAGCGGAAAATTAACATAACTCGATGAATTATTGTGATTAACTCTGATGATGATATGGTAAGTGGTGTGTAAAAATCTTCGGTGTAACACTCCTCGAAAAAAAGTTTGATTGACCAATACAATCTTGTTGAATATCGACGTTGCTGGCAGGTACTTAATAGACTTGTTTCGACCTCATTCAAATTTGACATAAAAAAATAATGATGTAAGTAGCACAGCAGGGATGTAAGTAGATCTAAGCACGACAGCACTGGAAGCGAATTTAGGCAAGATTACTCTAGATAATATTCCAACTTGATTTTTCATTTTATACTGGGAACATAATATAAAATAAAATTTATTTACTCCATGTTTAACACTATCAACTTGAAAGAAGTAAATGGGCGGATTATAACAAAAAAACAGCCATAATGATCGGAAAAATAAAATTGAAATAGCAAAATGTGTAACATGAAATCAACAATTGAAAACAAATGCACATTTCCATCAGATTAGTCCTATTCTCTTCTTCAGATTCATTCTCATATTCAAGCTATTGGAATGGTCTAAGCTGTGATTAATGAGTCATGGCATGCCTACCAACTGTTGAGTCCTTTTTGTTAATATTTACATGGTCTGCCTATTAACTGTAAATCTCCCATTGGTTTAGATTTGCATAGTGAAGTTCAAAAGCTCCCACCCCGCAGGACAGTGGAGAAGCCACGGCCTGCCGAATAATTATAATGCACCCCTTTGTTTAGATTAGCAATATAAAGTTCAAGAGTCGGTCTGTCTAGTAACGATTAAGAGCCCCAGAGTATAAACTTGCAAACAGTAATTATGAAACTCTCCCTGAGTGTTATATCACATTAAGTAATCAGAAAGCTCCCGTGTGGCGTAATAGTATATTACATAACAAGAGTTTTAAGAAGCATATTACGCACGACTAGAAAAAATAACGCGCGAGCCGCAAAACAGCGAGTGCGTAATTCTAGAAGTGCGTAATTGTCTTACAACTCGAGTTGTGTACAATACTTTTTCTACGACCACATTCATTCCCATCAAATATTAGGATTCCATTAAGTGAAAATATTTTTAATCAATCAATTAAATAACTACAAAGATAATTCAATTATAATAGTTACTATATTACTTAATATAGTTTACTTTTGATTGTAATAATTAATAATTGTAACTGTGCAGTTATTAAAAACAAGCGAGGGCGGGTTGGTTGTCTGATTTTTTGTATTTTCGAAAATAATACTATTGTTTTCTCTTATTGTGGCAGTATTATTAATGGCACATGTAATTTTTTATGAGTTGGCAGTCAAGCTTTTTATAGAATTATTTACATAGCTCTTGGTCACTGCTGATGACCGCCAACCACCGTGCCTCTTTAATGCATATCGCCACCAGCATCTACGAGAATTGTGGCTGAAGAGAGCCTAAAGCCTGTGTATTGTTTGGGATTCGCTAATCCCATATATTCTGCCACTTGTTTTGGAATACTGCCGATTTTGTTTATTCCAACATATTACTTGGTGCATTTTCCATTCACGTAATTCAAAGAGAAAGGCAAAGTCTGAACATCTTGTCCTGCAGGGCGTAGATTGATGTAGTTTTCACAAATTGGATAAAACGACCGGAAAACGACAAATGAACGTTGCGTTTTGGTTTTTGAATCGGCAATATGAATCATCAGACATTTTTCTATATCCTCCACGTCTTGAAGCTTTAAGTTGCGTAACTCCTGCTTTCTATAAGCACCACCAATACCGAAAATTAAAACTACCTGGAATAAGAAAGTATCAATACTTGCCTGTTAATTTATATATTTCGTGCATACCTTCGTAAGCAAATATCTGCTATCTGGGGCGTTTTGGAGAAAGACATTTATTAATTTTGATGTCAACGTTTTCGATTTCTTACTCTTGGAACCATCTGCTTTTCTTTTCAGCAAAGCCAATAGTTTAGGATAAGTCGCAATGTTAATGTTATCATGGTTTATGTTTATTGTTGAATAAATTGACCAAAGGGACGATGGCTTCATTTCTGTGGACAGTTATTCAAAATATGCTAACATAACATTTTCTGAAAATGAATTGATTTTGTGTTTCAGCTTCCAGTCCATGAATTTTCGATAAACTGTCTTTCACGAGATTTTGCTGGTAACAAATTATACTAGGCATTTTTCGCTTTCTCCACTCTATCGGGTGGTGTACACATTTCATCTTCGCTACTACTGGACATTTTCACAACAATGTTTATTTGTTATAAGGGATTCATCTTCAAATGATCTTGGCAGATCCAAAAACAGGTAACAAATAGCGACACAATAGGCCTTTTCATTTAGATGATTTTTCAAGGCGTATGCGCTAGTTTTGAGACCCAAAGGCTGATTGGCTATTGGGAAAGTGAATAGCCATTGTTTAGTTTTGAAATAACAATTTGAGATTGGTTTAGTTCAAAATTAGCGGTATTTTCACATTATGCCAACAGTCAACTTCATGACAAATGCACCTGCGTACATTGGCGTTCGTAACTTCCTTTGTAGG
This sequence comes from Gonioctena quinquepunctata, assembly GCA_018342105.1. NCBI lineage: Eukaryota > Metazoa > Arthropoda > Insecta > Coleoptera > Chrysomelidae > Gonioctena > Gonioctena quinquepunctata. The sequence goes on along the minus strand of JAFIRS010002566.1, from coordinate 94,639 downwards.
TTAAGTACTTATTACCTATTTCATACCGCCAAAAACCTTTCATTCGTAAATAAAGTAATGTACACGAATATTTTCTAATGGTGAGTTTTCTTCTCCATGTAAATTCAAGTCAACTATCCATAGGAAAACTCGGGAATATTCAATTTCCTTTAAAAAAAGAATTCGCTGTCAATGCCGTTGGGTCTGACAGGTAAACAACGTTAGTCATTCGTCATCTTAATGAAAAAGCCTATTATGAAACGTCAAAATGTTATCGGCGACGCGGCCTGTTATTCGTTTCCATGGCAACTACTGAAGGCCTATCTTACTGGTTATTCGTCGTGCGATTTACTTTACAGATGCTACCGTATTGGTTGTTGAGTTGTTCATCGTGCTCTCTGTTTAGGGTAAAGTTGAATCGTACAGTTTCATGTCGCACAGTGCTTGAATACATAGTTACATAGTTGGCGAGTTGTACAAATTTCGTCATTTTCTGTAGGGGGAGTAGAAAAAGTAGTTTTCAGTGACAACGATGAGGTCCCATTCCACACCGAAGCACAGACACACACGTTCTTGGGTTTAGGAAACGAAAGTAAAGAGTTAAGCCAGATCGGAGGGTACTTTTTGGCAGATCTTTCACATCTGCCGCCGTAAAGCTAGCCTGTGATAGCTCATATGTACATATCGCCGCTTGTAGTTTGGGAGCTTTAGTTTTGCACACCCCACGCTTACCCAACTTTTCTTGTAGTTAATTGAACGATTCGCATGTTGAGCTGAGACCCCTACTACAACTCGTCATAACCCCCCTATTATAGAAATAAGTTTTGATTAATACAGGGATTGAACAAGATGTGGCTTCAGGTTTAATTCATTTTTGTGAACTTGAGGTAGACGACGTCCAGGCAATTAACCAGTCAAAGTCAAGTAAAGTCTGCCCTTATGACTTCTGGGAGCAAAATTAACATATCAATGGCATTCCTCCACTGAGGGTGCCCGGAGAAGTGTCCTTCCCACTATAAATAGGGTGGCGCCCGAGGCAAATCGAAATCCATAAGGCAACGTCAAAATTTTATTGTAGAAGGGAAAATACCCTCACAATATATTTTTTTTCTGGTTTATGAACTGCTAAAGGTAGTTAGAAATTAGGTTGGTTAGTTTACACCCTGTATAACTCTGTAGTGGGTGGAGACTCTTTGGCCAAGCGAGTAGAAGAGTCCACATCCCCACTGTTTTTACATGTACTGATGACAGGGCACAGAATATATTTTGGAGATACCCGATCACTAACAAGTGAAAAAAAAATATTCAAGAATAACTGGTGAAGCCGTTGAAATGGAGAAGCGTCTGACTAAAAGTGATCACACCAAACTTATCAAGAAGTGAAAAAGAACAAAATACAGATAAACTATCAATTGTGAAGTACGGCATGAAGTGATCAGTTTAGTTCATATCAAAGCTCTCACCTGAAGATGATATATGGAATTTTTCCCAAACGTCATTAAATCGGAGTTTTTGGGGACCAATATTACAATACGCGGAGAGAAATCTGAGACAGGAGTTCAACATATTACATCACTTGGCACTTACATTATAATAGTATATCCTCACTATAATGTACTATAATTTTCACAAACATCTTAGGGTATAATAATTGTTTTATGGCAGTAGTGAGCAAGGTATTTTTGAGCTACTTTTATTGCCAATTGTGACTTCCTGGATGTTCCACATTATTATTATTATATTGTTCGGCGATAACTCTACTCAATAAAATATAATGTACTATTTTAATTGGCATGTTTTTCGTTCTGTGCGGGAGATATAACTTATTTTCATCGTCAATTTACCGACAAATAATTGCGGTAGTGTTTGATTGCCCATTGTTTCAAACTATCGAACTTGATGGTGGAGCGAATGGATGCAAAATCCCTCTGGATGTTGATGGTAATTTGTAGAATGTAGACATGTAACAATAAAATATCGAATCCGAACAAATTCAAAGGAACAATGCATTGTTCGATACATTTAGAACTTTCAATTTCAGTCACTGAACATGTTCGGATGGTCTGAATATAATATACAGGGTGGTACGTTGGTACAAGGAAGTCTCTTATTGTCGTTCAGTTTTGCCTGGGTTTGTTTCATAGGAAACTGACATTTATACCAATTACTTCAATTATTTCTCATTATAATCTCACTACAATATATTGGCCAGATTTGTTCTGTGGAGCTCCGATATAATATTTGTTTGTAAATGTGCCTGAGTTAGTAGTAGTACTTCTCTGTTGTTCTTAGAAATTCACAAAATAAAAAGCAGTGTATATGGATTTCACTGATTATTTTCGATGAAATATATGTATATTGATTGACATAGCACATATATGTAGTCATATGATATAGTGATTATAGATTAAAGTGAGACTTGAAGCAAATGACGGGTAAATACACTACTCGCGAGAAAAAGAAATGGCGGAAGACTATGAAATATGGCCATAAGAACGATATACAAGTAAGTACCCTACCAGACATCTGGCACGTACTTACACTCAAATAGACTATGTACTAATATCGAAATGAATAATCGAAAAAAATCAAGAATTTACAAAAATGAAATTAGAACAAGACTGAAATGGTTAGATAGTAATATATAGGAACGCAAAGAAACATACGGGAAAATGAAAAAAAAGTCAAGAAACTAATGAAAGCAGTCAAGAGAACATGGGTAGAGAATGTATTATAAGAAATAGGAAAGAGCTGCGACTGAAGCACAATATTATTTTTAGGTTAATGAACAAAATAGAAGCTGTGAAAAAAACACAATAGGAATAAAGAACAGAAACGAAAAAATTGCAGAAAATTTAGGAGAATATAGGAAAAACAATAGTTTAAAGAACTACTCTATGATGAAGAAAACAAAATAGAACCACTGCAAGACCAATGACATCAGTATTGAGTTCATATGATACGGAGGAAAGCAAGAAAGACTCCAAAAAAAAAAAATATGCAGTATATATGGATCAACTTTGTTGAACACATCATGCAAAATACTATCCACAATAATACATATAAAAACTAGCTAACAAGAAACCAAATGGACAATACCAATGTTGATTCCTCAAGGGCCAATCAACAACAGACGCAATACATGCCAAATAAGCAGTATTTACTGAAGATCAACTTTGTTGAACACATCATACAAAATACTATCCACAATAATACATATACAAACTAGCTAACAAGAAACCAGATTGGACAAAACCAATGTTGATTCCTCAAGGGCCAATCAACAACAGACGTAATACATGTATTTGAGCAGATAATAGGAAAGACTCGCGAGTATAAAATAAAAACAGAATTATCATGGGGTAAACATATTGAAAAGTTCAGACAAACTATATACACTGATATGATTATTTTCCAAAAGAAGGGATAATATCCTTCGTTAATATCTTGTGAACATTAACCATTGTTTGATCAATACAAATTTACAATGGTCATGCCGATTTGGGATACAGTAAATAATTCAGTAATTAGACCATTGAAAAAATCACAAAACAAGAGAGTCAAATGTATTTTCAGATGGAGCCATTAGGAACCTACAAAAAAAATATATAAACCCAATAATCTTTTAGATACTAACGATTCAAATAAATTCAAAATATGTGAATTCATCTATTTCGTAAAGACCAATATGACATTTTCCAATTTAATTTTATTTGAAGTCAATAAGGTACATCAACATGATACTGGACAACTCCATTTCCTACGGTCTTTGAACATGAGAACAAGCTTTGGTCAAAAATCGAATCTACATAATGGTGAGATATATATATATATATATATATATATATATATATATATATATATATATATATATATATAAACAAAATGGAAGGAATTTAATGGACATAGCCCTCAGAGAAAAGTGTTATTCGTAGACACGTGTTTCGGGCTCTCGGCCCTCATCAGTACGGTGGAGAAGTGCAAGGATGAACAACACTTGGTAGAAAACGACAAATCAACGGAGTTAACAAACAGAAGCCAGCCGCTCATTTGTGATTTCGGTCAGCAGACCCTGAATTCCAGGGCAACAACCAACGTGACCACGGAGGCGCAGCTATAGCTACCTGCGTGACATCCGAGTCCAGGAATATGAATATGAAAGAGAGTAATATCGAGGGGACTGTTGAAAACAAAATGGAAGGAATTTAATGGACATAGCCCTCAGAGAAAAGTGTTAACCGTAGACACGTGTTTCGGGCTCTCGGCCCTCATCAGTACGGCGGAGAAGTGCAACGATGAACAACACTTGGTAGAAAACGACAAATCAACGGAGTTAACAAACAGAAGCCAGCCGCTCATTTGTGATTTCGGTCAGCAGACCCTGAATTCCAGGGCAACAACCAACGTGACCACGGAGGCCGCTATAGCTACCTGCTAGTGGCTTAGTGGTACCCACTTTTTTCACCTGACGTGGGTTCGACTCACGAAGCCGGTGAAAAAATTTTCAAGAGTGGTTTCTGATCCCACTATAAGAGGTTAGGCCTCCGTGATCTTAACTCGTACAAGTTGCCTTAAGTTGGTAAAATAACCAAAAAGGCCGTTAAAAACAATTTAACAAAAAACGGGAAGAGGCAGAACTGCTGATAGTTTGAAAGTGAAAGCAGCAGCATCGAGATGAGTTTGGTTCTCAGTACGGAAAATGGGTTAGAGGATAACACTGACAACAGAGACAATTAGGCATCAACATCAACCGACCGACCGTAGGATCAACCATTGAGGAGTCATTTCGTCTTTTATTTGTACCTTCAATCCAAGATGGCGGCCACGACGCCCCCTTTCCCTTCAAGCTCGTCCCGGGCCCGGATCTAAATAACATATATCCAAATCATTTTTATCCCACTTTTGTAAAGCAAAATCCCTACGAACTATCAGGGTAGGTACCGATCACGATTGATAGGTATTATAGGTTATTAAAATTATTAAAAATATTGAATATGTTTTCCAATGTTGAAGTTATGTTGGTCAACAAAGATAGATCCAAATTTTGTATGACAACTATGCGTTTTCCAAACATCGAACATTTACAGCTGAAGTGAGTAATGAGATAGGATGCAGATGTAACAATCGAATATGCCCATTCAATTCATAATTTAGACTTATCTTGTGAAGACAAAAGTTTTGATATCGCAAATTGGTTGCGATTATGTTTTGGTATGGTTCTCCTAGACCAAAATATTGGTAGTGACTTTTTTGTATTTGAATTGATAGAACTGATGTCAAATGACGAGCAAGTTATACAGTTTTCAGACTATTTAACTGATCATCAGATTTCAGAAAAATCAAAATTTCCTTCGAATATTTGGGCCGATGCTACCGCCAAATCAAACGAAACAACAAACGCGTGCGAATCCCTCCAATCCCACTGTATTAATTAATTTCATTATATTCTCCATCAATTTTCGATTTTATAACAGTTTTATCAAAATTTCAAAATAAGTTTTAAATTGAAAAGGGAAACATTCTCAATTGGATATTGATAGAAAGATTTTTCTGTGAATTGAAAAATCCACGATTAAAATGAAGTTATTTTTGTGAATTCAACGAAAACAACTTTCGTAAAGCCGCTGGACATTGAACTCATCTGATAGATATCGATAGCTAACTCAAAGAAATCTGAAATTGAAAATTTGCATTTTCATTCAGATATTATTTGATTTTATTCCAGTCTATTAGGAACTCATAAGATGATGGAAGAAGAAGTTTTCAAAGAGTATCACAGAAATCATTCGTAAATTGACGCAGGAGCATCGCATTCACTAGGTCTCAATCATTTGTCGACGAAAATTATTTCAGCTTCACGATCATCAGAAGACAGAGAAATGGAAAACATTTTCAAGAAGCAATCTCACTTTGAAAGATGGAAAAGTTAGAATCATTTCTTTTGGAGACATTGAAATTAGTGTTTTCTGATAAAACCTGTCAGGGTATGATAGATTGATTTGTTGAAAATATAAACAGGATGTTCATAAAATCAGATGTGGAATCATCTGCGACTGAAAGATAAACCTTAGTCACTATCTTCCATCGTCAAGATAACCTCTTGTGGGGTATTCATGTTTCCTTTTCAACATGAATACCCCACAAGAGGTTATCTTGACGATGGAAGATAGTGACTAAGGTTTATCTTTCAGTCGCAGATGATTCCACATCTGATTTTATGAACATCCTGTTTATATTTTCAACAAATCAATCTATCATACCCCATGACAGGTTTTAATGTCAGAAAACACTAATTTCAAAGTGTCTCTCCAAAAGAAATGATTCAACTTTTTCTATCATACCCCATGACAGGTTTCTTCTGGTCTTCCTGATGATCGTGGAAGCGTGAAATAGATTTTCGTCGACAAAAATGTATTGAAGACCTAGTGAATGCGATGTCTCTCCTGCGTCAATGTTACGAATGATTTCTGGTGAGTACTCTCTTTTTGGAAAACATTCTTCTTTGCCTCAATCATCTTTATGAGTTCCTAATTAAGACTGGAATAAAAAATCAAATAACTATCTGAATGAAAATGCAAATTTTCAATTTCAGATTTTTCTTTGAGTTAGGGCCTTATCAGAATATCTATCAGATGTAGTTCAATGTCCAGCGTGACTTTAGCCGGGAAGTAGTTGTTTTCTGTTAGACATTCACAAAAAATAACTTCATTTTAATCGAGGATTTTTCAATTCACAGAAAAATCTTTCTATCAATATCCAATTGAGAATGTTTCCCTTTTCAACATGAATACCCCACAAGAGGTTATCTTGACGATGGAAGATAGTGACTAAGGTTTATCTTTCAGTCGCAGATGATTCCACATCTGATTTTATGAACATCCTGTTTATATTTTCAACAAATCAAGTTTTAAATCAAATGTAATAGTGTCAATACTACTTCAGAATCAAGAAATGAGCATATTTGGAGTAACGTTTTTTGAAGAGTCTTTTATAGGATCTGAAAGAAAATAAAATGAATACTCTGAATTTTGTTTAAGCTGTTTCCACATATATTGTGCTTTAATAATATAAGGTTATTTTGACGAAATGAATGAATTTTTGTATCGTAATGAAATGTGTTCATTTTTGTTATGGGTATTCAGGTAGTTTCTTCGACCTGTGACCAGTTTCATACCTCAAAAATCCTATTACCCAGCTGATATGACCCGATTCGTATTACCCCATAATACAGACCGACATCACGTAGCATTACGATTCAAGGCACCAGATTCAACAGATCAAGCTCTGGATCCCGAAACGGAGCATGGGTTCGAACCCCGCCACCTGACGATTTTTTGTAATTTTTTCCTTTCGAAATTGAAAAATGATTTGTTTTGGGACGGATATTCAAATAAAAAAAAATTCTAAACAAATCATTTCTCAATTTTGAAGAAAAAACGTGCTTCCTTTCGAGATCCAGACTCTAAAAGATATTATAGTGGTCAAATCATTTGAGCCATAACCCTCCCAGTATCCTCAATGATGATAGAATCCGTCTGGGTGTCTTATACCAGAATATAGGGGTAGACTTCGTGTGACTAATGGTATACTAGTTCTATACAATTATAAAACTCCTTGAAAACAATAAAAAAATATTTTGTCAATAGAAATAAACTACGAAATGAATCTTGTAACTCTGTTTTGTCTACAACCAGTCCCAATGAAGGTATAAATGAATTCACTGACATAAAAAGTTACGCTATAAATGACTGCACGTCTGTCAAAAGGATCATTAGAAGACATACCAAAATCAGAAAATCGCTCATGTGAGTGATCCTGAAAATTTATAATTGAAAATTCACTATACGAACTAGAAATATGTTCACAAATTCAATGAAAAAACAAAACTCGAGTACTTCTACAATCAAATGATCATACTCGCATCTGATGATAAAACATTATGGAAACTAGTTCAGGATATGATCAATGAAAAAAATTAACAGAAACATAACTACAATGATAAAAACCGAATAACTGAAAAAACACAATTATTCTTAGAATGAATTTTATTTCTGTTGCCAATTGATATTGCGGAAATCACGAATCTCATCGGTGATTTGAAATAAAATAAAAAACAGAAATTGACGGTATCAGATTCCAAAAGCTCATATCCATTTTTGGCTATATCGTCAAACATTATGGATTGATTTTTGCTTCGAAAAAGGTAACTGCCTCTCGAATGAGCTACGGTGGTACAAATCAATGATGATGGAGTTGTTAATATGACTGAATACCAGCCAATATCACTGATAATATATTTGTCAAAAATACTCGAAAAGGTACTCAAAAAACCTGGCTGCTAATATTTCCACATGTAAACTGAAATCTGATTAACAGTATGGCCTCACAACAAAAACAATCTAGTCAAGAATAACTTCATGAGAATTTTAATATGTCAAAGACACTACCTACATTCTACCAGCTCACGATCTAATCGAGAGTCACTCATGATATATAATAGTCGGCTGGGGAGGGGTGCAGAAAACTTCAGAAATATTAAAAAAAATAATATCTAAAACTTTTGTACTAAATATCCCTCTGTTACACAAGATATTCATCGAAGCGAATGCGTTTGATTGGCGACAACTTCTTTATTACAACACTGTTACAAAATACCATAAGAGTAATACTTCCTTCGTCCTATCATCATACTCTAACTCCTGTAGACAGGAGCATTCCCACAAAATGCCCCGAACATAAAAATCAGTTGGACAATGATCTTATCAATACTTATTTTCGAAATTGTATGACACCGTCCCTTTCATCGTTCACGGAATCGGAAATTTGACACTATTAAAGAGAAAATTGAAATCATTTATCATTTATAACGAATCAATACACAACAATTTCATATTTTATTGACAAATGATGGAATACAATCTACATTAACGCATTTTGTCACTTAGCAATGGAAAAAATATTTTTGGAACCTGTAAGTATTTTCCCTTTTTATTTCAATTATTTACTTCATTTTATATTTCGAGACATTTGTTTTCTGTTCCCCTGTATAGTACAACCAACGAGTGGTGGCCCCTGACCATGGATGGCTTGTATCAAAAATAGAAATGGAGGGGGCTAGCTTAGTATTCACTGATCGTGGGGCTTATTATTTCGGTCCTATTTTGTGCAGTATTGTCACGACATTGATGTTATTGCTGTTTTGATTGTTTTGAGTTGCGGGTTTTGATATAATCTCCAAATTAATTTCCATAGCCAATCTTTCTCAAGACTATATTCTCAAGATAATGGTAATTATGGAGAGCACAGTGAAAAATAAGGTGCTAGGAGCTCCAGCACAATTTTTTTCACAACTTTCTGAAGTTTACTTCTACTAGTTGAAACCAACTTCTAGTTGATTTGAAGAAAATACAAGAATGTAACTATACGGGAGGTAGAGAAACCGTTAGGAAAGATTTGTTTGAAGGTTGTAGACGATGTGGTAACTTGATTACTATCGTTTCGGACGTCCATCGTCTTAATGTATTTAAAAGGTTTTCACGACGTTTCGAATGCTTGTATCTGCGATCGTCTTCAGGTGAATACTGACAAGTTTAGGTGCTACTTACCAATTTATATTACTGTCAGCGCAATGATGCGTGCAATTCGCCATGTGCAGCGGTGCGTGAAATTTCGCGCGGTGTGGTGGTGCGTGAAGTTTCGCGCCTCTGCAGCCCGCCAGAAAGAGCAATCAGGGGTTTCCATACGTTCTTGATCTCAACGCTTGGTTGACTGAAGGCGTTATTGGCTTCGATGTAGGCGGCCTCTTTGAACTTTCGTTTGAACCAATGCTCCTCTCTATGTAGAACACTTGCGTCGTCCAAATCATTCTCAGTCAGGCGTGGTCAGCATTCCGTTGATGTTTTCCACGTTGAGTCCATTTCTTGTGCTCATCCAATCTTACCGATAACGGTCTCTTTGTCTCTCCAATGTAGGAATTTCCGCATTCACATGGAACTTCATAAATGCAATTCTTACTGATTTCATTTTTGTTGTCAGGTTTGGTCTTGGTCAGGAAACTCCGTAAAGTACTGCCGGATTGGAAGCAGCTCTTGATGTTGAACTTGTTTCCGATCCTTCTGATTTTCTCGGAGAGTTTCCTGACCAAGACCAAACCTGACAACAAAAATGAAATCAGTAAGAATTGCATTTATGAAGTTCCATGTGAATGCGGAAATTCCTACATTGGAGAGACAAAGAGACCGTTATCGGTAAGATTGGATGAGCACAAGAAATGGACTCAACGTGGAGAAACATCAAAATCGGGAATCGCTGACCACGCCTGGACTGAGCACCATCGAGTTCTATGGGACGACGCAAGTGTTCTACATAGAGAGGAGCATTGGTTCAAACGAAAGTTCAAAGAGGCCGCCTACATCGAAGCCAATAACGCCTTCAGTCAACCAAGCGTTGAGATCAAGAACGTATGGAAACCCCTGATTGCTCTTTCTGGCGGGCTGCAGAGGCGCGAAACTTCAGGCACCACCACACCGCGCGAAATTTCACGAACCGCTGCACATGGCGGAATTGCACGCATCATTGCGCTGACAGTAATATAAATTGGTAAGTAGCACCTAAACTTGTCAGTATTCACCTGAAGACGATTGCAGATACAAGCATTCGAAACGTCGTGAAAACCTTTTAAATACATTAAGACGATGGACGTCCGAAACGATAGTAATCACGTTAGGAAAGAGATTCACAACTTAAGATTTAGTTGGAAAAAAAACAAAAACAATCGTAAGATTTTAATGGAAAAACACGAAATTCCAAAAATTTCTATCGCAAGGAAAACCGAACAATTGTTTTTATAGATGAAACATATCTACACTCTGATTTCATAAGTCTTACGATTAAATATCTCAATAGAAGTAAATTAATGTTTATTTTTCCCATTCTAATCTTCTTACGCTAATATATAATGAAAATAAATTTTATAATAGAATATAATTTATAATAGACATTTCTTTCCCAATGACTCAGAATTGAAACATTTCTAAAATTGATTGATTATCTGTGTAATATAAAAATAAATTTCAAAATCTAGAAAAGGAGATTATTGAAGGATTTTCACTCATAACATTTTTTGGTATGTCTATTTGGTTTATAATAACAGTCTGAATGTTGATAATTTTTGTATCTTTGCAAAAATATTGTGACCGTTTATATCTTTTGGAGAAACAATGTACATCCTTTTTTGAGAATAAATACGTATGCATTTTAATTATGAGTTATCTTGCCTCATTTTTGATATAAGTTTCCCATAACGTTAGTAAGATTCGTTGTGTGACATAGCGAATGATTTTTTCACAACGTTGTGCTACCCTGTATACTACAGTTACTGAAACGTCCAATTCCGAACTTCTACTGTGAAATGGAACTATGGTAGACCGTGTGAATTGTGTACGGATAAATTGTATTGTATTGAAATTTCAGTTGGATCAAAACATGGGTAAAAGCATTTCAACGTCGATAAATATTTGTCCAGGAACGCATCAGCATGAATATAAAAGAACTGATTTCATTTCGCAGATCCAACGGAATTCTCGGAAATACATTGCACTGATTCAACTCGCCTGAAACCAGAGATACAGTTTCAAAAATATATTTCTTTACGTGCTGGTATTTCGTTGGGATGAAAAGTATATTTAAAATAATGCTAAGATGAATGATTTAGTGTAATTATTTCAGAGTAAACTGAACATTCTGCTATAGGACGTAGGATGTTGATAGCTGCTGCGAATTTCGAAACATTTTGTTATCGACCATTATCTAGATTTCATGGAAATACTAGTACCACCTATGTCGGATGTCTGGACTTCCAAAACTTGGTTCCTAGCCCAAAATGCCAGTTCGAGAGTATTCACAGTGGGAGAACACCAACGTTTCAGCAAACAAGCAATATATACCTCAAACTCAAAATTGAGAATTCAAATGGACATAGAAAGTTAATGGACATAGCCCTCAAAGAAAATTGTTAACCAAAGACACGTGTTTCGGGCTTTCGGCCCCTCATCAGTACGGTGAACAAGTGCAAGGATGAAGAACACTTGGAAGTAAACGACAAATCAATGGAGTCAACAAACAGAAGCCAGCCGCACATTTGTGGTTTCGGTTAGCAGACCCCGCATTCCAGGGCAACAACCAACGTTACCTGCGTGACATTCGAGTCCAGGATTATGAAGATGAAAGGAAGGAATATCCAGGGGACTGTTGGAAACAAAATGGAAAAAATGTAATGGAAATAGCCCTCAAAGGATAGTGTTAACCGTAGACACGTGTTTCGGGCTTTCGGCTCCCATCACTATGGTGAAAACGTGCAAGGATGAATAACACTTGGTAGTAAATGACAGATCGACGGAGTCGACAAACAGAGGCCAGCCGCACATTTTTTGTTTCGGTTAGCAGACCCTGCATTCCAGGGCAATAACCAACGTCATCGCGAAGGCAGCCATAGATGCGTGACATCCGAGTCCAGGATTATAGAGATGAAAGGGAGCAATATCGGGGGGACTGTTAAACAAAATGGAAGAAATTTAATGGACGTAGCCCTCAAAGAGAAGTGTTAAGTGTAGACACGTGTTTTGGGCTCTCGGCCGTCATCAGTACGGTAAAGAAGTGCAAGGATGAACAACACTTGGTAGGAAACGACAAATCAACGGAGTCAACAAACAGAAGCCAGCTGCACATTCGTGGTTTCGATTAGAAGACCCTGCATTCCATTCACCTACTCAAAGTATGAATAAAATATCGAATTCGTTCATGGAAATTTGCATTCATACAACAGCAGGGCCTGCTTTGCTCAATCAGAACTTCCATCATCAATTAGCTATGATCTTGAGCGGATATTTCATTATCGATCTCTCACAAGAAACATCAAAGCCTCCAATTCATTTTTCAAGGACCACATTGATCTAAATATGTCAAATGACAAAAATGAAAGTACAACAAATTTGAAAATGAAATTTTGTATTCTCATCCACCAACTCAAAATATGAATGAAATATCGAATTCATTCATGAAAATTTGCATTTATACAGGGTCTGCTTTACTTATTCGGAACTTTCATCTATTACCTATGATCTTGAGTGGAGATTTTAATATCGATTTCTCACAAGAAATTATATATTTATATATTAGGGTGACCCATTTTGACTATTTTGTCCCGCATGAACATATGTTAGTTTTTTTTATTTAATTTTCTCCTGGTGGCAATTGTTTGAACATACAAAAACAATTGCATCCTGAAAATGTTGACTAAGAATTTAAATGTTCAATGGTCGCTCGGAAATGTTGCCTGTTGTGGAGTATAGATTAGACGTTTTCGAACGATCTTCAACTATTAATTTTAAGATTCTTGCTTTTTTCTACAATCAAAACGAATATAAACCACAAAAATACTTTATTAATATGGATAATTTAACTGAAAAATAAGTTTTCATTTAAAAGTTTTAAATTATTCTGAATAGTTGGTAATTTTCCTTTATATATTCTATACAAGCGTAATTGCACTAGATAAATATAATAAATTTGAAATACATAGCAAAAACTTCAGTTCAATGTTTCGGAATAAATAACTTGAGATATATCAGAGAAGATATATAAGCTGATCATTGAGTAAACAATGTTTTTAATTTTTTTAGATTGGAATTAATTCGAGAAGGAATAGGATTATTCAATTGTATTGAGTAATAACATTCCATTCCAAACATCAGTGACTTAAGTATTTGAACCTATTTATAATTAAACTATTAATATTTCCCTAAATTTTTCTCTAAACCATTTTTATTGGCGTTAGGATATAATTCAATATTTTCTTCAATAACTTGTAATAGAAAATGTTTCTGTTCTTCATCAAAAGCACTTTGATCATACGATTGTATCAGTAATCGCATGGTCAGCTGTATCGTTGATAACATTTGAAGCATGAACAGTTTTTTTACCTTCCAAGTAAGCGCAATTGAATTTCCATGTAGTTGGATGTAGAACAACGTAGTATATTAATAAAAAATACTAACTATTCAAACTAATTTAAAATAAAACCTATTTTTCTGGGTGAAATTATCCATATTAATTGAGTATATAGTAGGAATATATTCATAAGTATTTTTACGGGTCTCATGGTTTATATTTGTTCGAAATTATGTTAATTGATTGTGGAAAAAAATTAGAGTCTTAACATTAATATTTGAAGGTCGCTCGAAAACGTCTAATCTATAGTAATTTTCAGGAAGTAATTATTTTTGTATGTACAAACAACTGCCGCCATGAAAACAAATTTGATAAAAAAATTACCATATTGAAAATTTTTGATTGAGCGAACCTTTAAAAATATTTTAAACAAAACTAACATATTTTTCATGCGAGACTTGAAAAAACAAAATATTCGATCAAAATGGGTCACCCTAATATATATCTAATCTGAAATGCTTCTTCGAAAACCAATATTCCACTTCATTGTAATAAGACGTGAAAAATATCTGTTCAGTCCTTGATTCCAGCGTCTCTGGAGCACAAGCCATTGACAATGCTGTCTCAATTTATCATCACGCTCGGCTGTGGGCAATTTATCATTTTAATAGGATATGAGGAGTCCTGAACTTACGACTGTTTACAAAAGCCCCAAATGAGCTACCATTCGGTTCGTCACGGCCGTCACAATGAACAAACGCATCTCTAAGTGGAATTTGTTATAAACGTCGACGTGTTGATGGTATTTGCGTGATTGGCGAGGTATATTGATTGTTTGAAATATGAAGGTATACTGAAGTCTATTATTTCTGGATTGAGAATCAAACATAAAGAAAATTATTCTGAATGTCTTGTGACCTGATCACACTAAAATGTAAACTTTGTTGGGATGAGGTCATCTCCAAAGCATTACATAAAATAGAAATATAGAACATGTACAATTGTATGTTGACAGATTGTAGATAGCAAACAGGATATAAATACAGTAAAAACACAAAATACAGAGATTGTTAAATAAAAATCAATTTACACATATATAGTCAAACCATTTACAATTGCAGAAGCATAAAAAACAAGTTTATCAGTCTTGAGGCGGAATCCTTTGAGCAGCAGAGCCGGATATAACTTATTTCATTCAGATATTCAAATATTTTGAAAATACGTGAAAAGGAGAAAAATATACCATAAACGAGGAAGGATGTATTAATTGGCAATCGGATCATCATAATTTCATTTTCCCATTATCGAAAAAAAGCCATATTTTCCATCAAAAGACCACACAGCTATAGAATACTTTAAAACCTATTTCTATTCCAGACCAGAGACGCTACTGGCTTTCATTTACTCAGACCTCCTGAAACTGGTGATTTATTAGACACACCTACAAGCATTATCATTGGTTTGCGGTCACTCAAACAGTTATCACTCAAACCCACGTTGACTATCGGCTCTTTTGATATTCTCTTGATCTACCGTTCGCCTACGGAGAATGTTTACGAGTAGTACACATTATTTTTCGTTCCGTTTCTTGGCATATACGCTTGGCATATACGAAGTGAGTTTTTCATTTGCTCCCTAAAGAAACAGCTTCTGCAATTGAAAATGGTTAAACTATACCTACATACACACACAGATTCTCTTAGAGGGATCAAGAGTTTATTTATATTCTGAATTTGGAAATAGAGAATAAATTTATTTACAGCAAAAAATTATACTAACATAATGCGTTATTTCAATATTAAGTTCTGTATGAAGAGTTAAAATGTATTACAAAAACGATTTTAATCCAATTCTGATTCTTAAATAAAGGTGCTGCCGTTCCCAACATTAATTATGACAGGCTCTAAAGTCGCCTCCATTATATTACACAAATCCCAACTTTGTGTTTCACATGGCATATAATTTTTTTTCCATTTATTCCAGTAATTGTCGAAATTGCTTCATTTGAAATAGTTCTCATATCTGCAAACTTAAATGAAGTATTTCTCACTGCTACACAATTCCTAATATCAGCCCAAATTAGTTAAATTGGATTGAGCTCGCAATGGTATGGTGGCAATTTCAAAACAATCTCATTAAGATTTTTTGACAGTTTGTCGATGAGTGAATTTGATTTTGTGTTGTTTTAAAATTGCCAGAAATTCTGTTTTTAGCATGGTCATCAAATTCTATATTTTTCCTCCTGAATACCAGCTTCTTTGAAGGCGGTTGTGGGTACTGCTGTGCTAGTACAATAATCAAATCACACTCCAATTTGGGAAATATATTCTCGAATCAATTTTCATATGATTATCCATTCATTTCTTCGTGGTAATCTCCAGTTTTTTTTCGATTCGAACGCCCTCAAACCAGCAAAGAAATATATCCTCAGTCTAATCTGTGAAGCCAACGAATCTTCCTTGGAAGACAGAAAAACATATCTGAGTATAGTGTATGCTACGGTCCCAACCAAAACATCCCACTTATGAAAATACCCTGAAGAATAAATTCAGTAACTTTTACGACAATAAACCTAGATCCACACACCTTTTCACGAGAGGATAAAAATGTTCACCAGCAAACTGAATATCACCCTTCCAGAATGTTTTTCCACACTTCTTACCTCCTTTCTCCCATAGACCTTACTCTAACCAATATGTTCATAAACATCAGCAAATTTCCTAAACAATCAACAAATCCAGCAGTTATCAAAATCAACCCCGGAGCCATACTAGAGAATCATAAGGATTATACTTCGCTGTATACCGATTTCTCTAAAACATCTGAAGGAACTGGTGCAGCAGTAGTAGGTTCCAGTACATGCCTTCAATTCAGATTATCCTCATCCACTACTGTTGTCACTGGTAAACTATATATGTCATTTATCGTGTGATCATCTTAATCAACTCATCTGAGTTGATCGCACGATGAATGGTATATACTGAGTTCACTGGAGACTGCAATAAATTTACCCTTCCCACGCGTTCGTTGTGGAAACAAAAAACCAGCTCCACCTAGCAGAACAGAAGGAGAAACTTATAAAATTCATCTGGATCCCATCACACATTGGGATATAAGGAAACGAAGACGCGGATAGAAATGCAAAAGAAGCCATAACCCATACTTATTCTGAAACTATAAGTGGTGGCAAGCGACTTTCGTCACACGATGGAAAACAGTATACAGAGTGCGTGGGAAAACCGATAGCGACAACCCATTTCCAAATTTCGTGAAGTAAAACCCTCAGTGAAACCGTGGCAATATCTACCAAAATATCGTAGCGACCAAGTGCTTCTTGGACACACTCGGATTACCCACGACCACCTCCTGAATAACAAAAAATGAACCCATGTGCAAAACGTGTAACGAAAAGTTATCAATCAAACGTATCCTCTCTCCACTCCACTCCACTCTTCACTCCACAGATGAATGCTAACAAAATACAGGGAACTTTGGAAACAATCCTAGGTACAAATTGTATACTCTACAATGTTACAACTTTCCTTAACACCATAGACATCAGAAACAAACTATAAAGATGTATATTACATTAATGTTCGCAAATAACCGAAATGGTTGATGCGACTTCTCTCAATTAAAAAAAATATATCCTCATTGCCCATTCACATGTCATTGACATATTACGTCCTTTTTCCTGTGCCTAAAATAATAATAATTATCAAATATCTGAGAAGAAATGTTCATTTCTTCCTTTAAATCATCCGAATTAACGATAACGATTGAACGTTATTTTATTCTACATCAAAATTGCATTGAATTATAGATTAGTATACGAATTGACGGCTAAAAATATTGGATACTTACCCGAGGGATTTTTCAATTCGGTTGGAACCATCGAAAAATACTCCCCATGATGACGTTAGATAATTGTACACCCAAACTTTATATTTGGTGTGCCGAGCATTACCTCAAGTCATTTAGGTGGATTATATGAAGAATTATCTTCTCCACACTATTATCTCGCCCTTTTCCAATAATAAACCATTTTTTCCACGTCGTTGAAATTTGAACTTCGGTTTGTTTAAAAGTTCAGAAAACATTATGATCTCGAAGTTTGGTGATTCTGGATCTTCGTTAACCACCTTAAAACTTTGTGTATTGTGGGAAGCTCACTTCTTCAGGAAATTAATGTACTTATCGTCCTATGGCACTTTTGTCAGCTACGTCCATTGAATCGATAGTTTTTTGTTCAGTTTTGATTTGAATGGGCTCTTTTATATTATCTCAATACATTATAAACACTGCAACTACACACACCTACTTCACTTGCAGCTCTCAATAGAGTTTTGGTTGGATGTGCATCATTAAATTCAGAGAAAAGCTATTGTTTTTATTACCAACGTTTCGAATTATATTTAATCAATCATCAGGGCTCTGTAACAATGGAGTCTGTTTGTATTACTTGCCCGGTCTATTATACATTGACGAGGATGGGAGTTTCTTTTTTCAAGAGATTTGTAGAGATTAAAGAAATTTGTAGATGACATCATCACAGCAATTCCAAAAGATGAATTACATGAAATAGTGGACACTTTCCAAAATTTTCACCATAAATTGAAATTTATTTCAGAAAAAGGAAAAAACAGTTGTTTACCATTTCTAGATAACAAAATCATTAAAACATCACACAATGTCCTAAAAGTTGATTGGTACCACAAACCCACTTTCTCAGAAATATTTTCAAATAACAACTCACAACATAATCTCAGACAAACAATTAACATCATAAAAAATCCAAAAACAAGAGCACTTGGAATTTGAAATCCAGAATACCATCATAAAAATCTAGAAATATTAAAAAATTACCTTGTACAAAACAATTACCAATATCATAAGTCAAAAAAATATTTAACGAAAAACAGAACACTGAAAAACTAACAGCACAATAAAATTGATATATAAAACAATACCATATGTAAAAAACCTTTCAGTTCTGAGAGATGAACATTCGAAAATAGCATTTGAAAATAAAAAAACCATTGGAAGACATTTCTTTTCACAACAAAAAACAAAAACACCCTTAGACATGACATCAAATGTGGTATACCAAATTGAGTGTGACAACTGTCCAGAATGCTATATGGAACAAACAAAACGTTATTTAAAAACAAGGTTAGCTGAACACGAAAGAGACACAAAAAATCTAAACATTAACAACCCTACTGCTTTCGTTGAACACATCAGAGAAGAAGGTCACAGTTTCAATTTTGCGACACCCATCGTTCTCCATTCTCAACCTTCATTATCCAAAAGACTCATCAGTGAAATGATTCATATATTCAAACAAAACTGTGTTAATACCAGAAGGGACACAGCATTTTTCAATGTACTTGGTCAAATTCCGATTTAATCATCCATTCATATCGATGGTGTTTTTTACCTTTTTGCTTCGATCCATTCTGCACTCGACTCCCTAATGTTTCCTCATTTCATTCTCAGTATGCGTCTATATTTAGTAGTTGTATGTGTTATTGTGTCGTTCAATGTATCTTATAATGTCTATTTTTTAAATTATGTCGAAGATTTCAAACTCAGAAAAACTAACTTTTGGTAAGTCCTCCCTATATTTTTTCTAAACTCTCATACTCGTCAATGTTTAATAGACCGTGGCAAGTAATACAAATGAACTCCATTGTTACAGAGCCCTGACGATTAATTAATTATAATTCGAAACGTTGGCAATAAAAACAATAGTTTTTCTCCGAATTTAATGATCCCACATCCCACTAAACCTCTAGAAAAATAAACTCAGGATCTCCAAACTTATCAGTTACTCATCGATTCCTAATGCATGGTGTTCTGCTAATTCACTTTTTTTATTATTCAAAATAATTTCTTTCATATTATAAGTTATATTCATAAGTGTATATTATAAGTTTCATATTAAACGTGAATTTTTTTCAGTTTTTTTTTCTGGAGGGACTCAACATCACATGCATCGATTTGTCTACTGTATCTGTACTAGGCATTCCAAAATGTTCTTGCATAACAAAATAAATCCAGCTATCACTCCCAGTCATAGTAGTGAAATAAATTATATATCATAGACTACAAAATTTCAAAACACGACATCACTGAATAATAATATACCCATAACAATAACGAGATCTGTGCATAAACCGAATACTACCGTGGTAAAAATACAGCTGCTTCGAGGGTTTTATAGCCGATCGACCAATAGGGCAGCAGTTTTTACAAAGCACGTGCATATCACGAAACGATTATTGTTTATTCTTGATATAATAATAATCATATACTTTAATCAATAATAAGTTATCAAAACCATTACAGTGATGTCCATAACAAATTGCCGAGAGCGTCAGTAAATGAAAGTATACACAGTAAACATACTAGACAAGAAATATAACATACATTATGAATAAAACATGAATACCGACGAACCACAGATATATAAATGTATACAACTAGACAAACAGTGGTCCCAACAACCTCTTAAGAAAAGAATTCGTCAAGTGTGTAAAAGTTCTTTTGGGTCAAGAAGTCAATGAATTGCAGATCCAAATATTGTATATATTACCTTGTCGATGATATGAAAAAAATTATAGGGGCATTAACATATACGCTTAGTGTGTATTCCTTCGTTTTTTTTTCTCTTTTCATGTGGAGGTTAGGAAATATTGTTCACAAATCGAACTTGCAATTAGAATTTGGAAACACACAGAAAAATGTATCTTCATGTTTTTTAATTTTTTTTTTTTAATTGTTTTTTTTTCAGATAGGTGTTATTTATATGTTTTTTTTTTTAGAATTAAAATTCACTAATTCCTTAGAAAAACGTGTGTTATGGCAACAACTTGTTTTTCCTTGTTTTGATTATGGCAAACATCGTTTGGTTCTTTTTCGATAAAAAATAATTAAAAAATATACTTTGAAGTTTTTCCTGTAGTATTTTCATGTTGAAAACAGATTGACATTTTTTTTTATAATTTTGTATATTCAACATAACAAAGATGTATTCTTCAATAAAATGTGTTGAATATCGATATAAATGTTAGAATTCAAAATGTTTCAACAAAATAATCTTCTGACAGCTGTAATTTTCAATAAAAAAAAAGTTATTTTCAATACTAATAAATTATTTCAAATAGACCTGTGTATTATTGATATGAAGTTGCCCAAGACATTATCAAAGAAGTCTCAACTAATAGACTACTCTGAAAGAGAACGTGAAAATGTGATTATTTCGAATGTTGCACATCTTTATGGAAAATTCTAAAAAAAAAAGAATTAAGTACAAAGAACATGTTCATGAAACTCTGGAAGGAGGGTTTACGTCTGTTCGAATTCGTGGATGGAAGATCCCAATGTGAAGAGCTATTAAAAAGTCAAAGGTTAGTGGTACAAGGAAAAGACAAGCATAACATGAAACCACAATACAACAGTTTTTGAAGTAAAACTTCTTTGGGCGAGATGAGAATAAAAAGTCGAATTTGAGTACAAATGCAACGTTTTCATGTAACGTTTCAACGGAACACTTCTGACGCAAATGGGAAGAAAAATAGGTACTTGACCAGTGAGAGAAAAAAAGAGAAATATACGTTGCTGGACTCATTTTTTCCTCCTCTTTGTGCCATCATTCGTTGGTGTACCCGTGTTGTGAATGTCTTGCATTTTGTAGTAAAAATATGTAATATCAATTTGTTTATGTGATTATCTATTTCACCAGTGAGTAATGTCTATTGTTTAATTAATTATTGTTTATTGACTGAGCAGTTGTTTTAAAGTTAGTAATATTTTTGAGAATTCTTGTTTATTTATTTTCATGTTGAACAAATTTATAATAATTAAAAATAGGGTTTGGATTTTTAAATACTTGAAAACAAAATTAAAACCAAAAAGTCCCATGAAATGATTCTATGTTATTGAATTGTATGAGCGATTTTGAAGAGTAACGTTAAGAACGATTTCTGTAAAGAGTCGAAAAGTGTTTCATATTTTAATTACTATGAACCTGAAGTGACAACATTACCAACACAAACTCTACCAGATAATATTATAAATATCGATGAACTAAATTAAAAACATGAACTGATTTTTGTCTATATTGTTCTCATTTTTATCCCTTAAATAATATCATCAAATAGTATAATTCTCAGAATATTTTTCTCTTTTTCTCGTCATCTCTCTCTTTTTCTGCCGCTTTACCCCTTACGGTATATGTACTTACAAATCGAAGTTCAGGTTGCCGGATAAGTTTCACTTTTGTTACGTGTACTGAGTTGCACGCGCTTTTTTTTTTCGATGCAATGTCGGATTTATTTCGAAATCAAAGATTAGGCCTTCTAATTCTACAATTTTGCATATACAAAAAAAAGTGCTTTTTGCAAAACTTTTCATCCTAGGAACTACTCGATTCAGTACAATTTCAGTGTTTATGTTAGTACAAAATAAAGAGACCCATTTTTTCATCAGTGGTTTACAATACAACTTGCAACACTATTCATCCATAAGAACGGTATGGTCATTGTCTAACATTAGACAATAGTTTCGGCATTCAATGAACCCTAAATCGAACAATGGATGACATTAGTCACTGATTTGTTTACTATAAATTCAGTAGAAAGTATAAATAAGTTCAGCGACCGCGACTAAGCCCGTGAATGTTCAAGAATTTACAATGAGAGTTCCAAACATGTTCAAAAGAGATACCACGTAATGAATTTCAATGGCACCTTAGATGTAGACTTTCCAAAATGGACCAGAGTCAGTATGGAACGAGAACATAATATGAAAGAGTTCGAAGGAACCGAAGAGGAGAAGCAATAGAGGAATCAAGACGTAAAAAACTGGGAATTGTTGCTAGAAAAAATAAAAACTTTTTAACAAAAAATTGAACCAACGAAATACGGAACTGAAAAGTAAAAAATAAAATAAACTTTCCTAGTCTCAGTAACTAAGCTCCTAAACTAATGTAAGTAACTAATTTTGAGTCGGCGCCAAACAAACAAGCAAATGAATTAGGTAAGGCGTAAAATGATGGCATGGAGTTGCGCGGTGACATTCTGATAATTTTTTTGAAGTAATTCAATGATGTTCGTTGATTGCTTATTTGGCGCCGACTCAAAATTAGTTACTTACATTAGTTTAGGAGCTTAATTACTGAGACTAAGAAGGTTTATTTTATTCTTTACTTTTCAGTTCCGTATTTTGCCGGTTTAATTTTTTGTTAAAAAGTTCTTATTGTTCAATTTTTTATGGCTAAAATATACTAATTACTACCTACTTGTTTTTTGATTACTTCCAAAATACTGACTTACCCACCTCACTTCAACTATTACCAGTTAAACAATAGGATTATCTACTTTTACTATTTGTTGTAATATGAATTATTTTTGTTGTTCTGGTTAGTTCATTTCATCACTTTGTATATCATTCCATCCTCTCATAGAATATAATGGATTTGACGGATGTGGAACAGAAATAATATCAGTAGCAATCTGTCATTGTCAACTACGTATGTGTGTGCCAATTTTCATAAGTGAAAATTCAATTATCCCCTATTTTTCTACCCGTAAGGATATATAATTCCATTTGATATCTAAACATGAGGTATACCCTATCTATTAAAAAAATAATCATCCAAATCGAAGAACCCAGTACAAAGTTATGCCTGATAGAATCGGTTAACGGACCAGAATTCAGAGGGTGAGTGATCAATATCCTTCATGTTGCTACCCTTAGGGGTGGATTTCATCTTTCAAATCCAAATGGGACCACTTTCGAAATACACCCTATCCACTGAAAATTATCGGAATCAGACGCCTCAGTAAAAAGTTATGCGTGATCATACATAAAAAAATTATGGAAAAAAAAAATATACGGGTCGACTAGAGAATACGGTTAAAAATACGAAGCTGACGATGAGCCTTGGATACTCAAATCATACGGAAGTACTGTGAAAAAGTTTGAAGGTAACACTGCCTATTACGTCTTCACTCATGCCGAAGATGGGGCCATCGAGGCATTTCCATTGCAGGAGTGGTACAAATTTCAACCCATTCAAAGATACAAAGCCCTTTCTGCAGAGGAAGCCGAGACGAAGTGCAATTAACGAAATAAACATCAGAATTTTTTCTCGCTGATGTTGGGGAAACGTACGTGTGACAGGGAAAGAGGGTAATGACTTGGATGAGAGAGAAGATAAAATCAAAAAGACGTCCAAAAAGGAGAAAGAACTCAAAATATCTGGTATGGACGAGTGGATGGACAGTTCAAATGATGACTCTTCAAAAGAGAAAAAAAAGGAACAGGAGTTGCTTTCGAGATTCATAATGGGGATGGTGATGGTCGAGAACTAGACTATAACAGTGAGAAGCGAGAATGAACAGAAAACACAAAAACCTTGAAGGTGTTTCCGAAGAAAAAGCACTTAGAAAATTATTGAACTCCGATGAAGAATCTGATGATGGTTCTAATATATCTGACAAGGAACAAAGTAATGAAGGTAAAGAGCAGAAAGAAAATGAAAAAGAGGAAAAAGAAGACGTAGATGACAAAAGAAAAAAGAAAAAAGGGGAAAAAGAGCAAGAAAGATATAGAAAAAGATGGAAAGAAGGAAACAAAAAACGATGAAGAGAATATCTTTAGTGCGGAACGCAGTACAGATGAATAATTGAAGAAGAGTAAATCTGAAAGAAAAAGAATAATGAAGAGGAAGTTGAGAAAGAACCCTGCAGCGCTAACAGTTCAAAATCAGCAACTCCTACAGATAGCAAAAGAAAAATAGTAAATGCCAATTTTCTTGTCAGGATCCAGTGAATAACGGAGGATGCTGTGCAAAAATATCTAATGAGAAAACCCATGACAACTACGGAACTGCTACAGAAATTCCAATCTGAAAAAACAGGTTTATCGAGCGAACAACTTGTGAATATCGCGACACAAATTTTGAAGAAAATCAATTCTGTGAAGCATACTTTGAAAGGAAAAATGAACTTGTCTATAAAATCATAATCGAAATTGTTGTGTATTCAATTTTTAAATTCGATCAAATTTCATAATTCAATTCTTCATAAAAGAGTTTTAATGCTCATTCAAGTCCATTTCATTGGACATTTTCGAGATTTCATAAAGCATTTGAAATATATTTCAATTAACCAGGATGTCTTTCGAATCCAAATTTCAAACTGATTATGCAGTGATTCCTAGATTGTTTCTTTTCCAAATTTCGTATTGGTTTCACAAAAAATTGAGAAATAGGAAGCAAATTTTACGACCCATATAATCGGGACATCAACACCATTATTTTTCAATTTCTTGATGATAATAAAACATACGATAATTTTTATTTTGGAATAATTATTTGTATTTGTTTATTCTTCCCATTAATAAAAACGTATGTAGTCTTTTTTTCATCAATGGTTGTAATTACTCCAGAAATACTAGAAATAGATGAAATAATGGGAATAATTGAACCATATGATATCTACACATGCTGTAATAACGTACCTGAAATGACTTTCAACACGATTGCTATTTGAATTTTTGGCTCTTCTTCGGAAATCGAAATTTGTAAGGAGCTGTATGTATGTACCTCATGTCTCTATCTATATATTTTAAATCCTTCTGAAGGCTGAATGTTTCGTATATTCCATCATTGACATCGAGTGGGTAATAACCATATATATTGCAACTAAATGGTAGAAAGTTCGTTTTTCGAGATCCATTGTCAGAAGCCTGCTATCGGACTATTTCTTCAGCAAATGGAAATATGTTTCACCATTATTTTTCAACTCGTAAAATATTGCAGTGCCACCAGCGCATCCCACACTGTGCAGCTTGGATAAATCATCTAAATATAAATTGAAGAATAGTGGGCACATTACCGTCCCTTGTGGGACTCTACATTCTAAATACTTCTGGTCACTGAAGAAGTTTACAAGTTTCACAATTAGCTTGCTTTTATAGGGATAACTATCAATAGTTGCCCCAGATACCATTGTTTTCAATATTTGCAAAAGTAACCGGGGATTCACTGTTCCAAAAGTTTGGGTTACATCTATGAAAAAACATAAAGAAGTTCTGTTATTCCTGTTAATTCTAATATCGCATGTAGAGGTTTTTTCTTTGAAATCAGATTGTCAAT
Organism: Gonioctena quinquepunctata; assembly: GCA_018342105.1. Taxonomy (NCBI): domain Eukaryota; kingdom Metazoa; phylum Arthropoda; class Insecta; order Coleoptera; family Chrysomelidae; genus Gonioctena; species Gonioctena quinquepunctata. Next base: position 68,547 of record JAFIRS010002566.1, on the reverse strand, counting down.
CTGAAATGAGTCATTTGTATATGTTTCTATGAATGAATGTTAAACTATTTTTCAATAACTTTTTGAAATTTTTTTGAGAGATGATTTTGTGAAGTGGAATCACTACAGCCATTTTGAATGAGTCGAGTCGAACGTCAAGCGATATACATTCGTTTATATTTCTCATATTATAATATATAATGTAAATATGTATTTTTTATGTGACGAGAAAAAAGTTCGACATTTTATCTGTTTCGACAGGTAACAAAATATCACTTTTTATGAAATAACTTTTTTTCCCGGAAAAAAAGTGATTACTTTTTTCCCGGATATATATACACATAAGTAAAGGTAGATATTTAATCTTATAATATTTTATTATACAAAAGTAACATTTCCTTCATATGAAAAGTACAATTAATAAATGTGCATTGCATGAATGACATGTTCCTTGAACTATTCGGTACAACAGTCGAATTTTCTTGTGTTGAAGTTATTATTTTTTCTGCCATGGACACAACTGCCGTTGATGTATCTGGTCGAAAATCGGGTGTTATTTCAGCACTGCCACACGTTCTTAATACTTTAACAACTATTTCTGTTCTGTGTGCTACCGATTCATGAACATACCCTTCAGCGACCGTTGATGACTTCCAACCGCCATGTTTCTTTAGTGTCATCAAGTCTCTCCCAGATTCAACTCAAATTGGAGCAGACGATCTTTGAAATGAATGACCTGTATATGAGTTGGCATTTTCAAGTTGAAGAAAATTAGCTACTGTTTCAGGTACCTCATAAAACTGATTTTTACCCACAACCTGATTAATAAATTTTCCATTGCGATATGCATGAAACCGACAGCGATCCTTCGCTGCTGCTGGACGATATAACGTTCCCGAATCTCCAATATCATCTAATGTTACCTGGCTGATTTCACAAATTTGACAAGCTACTGCAATCCCAAATACAACAACAACCATGGCCAACAAATAAACTTCATCGGAGCATTATTTAAAAAATCACTAATTTTTGTACTCGTGAAAATGGCAGCTTTCTTGGGCGTGCAACCTTTTCCATTTTGTTAAAGAAATGTAATTAGTTTGAAATATTTTGGAATGTCCACATTATTATTGGATTGTAACATACTTTTCATCATTGAATAATTTGACCACACTGTTGATGGGTTTTGTTGTTTTGCCAGTTCCGAAAAATAAGCCAATAACACCGTCTCCGAGAAAGAACTGCATGTCTTTTTCATCTTCCATTCCATAAATCTTGAATACGCGGTTTCGTTAATTTTCCGCGATTTTGTAACGCTACTTTCGCTACATCTACATCTACTAATTCCGGTGGAGACAGAGAAAACTCGGCATCAGACATTTTTTAACTTCATATTATTCGAAATAACTATTAAACAACCACTAAGTTCGCAATATCTAAATCAAATCACAGAATTAAATTGACAGATATTCGATTACTTTAAAGGTTTCCGTAGCAACGCAGCCTACCAGTTTAAAAATTCAAATTTCACATCGATAATTTTCTGACTTCAATATATTGCAATAATATGTTTTTCCAATATTAAATCGTCGTTTTTCCAGCCACAGAAAAAAATTGTGTATTATACAGGGTGAGTCAACGGGATTCCCGTGGTTCCTTGCTCCTTAATGTATCACTATTTCGATTTCTTATATTTTTTTTGTCAAAGGGACCATCTAAGACCACCTTTTAAAATTATTTTCATCCATACAGGGTGCATCATTGATGCGTGGCTAACCAAAGTTGTTCTTTTTCAAATGAAACAGCTGTTATATTTTCATATATTCCAATCGGCTGTTCCATTGGCTGCTCAATGATTTTTTTAATTTTGAATTCCGTTGCGGCGTTGCCGAGTTATTCGAAAGAAATCTATTTTGTAGACTTCTTTTCGAAAAATTACCTATATCACATTTTGAAATATTTAGTAAAGATAATTGGGGAATCGTTGGTCGATATGATGTTCATTGAGCATACCAAGAATTTGGAATGAATTGTACAGGATGTTCGATACAACAACACAAACTTAGCCATTTTCAAACATCGGTATTTTGATTTTTCCAAATAAAACACCCTATATATTTTTATTTAAATCAAGTCCTTTTCAATAACTCTACACATCTCATCCTCTATGTCATTTACCTGGAACAACTCGTTTCTGAGATATTCTACATCCAAAAGATGGATTTTTTTCCGCAGAAAATATTGACAATGTTCGCCTTTGGTATCATATTTGGAATTAAACTTTGCATAAAAATCATATTTATTCGAATCTAACAGAAAATAATCATTAATGCAGCAAATGTTCAATATGCCTGCCATTGTCACCAATACACACTGTCAATCTGTTTCGAAAATTAGTATCCACATGTGCCAGCATGTCCTCTGAAATTTCCCTGAAAGCAGTAGGAATTCTTGCTTTCATATTTTCAGGAGTTGTAGGCGGAGTTTGATAGACAACCCATTCAATGTATCCCCATAGAAAAAAATCAATTTTTGTAAGGTCCGGTGACCTTGGAGGCCACTGAACTGGCCATCCACCTATCCATTTTTCACGGAATTCATTATCAATGTACTCCCGCACATCAGTGTGGTAGTGTGCAGGCGCGCCACCTTGTTGTAGCTACATTCTCTGCCTTATTGCCAATGGAATATCATCTAATAAATTTGATAACTGACTTCGCAGAAATCTTAGATATTTTCTTCCATTGAGATGTCCGTTGAAAAAAAAGGGCCCAATTACACGCCGTCCAATGATACCTCCCCAAACATTCAGTGACCAAAGTTGTTGGTGATTGACATATCTAACAAAATGAGGATTTTTAGTTGCATAATGGTGCATATTATGCCGATTCACATGGCCATTGTTGTGAAACGTGGCTTCGTCCGAAAATACAACATGCTCAAAAAAATCAGGTTCTTGGTTGATTTTATCTACGCCCCGCCCCATTGGCAAAACCGCATTCGCTTTGGAAAATCTCTTTCAGTCAGCTCTTGCATCAACTGCATATGATATGGATGGTAATTGCATTTTCTCACCCTCCGAGAAACACTACTTTGAGATATTCCCAATTCCCTACTCAAAATACGTGTACTCACATGGGGATTCTCGGTAATATGCAATGCAATATCAAGAGCATTTTCATCAATCGTTACAGGACAAGCACGTTCAAAATTTTTGTAAAATACTTTTTCGGTTTCCTCAAATCTTGTTTTGAGGTCTCGAAATGCTCGCTGGTCTGGATGTCTTCTCTCAGGAAACTTTTGTTCGTATAATCTAGATTTCAGTAAGCAATTGCCCCCAAAGCATACACCATTTATGTCCTCTAAACGATATTCCATAATGCCACAATAATTTTCAACACAACTGGATTGTAGTTTGACAGTTACCTCTACTTACAAATTCCGATAGTCATTTTTTCAGCGGTAGTCATGGATAACTAAACTAGAAAAAATAGTTACATATAAAAATTTCTTTTGCTATGATAGTTATTCATGACTTGCCAAGAATTCTCTGAAGATGGAAAACATCATCATATCGACCAACGATTCTACAATTATCTTTACTAAATATTTCAAAATGTGAAATAGGTAATTTTTCGAAAATAAGTCTACAAAATAGATTTCTTTTGAATAACTCGGCAACGCCGCAACGGAATTCAAAATTAAAAAATCGTTGAGCAGCCAATGGAACAACCGAACGGAATATATGAATATATACCGGGTGTTTCATTTGAAAAAGAACAACTTTGGTCAGCCACGCATGCACCCTGTATGCACCCTGTATGAATGAAAATAATTTTAGAAGGTGGCCTCAGATGGTACCTTCGACAAGAAAAATATAAGAAATCGAAATAGTAATACATTAAGGAGCAATGACACATGTACATGGGAAAAATATTAGATTTTAGCTCTCGGTTTTTTATCACAACCTCGAGCCAAAATCGAATAATGTTTTCCCTTGTATAATAGATAATTATTTTTCACTATTTCAGCTGAATCAATGAATATTATAAGTATCAAGTATACTAGGTGGATGTGTCATTTTCCCCCAGACAGATCTATCAATAAAATAACAAGATCCATGGGTTCGAAACAAGACTGGAGTCGACTACCGATCAAATATCAGAAACCAGAAAGGGAATTCACAAATATATTGCATCTGATGGCAACATCTTTCCATAATATTATCCATCCAAATTCAAGTTATTCTGGTATCATCAGTGTTTTTTGATTCGAGATCGTTATATTTATATTGTTAAAAACAAACAAAAAAATTGTATGAGTTGAAATCAACTGGAGCATGTGTGAGGTATCCACTAAGTATATACATTATGGACGAAACATCAACGCTGAAGATGAGTCGACAGAAGAACAACGAATCATTTCAAGACGAATTTTAGTTTATGTTGATGATGGATCGCGTGTGTTCAATCTATAAACGTATTACCGACAAAAATTAACTGATTTTTGGTAATTGATTATGTAGCTCTATATTCATTGATATAAAGATAATATTCCACAAGTAGGTACAAAACTTGTTGAGTATATTACTCATTATTAATTCTCTTTAAGGAGTTGCACATAATCTCTTAATTTGGTCGTGGTACTTTCTTAATCTGACCTATATCATTAGATCGCAAGAGTCCACAAAACAACTATAGTTAGAAGTGGTGATCGTGATATTTCGCTTCTAGATCTTCCCAGAAAGCCATCTGTTGGATCCTTCGTAAACAAACATCTGTCGATCATTCGATCTCTAGAGCCATCTTTCGGCACCTTCTGGAATAACGAACAGGCAATGACGTGTGTTATTTGTAGTCATATCTATGATAGTTTTCCAAACTATTGAGTGTCCAATTTTTTCAAAATACATTGGAGTGTTCGACATATTTAGTTATAGTATTGTTATAATTCACGCAAGACTTTTGCGTGTAAAAATGTAAAGATCAGGTTATTCTTTCTTTTTTGGAACGTAGTTCCTCATCGCGCGTTGCGAAAGAGGGCTAGACGGAATAAATTAAGACCAAAAGTTGTAACGAGACTTTCGCTATGGTTATAAGTCGGCGGCGTGCGCGGTTTCTCTGTCTGTCTCTCTCTCTCTCATAGAAAGCAAGCCAGTTATTTTCGTTTCGTCTCTCTATTTCACATTGAACAGTGTGGTGTCGCGACGATTATTTTTGTTGAGTGTATACAGGTTTTATGTACATAATAAATAATGAAAAATAATAACAATAATGAATCTTGACAGTGTTTCTGCACAAGTTCCGGATATTGCTGATGGAGTTAGGTGAGTAGAGATTTTATACAGACAATAATACATGCTTATGTATTTTTAGCAAGTACGCATTATAACCTCTCTTTACTATTGTGCTAACCAAGTCATACGCGTTATAATATCTCCATTATTGTGTGTTTAGCAAGTGTACGCGCCATAACTTTAATAAATTTAGAAGCAAATTATATTTTGATATTACAATATCAATGCGTATGTATTCAGCAAGCCGTGCGTGTTCTAACCTATACGCTATTGTGTTTACGAAGTCGAGAGAGTATATATATATATATATATATATATATATATATATATATATATATATAGGTACGTACCAAATTGGGTTATATCCATAATTTATGTAAATTATTTACGAAAAAACAAATCAAAAATGGCCTCCATTATTTTTAGAATAAATTGAAAAAGTCCCCAGCTGAGGACGAAACGTCTTTATATTGAACGTCTTTCGTTTTACTAAGAATCCAAAGCCCAATAAACCCCTAGTAATATATATATATATATAATATATATATATATATATATATATATATATATATATAAAAACCTTTGTTTTAAAAGCCCGCGCATTATGAGTGTAAAAAAAAAGATATATATATATATATATATATATAAAATATTTTATAAAAAAAAAAAAAATATTACAATTCCTTTACTGATTAATCGAAAAGAACTTCGTTCCATCCGGGTGTCCCTTGACACCTCTCAAGTTTTTTTTTTTTGTTGTGGAGTGAGGGTTCAAAATAAGTTATTGTAGATTTGATTGAAGTTTTTTATGTCATTTCTATTGTTAATACTGTTTGTATCTTTTTTTATGTGTATCAATGCGAGGAAATTTCTAACTTTTGGATTTTTTTCTTTTGTCGAAATGTCAACCTTGTCAAAATCGAATTTATGTTGATTTTCTTTTTCATGTTTAGACAATGCTGTGATGTCCGTTCATGAGTATTTGTGGGCTTGAATTCGTTTCTGTGGGTATTGTTTGGATTGGTTTATTTATGTATTTTCGCAATCTTTACATGGTATTTTATATACGGTGTAAATTTGCCTGTTTTCAGAATTTCAGGTTTTGATTTCGAGTTTGAGATGTCATTTGTATTTTGTAATCGATGTGCTATTGTTCTGTTGTTTTTTGCTACTGTTTTGCTGATTTTATTGGATAATTTTTGTACGTATGGTAAGGGTATATATTTTTTTGTTTTTGTCTTATTGTTATCATTATAAAAATAATGTAAACTTTTTTTGATCGTTTTTCAGCGAAGTGATCTGGCTTGTTATTTTGTTTTAGGATATTCTTTATTTTTTCTAAATTATTTTATCTGAATTTTTGGGTGAGCAAGTTATACACGAAAAAGTTTCGAATGCATTATAACAGTAGAGCCCACATACTACAACTGAATATATCGAACACTCCAATGCATGTTAAAAAAAAACGATAATAGATGACACAATCTCCATAGCATATAAACTCATGTTACATACTATACATACTATAATGGAATAAGTCGAACACTCCAATGTATTTAACAAAAAAAGGGAAAAACGATAACAGGTAAAACAAGCCCGATACCAGCAAATCAACAACGTTGAATCCAATCGTGAAAATGAACACGAAATAATAAAAGAATAACTGTTGAATTATACTGTAAGTTTTGAACGTCTCTTTGAATTTCATCGTATTTTGGTGAACATGTAAGTAACAACATAACAATCTGCGACTTCCTATTCCCTCCCTAAAAAAATCACTAGTCTATAATGCTGCCCTACTATTTAATCACCTTCCATCATCTATCAAAACCAATAATTCGGGTCACTAAAACAATTCGTTACAGAGAAGGCCTTTTCAAATGCTAATGAATTCCTTAATAAAAATTGGAACGATACTCAAGACTGATATATGTATGTATATTTGCCCATATACAGTGCTTCTCAAAAGTCCTCTCCCCCCTCTTATTTTTGGAACGATTATACATAAACAAGTGAAATTTGGAAACTGAATATTGAAGATTGTAAACTTCGCTACTAGTGATGGTAGATGACGAAATCGTCAAAGATGACGTCACAAGGCCATTGCGACCAATAATTTTGAATGGAACCCTACTGCAAGCGACACCTCTTTCAAAAGGTATCGGAAACACCTATTTAAAGATACTAATTTTGTTTGTGTTTATGACAGTTTCAATGGCTCATTAGTAAACATTAAAATTTAAATTCCATTCAGTATGATATTAATTACAGATTTAAGAATCAGTATCTTCTTGTAGGAATTGCTCGGAGTGACCTCCATTTACTTCCTGACAGTGAAATATCCTATTTTTAAACTCTTCTCGTACTTTTGCAAATGTGTCTGCAGAAACAGCCTCACATTATGCAACAATACGTTGTTTTAAAACGTCAATATTGTCAGGTTCAGTGGCGTAAACCTTCGATTCAAGGTACCACCACAGAAAAAAAACCATAGGTGTGAGTTCCGGTGATCGAGCTGGCCATTCCGTTGAACCTCGCCGTCCAATCCATCTATCACGATACTCCTTATCCAAATACCGTCTTACTGCACCGTAATAGTGTGGAGGAGCACCATTCTTTTGATATGTTATTTCCAAATTGCCGAATTAATCTGGATTATCCTACAAAACTTCAAGGATTAACGGTTCTATTGCGTTTTGCAACAGGTCCAGATAAACCTCACCAGTTTAATTAGTATTTGAAAAAAGAGGCCCAACGATGTGGTTTCCCAGGATACCTGCCCAAACATTCACCTTCTGGGGAAATTGGGTATGTGTTCCACGAAAGAGGAGAGGATTTACGTCACTCCAATACCTCACATTTACATTTCCATTTAGATAGAAAGTACTTTTGTCACCAAAACAAATTGTTTTGACATAGTCTGGCTGTTGGTTAATTTTAGTTTCCATATTTTCACAAAATTCTAGTCTTCGGTCTGGGTCGTCGTCTGAGAGTTGATGAACCATTTTAATTTGTATGGATGGAATTTGTTCTTTTTTTCAACATCCTGTGTACTGTACTTCGTCTGACTTCACAGGTAGATGCAACGTGAGTTGTTGAAGAAGTAGGATTAACTACTACTTCTGCCAGTATATAAATTTTTTTCTCATCAGAAATTTGTGGTCTGCCAGATCATTTCGCATCATTAATACTACCCGTTGTTTCAAACTCACGAAGAAGCTCCCTTGAATGAGTTCTCGAAACGGGGCGATCAGGAAACCTCTCATTGAAAATGCGTTCTGCTGCATGAATATTTTGTCCAGTTTCACCAAGAATTAGGATCGCTGCTACTTTATCACCTGAAGCATGTACCATTTCGCTCCTTGAAGCACTTAACGTTCGGCTCACAACAGTTTAACAAATTATTTAAATGTTCAAAAATATTAAAAGTACCAAGAGCTGCTGAAACAGTTTAACGATCGATCAACAATACAGAAATTATCAAATGTACAGAACCTTGGACAATTACAAAAACGTCGAATTAGGGAGACTAACAAAAACGTCAGCTTATTTGACAACTATCCAGAGGCGGAGCTTGAGTTTGGGATTTTAGTATTAACTGATTTAATTCATCACAGCTTTGCGTTTTTCAAAAGCGAGTTGCCAAAACACAAACAAAATTAGTATCATTGAATAGATTTTTTCGATACCTCTTGAAAGAGGTGTCGCTTGCCGTAGGGTTCCATTTAAAATTATTGGTCACAATGGCCTTGTGACGTCATCTTTGACGATTTCGTCATCTATCATCACTAGTAGGGAAGTTTATAATCTTTAATATTCAGTTTCCAAATTTAACTTGTTTATGTATAATCGTTCCAAAAATAAGAGGGGGGGAGCGGACTTTTGAGAAGAACTGTATATGTAGGCATTTATCCTTTGACCTGTGCGATCTAACTATTCCCTATCCTTCCCCCTTACTATGTTTTGCCTAGTTTTGTGATTGTACTCCTTACTACCAACTTTTCATTGTATTATATTATATGTATATATGTATATGTATATATATATATATATATATATATATATATATATATATATATATATATATATATATATATATATATATATATATATATATTTATATAAATATATATATATATATATATATATATTTATATATATATATATATATATATATATATATATATATATATATATATATGTATATTGCTATGAAATGATAAATTGAAAAATATGAATTGTTTTTATATAATGAAGATTGCTTATAATTTTTGCTTTTCTTTGTGAGCCAAATTGATATGATATAGATAGATTTTTTCGCCCTGTATATGTATTGTATGCTGTAATAATAATTGCTAGCGAACGTCACGCTGCTGCCAATTGTTATCACTTTTCTCACCACGGCTGAGCAACAGTTGGTACGCCTCTTATCTCAGATAGCCGGTTCAGGCAATAGAGCCACTAGCCACTGCTGTCTAATTTCAGTTTATTCAATGGTCATTGTTATGATTGTTGATCATTGTAAGAAAACAAACAACAAAGTATCAAAAAGCAATTATTTCCTTTATTCAGGAAGACTTAATTTTACCTGCCTACGAGAAATAACTTATTCTAATGTGAATCTACAAATATTCACGGATAATCATAAAAATCAAATCATGGATAGATAAACACCTCACTTTTTCTTTGAGAGTGAAGTTTTCTTTTATAGTTCAGAATAAAGTGGAATAAAGTTCTTCAGATGTGAGATACGTTATTTGTGAAATTGTTCAGGACCGGATGTGCACTATTAAAGTTTTTATACCTGGCTGGAAATGTCAGTGTTCAAGATATGCCCTGAAACTGGATCTCTTCTCACTACAAGCCTACCAGGAACTCCAATACCATAAATCAGGAACCCTACAGATGCAGAAATCAGCTTTGGACACTTGGATATGTTGTATAATTAGGGTAATATTGGTGTTTTTCTTCTAATGTTGGAATTATTTCATTTTTCTTTCTCCCAAAATGTTGCGTGGCATTCCCTTCTTAAATTTATTTTCGATCTCCTCTTGTGGCTTTGTTTGTTGTCACCTGGATACCATTTTTGTTCCTTACCTCTGATTCGAATTTTTGAATTCGCGCACTAATTGTCACATTTTCACTGTTTATGGTTATTTGTCATAACTTATACATAAAACTAATTTTCCATTCTTATTAACTATGTACAAATTTCAATAATAATTGCCTCTGACACCTTCCCGCTCTTATTCTCTCACAATTTCAAATTCTACATGTGACCATCTGTTCCCTGATTGGCTATTGTCATCAAGAAGTTAGCTGTTCTACCATTGGCTACTTTTAGTTATCTACAATTTCATATACTGTATGTTTCAAATTTATAAATGTGTTGATCACTTTTTATTCATGAAAATTTTGTAAATCTAGACTTTTTGTTGTCTTTTTACCAATTATGGGTTATAATCATTATGACAGTGTATGAAATTGATTGTTTTATAGTATTTTGACATTTTTATCTATCCATATTATACATAGGCTTACAAATAAATAGAACTTCCAAAATTATGTAAAAGCAATCTCTTGAAACTAATAACTATTTAGTAATTATTCTTTTTGTGTTTTTTTCTTTTAAAACTTATAACTGGCATAACATAACATAACTATGTATATATATATATATATATATATATATATTATTATGATGATGCTATTATTAATATTATTATTATGCTAGTATTTTTATTTTTATTATTTTGAAGTGCTATTATTATTTTATTTTTCAATAACTGGTCATTATAGTAAAATATTTTCCATTTGTTATGAGACGTTTGATTAAATGATTTATTTTTATTCGAAAATTTTGAAAAGAAATACTTATCATCCGGCTAGGTTGCTGTTGGAGTTGCGATATTTTAAACATCCTGTATTTTGATTTTCAGTTATGTTAGATACATAATTTGTTTAGGATTTATTATTGATATTGACAATTTGAAATATATAAAACGTCAGAAAAAAGGTATCATTTTATTCCCGTATTTCTCCAAAATCTCCACATCTAACATAAATGGCGACCGTGACAGGACTTACTGTGGAGAATCTATCTAAGGTGAAGAAAGAACGGGATATGCTGAGAAAATTATTCACCAAGTCATGCCATGAATTAGAAATTGAATTGAATGCCCAGCCGTTGAGAAAGGACAATATTGTTACCCGATTAGCCCAAATTGAAGATAAGGGGTCCAGATTATTCATCCTTGATGAGAATATACGTATGCTGACATTGGAAAATGATGATGACGAAGAATTGGAAAAGGAGTATGAAGCAGTAGAGAAGTTTCGTGAGTATTTGATAATGTATAGGTCGAAATGTGAGTTTGCCTTAGTAAATGAGAAGAATCGAGGTGGAACAAGTTTTGACGTAGCTGGGACAGAGACATCAAACGCCAAGAGACATTTCAAATTGCCAAAATTTGAGTTGAAAAAATTTAATGGAGACGTTCGAAACTGGATAGGATTTTGGGGTCAATTCCGCAAAATTCACGAAGATAATGAAATTGACACAGAGGACAAATTCCAATATCTGTTACAGTCTATGGAGATAGGTAGCGCAGCGAAAGCTTTAGTTGATAGTTTTCCACCGTCTGCATCAAACTATGAAAAAGCTGTGGAACAACTTAAAATCAGATTCGCAAGAGATGAATTCCTCATTGAAGTTTACGTTAGGGAGCTATTGAATCTAGTCTTGAATCAAGCCACAAATAAAACAGGTATGTCATTATCTTCTTTATTTGATAAACTACAAACACAATTGAGAGCTTTAGAATCATTGGGTGTAACTACTGATAAATATGCTGCCATGTTGTACCCGTTAGCTGAATCTGCCTTACCTGAAGAAACCTTAAGAGCGTGGGAGAGACATCGTAATAACATTCACACCAAAGATCTGAAAACAAGTGATAAAGACAAAAATATTAATTATTTGAATATTTTACTAGATTTTCTCCGAACTGAAGTGGAAAGCGAGGGAGCGTATAAGCCTAGCCAGAACAAGTTTGCTGCTGAGAAGGAATCCAAGAGTTACAGCAGAAGTAAACCATCCATGGAGAAAAATAAACACGAAGGAGGTGAGACAAATCCATTTACCGCTGCGACAATTTTTTCTGTGGATAAACATGGTAAGAAACCTCAAAATTGTATATTTTGTGAAGGCAAGTCACACTCGAGCCAAGACTGCATCAAGGCACGAGCACTTTCTATAACAGAAAGAAAGGAAATTGTTACAAAAAAGAATGCTTGCTTCGGTTGTCTGAAACCCTATCATAGTATAAAGAGATGCAAAGCATTCATAAAATGTATTATATGTGGTAGAAGGCATTTTCCAATACTGTGTGGTGACTTATCAATATCACAGCCTAAAGAAAAAGAACAAAACTCCAGAACTTCCCAAATTTCAACAACATAGTAATCCGGAGAATATAATGATCAGTAATAATACTACAGGTACTCTACTACAAACTGTGGCTGTCAAACTTGTTAGTGATTCAGGTACAAAATTGTCAGAGCATTACTCGATTCTGCATCTCAACGTTCATATATCCTTTCTGATTGCGCTAAAAATATGAAACTGAAAAGTGTCAGAGAGGAAATTATTGTACAGAGTGTTTTTGGTGGGAAACAATCAGCTCCTGAATATCATGCTTTATATAATATCACTATTGAGGATTTGAATAGCACTTTTCGATTGAAACTATTGGCTTTAGAACAAAATAAAATATGCAGTTTCGTTCCTAGGTTAGAAAACGCTCATATTATCAGTTTGTTAAAAGAAAAACATATTGGTATCTGATGCTGAGATAGAAATAAATGAAATCAGTTTACTTTTGGGGGCCGATATTTTTGGTAATCTTTTAACTGGCAGAGTAGAACAGATTGATGACCTAGTTGCAATAGAAACTTATTTTGGGTGGACAGTAATGGGATCATTCCATCAGAAATCTACGGTCCAAACACTTTGTTGCTTAAATGACATAACAATATCTGATTTGTGGAGCTTAGATGTTTTGGGGATCGAAGATCCAATTTCCATCAAAAAGAGGGGTATTTTAGAAGCAGAGACGGTCCAAACACTTTGTTGCTTTAAATGACATAACAATGAAAATAGGTATGAAATAAAATTGCCTTGGATTGAAGAACACCCTATACTATTGAACAATAAAGAAACAGCAGGAAGTAGACTTCTATCTACAACAAAAGGTTGATTAATTTAGGAAAATACCAACAGTATAATGAAGTTTTCAACGAATGGGAAAAGTTAGGAATAATTGAACAAATCACAAAAACCAATAACAATAGTAGAGAACATTACATACCACATCATCCGGTGATAAAAGAAAATAGTTTAACAACCAAAATTAGGCCTGTTTTCGATGCATCAGCAAAGGATAAAAATGGTAATTCTCTCAATAGTTGCTTGATGAAAGGACCCAACTTGATCGAACTCATTCCTATTATTCTCCTCAAGTTTAGAATCGGTTTAATCGGGTAATTTCAGATATAAAAAAGGCTTTTCTACAAATAAGTATAGCTGCAGAAGATAGGGATATACTCAGGTTCCTCTGGTGGGAAGATTTGTCGTCAAAAAGCAAAAATTTATAGACACACCAGAGTAGTTTTGGAATATCTTCCAGTCCATTTTACTAGCAGCTACACTTGCATATCATCTGGAAAGGGCACCTGAAAACATGAGAGAAACTGCACAAAATTGAAAAACTCTTTCTATGTAGACAACTGTGTAACTAGTGTAAATGATACGGAAGAGCTTTCACAATTCATTGGGGAATCAAAACATTTGATGTCATCTGCAGGATTTGATTTGAGAGGATGGGTTCATAACGGTTCTAAAACTTTTACTGAGAACAATGAAGAATTAACCATCAAAGGAAATATAACTCCAGTTCTAGGGTTGCAATGGAATTTTGAAAACGATACATTGTGTTGCGATGTTCATGTACTGAATGAAATAGTAAAAATTCCAACAACAAAGAGGGGTTTATTATCAGCATCCCAACGTATCTTCGATTCAATTGGTTTTACTTGCCCTGTAACACTAGTACCAAAATTATTATTACAGGAAACTTGGAAGTTGAAAATACATTGGGATACTAAATTGCCAGAAGAAATCATTGGAAATTTTGAAAAGTGGTTGAAACAAATCCATTCATTACAGTTATGTAGTATACCTCGTGCATTATTTAAATTCAACATATCACAACGGAATACTACTTTACATATTTTGTTGACGCCAGTAAATTGGCTTATGCTGCTTGTATCTTTATTCGAATTGAAGAGAATGGAATAGTATCTAGTCATCTATTACAAGCCAAATCCAGAATAAGTCCCATAAAGAAAGTCACATTGCCTCGATTGGAACTATTGGCGGCAGTAATAGGATGTAGACTATATCAATTTATAAAACAAGTAGATTATTTTCGTTCTTTGGATACGTATTTTTGGAGTGATTCTAAAGTTGTATTGACATGGATCAAAACAAAATCAAGTTGGACAACTTTTGTGATGAATCGAGTGAATGAAATACGTACTGACACAAACGTTAATGATTGGCATCATGTACCAGGGGATATGAATGCTGCCGACCTCCCTTCGCGTGGATGTAGTTGTAAACGTTTATTGGAATCAAAATGTTGGGAGGGTCCCGATTGGCTTAACAAAAATATAGAATTTTGGCCTTTGTCATCTCAGGAATTCTCGGAAGAAAAGGCATTCGAAGAGTCAAGGAACAATACAATTTCAAATTTAGTTAATCAAAGAGACATGACTTCTGTTAAATTCAATTATTTCTCGAAATATTCAAGAATACTCAGAATGATTGCATGGATGATTCGATTTTCTGAAAAATGTCGTGGAAGGAAAGTTCATGATGATGAGTTGTCTTGTGAGGAAGTTGGCAGGGCAGAAGTTTGTTTGATGAAAATCATACAGAGCGAAAGTTTTGGTAATACATCACCAGAAGGAATTTCTAACCTTAATGTTTTTAAAGATGAGAGTGGTTTGATAAGGGTAAAAACTAAACTGATTTTGGCCGAAGATGAGCATTCTTTCAAATTCCCCATTATATTGCCCCATAAACATATCATAGTAAGAAAAATCATAGAAGAACAACATAATATTTCATGTCACGCTGGAGTTCAAACATTGCTGAGAATACTCCGCGAGAGATTCTGGATAATCAAAGCAAGAAAAATGGTTAAAGAAGTTAGTTCAAAATGTGTGATTTGCAAGAGATTCAAAACGAAAGCTTTGGAAACGCCATTTGCCCACTTCCTAAAGATAGGTTAAAAATTCAGCGACATTTGAAATAACTGGCACAGATTTTGCGGGTCCTTTATATTTGAAAAATAAAGAAAAGGCTTGGATAGTCATTTTCACCTGTGCGGTTTATAGAGCATGTCATTTCGAGTTGGTGAGGTCTCTTTCAACCGATGCCTTTCTTCAAGCTCTCAGGAGATTTGTCGCTAGGAGAGGAAGAGTGTCAGTCATATATTCCGACAATGGAACCAATTATATTGGAATAAACAATCAATTGAAAAATTTGGATTGGAACGAAATTTTGAAATATTCATCGGTTCAACGCATAATCTGGAAATTCAACGTCCCAACAGCTCCATGGTGGGGAGGATGGTGGGAGCGAATAGTAAGAATGGTCAAAGAACTTTTAAGAAGGAATCTAGGAAAAAAGACAGTTGATTACGAGGAACTAATGACAATACTTTGTGACTGCGAGGCTGTCATAAATTCACGACCCCTTACATATGTGTCGGATAATGCTGAAGATCTAATCCCCATAACACCCTCGTCTTTCATACAAAGCATTCAATGCTCTGAGTGCCAGACTTAGATGAAATGAGCCGAACAAGTATGATCAAAAGGTTGAGATATCTACAAAAATTAGAGAAAACATCAGAGAGAGATTCAGAAGTGAATATCTAGCAAATCTGGTTCACTTTGGTCGAAGAAGAAACGACAAGTTAGCTATCGGTGATATAGTTCTCGTGGGATCTGATAACACGAAAAGAATAAGTTGGCCAATAGGAAGAATACTCGAAATTTACCCTGGAAAAGACAACATTGCAAGAGTGGCGCGGATAAAACTATCAACAGGTGAAATATTGCGTCCGTTCCAAAGAATATACCCACTGAAAATTTCGAATAACAATGAGGAATCAGATATTTTTCTAGGCAGACTCACAAGAGACAAATGCATTTCAAATGAAAACGGAACTTCTAGTGAATACCAGCCCAACAAACAACTTCCAGAAGAGGAGAATCGAAGAACCCGATCGTCACAAAATGAAGAAAAGGTTGAGAAAATTACACCGGTGTCAACCAGATCCGGACGTTTGGTCAAGAACCCTGATCGTTATGGATACAGATAATTTTGCAAGTGCATTGCAAAAGGTGGGAGAATGTTGGAGTTGCGATATTTTAAACATCCTGTATTTTGATTTTCAGTTATGTTAGATACATAATTTGTTTAGGATTTATTATTGATATTGACAATTTGAAATATATAAAACGTCAGAAAAAAGGTATCATTTTATTCCCGTATTTCTCCAAAATCTCCACATCTAACAGTTGCTTACTCTTCTTCAAATACTCTTTTACCTGTTTTCTTCTACCTCATCCCAGCTCAGTCGGTATGGAAATATGAGATTGCTCTCTCTCGAAGCAGGATTCAGTGGTGCCATCTAGTTGCTCTGCTTGAAGTCAATGTTCAATGTGCTGTTTTATGAATCCAGAAAATAGTCAAATGATAATTTTTTTATTCAAAATGAATACTTAAATATACCTAGCCTGCGAAATCTTTCTTAATTTTATTATTTTGATCAACCAATGAAATAGAAATTGCAAATCCTTTGCTCATGCGCAATAAAGTAACTAGTGAATATAGAAGCTTGTGGGTTATACTCAGTTTATGAGCATGAGTGAAAAATAATGTTCTGAATAGATGAAAGTCATCAAAAGTACCCGAAAGAAATGTCTGACACGAATACACTCACTTTGCTTAGTTTTGGGTTGAAAAGTACCTGTTATGCATCTCTCTTGAGTATTCTCGTGAATCCTGGAATTGTTATTTGGCTAGTGGAGTTTGCAGCTCCACTGTGGCAGGGCCCCCTTGTTGTTGGCACTGTCACGGATACGAATTTTGCTGTATTCTGAAGGTGAGTGGTTTTTCTTGGTACTTTCTACGCCTATTGGTCTCTGGACATATTTTAGATTGTCAAATGGTTGATTTGCTTCCGTTCGTAGTGTATTTTCGTATTTATTGATTAGTAAAATTTGTTACGGCTTTCTTTCAAACATAATTTTTATCTCCCCTCAAAACCTCGATATTTTTCGATCTGGCAACCATAACTTTTTGTTTATTTTCACAAATTTGAGGTTTTTGCTCATTTTCTGGGGCACTTTCCCCTATTCTAAACTATTCCATGTATTTTATATACAATTTACATTTCTCTAGCTCAAGACATATATACAGAGTTTGTTAAAATTCATACCTGACAATTTTCTCTACTGAAATTTTCATATTTTTTCATTTTCCATCGAAATGTTTTGACATGTCACTCTCATGTTTCCTTCGGATTTGATTTTAGCATTCAGAATGTTCCAACTTGAATATTATTTTTGTCTACTTGAGAACTAAAGTTCATTCATGAATGAATTGTTGGCAACATACTCTTGACAATAGAAAAATTCCCCTGCTAAACTCTTGAGACATCTGCGTCGACTGAAAATGATACAAGGTTTCAGAAAACCAAAATGTACAGAAAAACAAACATAGCAGGTATTTATGTGATATATAAGTATCATTATACCACTTTTTATTCTTTTTACATTGAACAAATATTTCTTATTATAACAATATATATATATATATATATATATATATATTTAAATATATATATATATATATATATATATATATATATATTGTTATGATATTGAATTTGTGGTGGAAAGTTTGCATAAAAACCTGCTATGAAATTCTATTTTTTCTGAATGTTTGAACCTTTGTTTGTAACTTTAGCCATTTCTAATCAACTCAGACATTTCAAAAGTGTGGCAGATGAGTTTCATTCTGATTATTTGTTATGTTTCGATTATTTTATCCTGCTTAGAAATTCGAAAAAATTTAATGAAATTTAAATTATTCATCAGTAAAGAACATCCTGTATAGGATTTCAGAACTGAAATGAAATGAAATGAAATATGACAGATGTCAATGATTTTGAAAAGAGATGAGATATGAGTTTTCAAAACTGAAAGAAAGAAAATACTGTGACTGAGAAGATTCAAATCAATTGTATAATGTTTAGAGAAAATATTTTGAACAAAAAATGTACCACAGTATAATTAAGTGAAAAGTGTTGTGCCTGCAATGTCGAAAGTGGAATGTTATGAAAATTAAAGGATGTGATTGGATAATTTAAAAAAGGATAGTTTCAAGTTGATGAATATTGAAAACAATTGAGAGGAGAATGCAAAGAAAATGTTGAGGAAAGATGTTTTGAAATTTTAATATCGTATGATATTGAGAAAAAACTGTTGAATCTACTATATAATTGATATAGCCACGTCGAGACAAAGCCCAATCAAAACTCAACTAAGAAGAAAGTGAAGTCATCTGATAAGAAACATACCTAATGAAAGTGAGATTAAAATCCTGAATCCACCGATGCAGTTTTTCCTGCCAACATTGTAACCAGCACCATAACTCAACCAGTGTTATATCCACCAGGACACTTGAAGTGAGTGAAAATATTCTATCACAAGATCACAATCAAGAACAATCCCTGAAAATATACATAAAGTGAAATTTATATCCAGACTCTCAATAATTATTTCAAATATATCCAAAGTTTGGTTTAGAATTATAATTTTAATTTTTATCAAGAAACGGACTTCCAATGATTCATAATGAAATTTAATTTAATAGTTTTGAATTGCTTGTAAAATAGTATAAGCTAGTTTTTTCCTAGTGATAGGTAGAAATTAATTTAATTTTGAATACTGAGACAAAATATGAAATACAAACATTTCTTTTGAGTGAATTCTATTGAACAAAACCACATAATCGTTTTCTGGGTCTATTACATAAATTTATCAATACATTAAATAAAAATAGTATTCTATTGACATCAAGCAAAGAAGAAAGCCCATCTGCAACCCTCTTGAGATTGAGACGATCATCTCTGCATAGGCGTCAACTGAGTTAGCAAAGGTAAAGTGAGAAGGTAAAAACTAGAAGGAAGATATAGTATTTTATCCGGGATTTTATATACAATAATAATATTAATATACAATTCCAATAATATCACAACATATCAAACTCATAAATATATATATATATATATATATATATATATATATATATATATATTATATATATATATATATATATATATATATATATATATATATATATATATATATATATATATATATATATATATATATATATATATATACAGAGGAGAGGTAGTCTTTGCTGACTAGTTAGGAAAAAGTCTGAGAAATTCTTTGGGACAGCTAGCAGCAAACGCAAATGTACTCTTATAACATTATATTTCAAATATTTCGACAATGAATATTGTCATCATCAGGGAGCTACAAAGGTGAAACTACTATAGTATGTTGATAATTATAAAAATAAGCTTTACTTACAATGTGAGCGAGAATGGTCGTTTTTCGGTGACATACAAAAAGATGTAAAAGACAGCATTAGAACATGTAAAAACATGGAGCAACAATTAGATTTATGGAATAATATTTGTTACACAAAACATTACTGGTAAATTTATTAGAAGCCGAGAACCATTGAGGTGAACTTTCTTTGGTTATGAATGTGAAAAGTGAGGGAAAATAACAGCATCGAGGTTGGATGATGACAATATTCATTGTCGAAATATTGGAAATATAATGTTATAAGAGTACATTTGCGTTTCCTGCTGTCCCAAAGAATTTCTCAGACTTTTATATATATATATATATATATATATATATATATATATATATATATATATATATATATATATATATATATATATATATATATATATATATATATATATATATATATATATATATATATATATATATATATATATTGTTATGTTAGGTTATGCCAGTTATAAGTTTTGAAAGGAAAGAAAACCACAAAAAGAATAATTACTAAATAGTTATTAGTTTCAAGAGATTGTTTTTACATAATTTTGGAAGTTCCATTTATTTGTAAGCCTATGTATAATATGGATAGATAAAAATGTCAAAATACTATAACACAATCAATTTCATACATTGTCATAATGATTATAACCCATAATTGGTAAAAAGACAACAAAAAGTCTAAATTTACAAAATTTTCATAAATAAAAAGTGATCAACACATTTATAAATTTGAAACATACAGTTTATGAAATTGTAGATAACTAAAAGTAACCAATGGTAGAACAGCAAACTTCTTGATAACAATAGCCAATCAGGGAATAGATGGTCACATGGAAAATTGGAAATTGTGAGAGAATAACAACGGGGTGATGTCATAAGCAATTATTATTGAAATTTGTACATAGTAATAAGAATGGGAAAATAGTTGTATATATAAATTATATAAGATGAACCCAAACAGTGAAATGTGACAATTTGGTGCGCGAATTCAAACATTCAAATGAAAAGAAAAAAGAAAATCCGAGGCGACAACAAACAAAGCCACAAGGAGATCGAAAATAAATTTACAAGGGAATGCCACGCAACATTTTGGGAGTGAGAAAAATGGAATAATTCCAACATTAGAAGAGAAAAACCACTATTACCTTAATCATACAACATATCCAAGTGTCCAAAGCTGATTTCTGCATATGTATGGTTCCTGATTTATGGTATTGGAGTTCCTGATAGAGCTTGGAGTGAGAAGGGATCCAGTTTCAGGGCATATCTTGAACACCGACATTTCCAGCCAGGTATAAAAACTTCAATAGTGCACATCCGGTCCTGAACAATTTCACAAATAACGTATTTTACATCTGAAGAACTTTATTTCACTTTATTTTGAACTATAACAGAAAACTTCACTCTCAAGGAAAAAGTGAGGTTGTGTCTATCCATCCATGATTTGATTTTTATGATTATCCGTGAATATTTGTAGATTCACATTAGAATAAGTTATTTCTCGTAGGCCAGGTAAAATTAGGTCTTCCTGAATAAAGGAAATAATTGTTTTTTAATTACTTTGTTGTTTGTTTTCCTACAATGATCAACAATTATACTTATGACCATTGAATAAACTGAATAGAAATTGACAAGCAGTGGCTAGTGGCTCTATTGCCTGAACCGGCTATCTGAGATAAGATGCGTACCAACTGTGCTTAGCCGTGGTTAGAAAAATAATAACAATTGGCAGCAACGTGACGAGAGAACAGTGACGTAGCTAGCAATTATTATTACATCATACAAAATATTATACAGGGCGAAAATACTTATATACATTACAAAACAATTTGGCTCACAAAGGAATAGCAAAAATTATTAGTAATCTTATATATATAAAAACATTTTTTTTGCAAATCCCAAAAGGGGAAAAAAAAAAAATTTTTTTAATATATATATAAATATATATAAAATATATATATATATATATATATATATATATATATATATATATATATATATATACATACATATACCATTGTTTCACGTTCCACATGTCGTCGGGTTATTTTGTATCGGCTAATGTCTTTAGCCTACCTAAAAACGGGATATACAACTCACAAAGGCAAACCTTCATGTTTTCAATTGTTTCTATTATGAACTCTTGACTATAAATAATAATAATTTTTAACCCATAATTTTTTCATCTTCATAATTTCAAACTCCACTGATGATGAACCTATAGAGGTTAGAAACATGTCCAATCGATGGTTTTTTACGTTTTCACCATCATTTAACTAATCGATTGCAATATTAAATTGTGGACATAGCCCTTTAATTTAATGGACATAGCCCTCAAAGAGAATCGTTAACCGTAGACACGTGTTTCGGGCTCTCGGCCCTTATCAGTACGGTGAAGAAGTATATTTTTGATGTTGATGTTTATATATAACGTATTATGTTTTTAACTTTACATGTTTTAAATTATTTTTGAGAATTTACCTGAGGATGACAAACAATCTATTCATACACCTGATACATTTTCATTGTTACTTTGTGGTTACTGTCATTGTGTCGTAAACATTCCGTCGTAAACATGCAGAGTTCTGGCAGCAAACCTTGAGACATGATTTCTGATCTCGTTTTGTTGTTCGTTTAAGGAAATGTAAACAATATAAGGATTCGACGAACTGCAGTGGGAACGTTGTTGAGCTCAGTAAAACAGAATATCATTCATGAATCATAGAGGATAAAGAATAAGTTGTCTCTCCCTGTTATATTTTCTACCCCCTTCAATAGATGTTCAATTTCCTTCAAACGTACTTATTCCCAGAATTAAAAGATGCACCTTGCGAAGTAATCGATGCGTGTTAAAGAGCGCCTCAACAATTTTAGAAATGCAAGGCACTCGTGGCATGAAAAACACGACAAAATGTTCATTTTACGTGAAAAACTATTTCTATTGGAATTTTTTTGCAACAAGTGAGCACGACATGAATTATTCGACTGATAACTGTGCGAGTTGAACTGGATATCTTGCTGAATACATTTACAATCGTTATCATGTTCGATTATGATGAGTAGTCTAGTGTATTTTCCAAAGGCATCTTTCTACTAACTAAATGTCTGCGATATTCCCGAAAATTATCGAACAACATTTTACAAATACAATATTTTGTTTAGTAACCAGAGAACGATGAAAGTATATCTTTACGTCATTTTTATACAGACTGAATCAGAAGAAATTATATAAGTGATTGATATTCAACCGATTTCAATGTAACTTTATATGGTGAACCTAAAGTCACAGAAAATATTTTACAATAGTGTTTTTCCCGTTATTGCATATGCAGAGTGCCGATGGGTCAGTTTTCGTCATAGCAATCCCATAAAATATTTTTAGGCCATCTTCAATCAACTTCATCAAAAATTTATACATGTGTCTTAAATTTGAGCATTATATTGGAACTCTTGGTTTTTGCCTTTTTTTTTAAATATGGTATTTCTGAAGTATTTCGTTATTGAATATAAAAAAAAAAATTGGAAAACTGATTCAAATCTCTGTTATGTTTCAGGAGAAGTTGATGTATCATTAAGCATTTAGAAAATATATTTAATTAGATGGATTTTTTCGGAACAAAAATTATGCCAGAAATTCATATACGCCCAGTTGTGTCATTTTGCAAGTGGCCAGTTTCTCAACTAGTTTCTTGGCTCAATTATATGATCAGAGATTTAACAAGATTTCGTAATCCTTTTTCAATAGAGAATTCTTTGAATTTAACGAACAAAATTAGGAATATCATTATTCGAGGAGTGTATCATGTTGGTCCGGAACCTTTCCTTCCAGGCCAACATTAAATGTCCACATTGTTCGAATATTTGCTAATTATTAGACTCGGTCCTTAGTCAGTACTTCTTTTAGCTTAATTCAGAATTTTCTAAACAAAATACAGGTTTAGCTATGGGTTTTATCATATCACCGTTACTTGCAAAAACATTCATGCACAACCTAGAAAAAGAAATTGAAGATTTTCAATTTTTAAATAAATTAATTGTTTGGTGTCTGTATGTTGATGTTGACTGCTTTGTATTGAGTGATGTGGGCTTACTTTTCAACTTTCTCAATTCTTGGCACCCTTCTGTCAAATTCACTATGGAATGAGAGAACAATAATTCCTTAGCTTTCCTGGATTTGCTCATCAACAAATCGAATAAGAAATTAAATTTTTCTATTTACAGGGAACCTACACATACATAGATCTGGTTATCCCATCCACTAGTTGCCACCCTAATACATAGAACATGCAGCTTTCAACTCCCTACTCAACATATTCTCCACCATTGCGATGACACATGATAATTCCAATAAGGAGCTCAATATCATCAAACAAAAAGCTTGCATAAGGGGCTATTCTCCACACCTCCTGAACAGACTTTATTACCGACTCATGACCAAATCTGTGAACCTTCCTCTTATTCCTTCCCCTTCTGAAAGATTCAAACACTTTTTTCCCACTTCACTTCCTTTTAAAAGCAAAGTTTTGACTGGACATAATAAAGATATTATGTTTTCATTTTACAATTTGGACACTCTATCGAGAACACGAAAACACTAAAGATAACATTCCCTTACATAACAGTTCTGGAGTTTACTCGACTTCTTATTCATTTCCCAACTTGCAATGCTCAATAAATCGGTCAGAATGGAAGAAAGATCATTACCAGAGTCATGGAACATATCAAGATTACCGAAAAATATTCCGGGTTCTATGCTCATACAAAATGTTATTTCGCTAATCATAATCAATTCGGAAAACAATTTTCAAATCGATCAAGACCTAAAAATATTACACGTTTGTGAAAAAAGCAATAAACTCAATCTTCTAGAAATTTTCCAAATCAACTCCTCTATCAATAACAGTAATGTTACTTCGTTGAATGAACAGATCAACTTCTTCAACTTCCTTCAAATCCTTTTTTTCCATAAATAAAATGCTTTAACCCCCAATTTACAACCTTGTTTTGGTGAATATGATTATCACCTGTTAAATTTGGATATTTGGTTTCTTTCCAGTAATACAATCCTTTTTAGCTAGATGTGACCTTTGTTTTAATAATATCGCTATCTACCTATTGAAATAATTGTTTATATTTCAGGGATTGTATATTCCATCATAGCAAATCATCCCATGAATCTGTATCAATTGTTTTTTTCGTCAATCAAACAGTTGATCGCTAAGAGTTCGGATAATGTTTTGATTAGACGTTATTCGACATGTCTTTGTTTTGCATTTATTTTTATAATTGTTGTTTTTAAGTGTGATCCATAACGAACAGGAACCTATTTCAACGTTCTTCAAACATTTTACACGTTTTCGCTATGTCCTACTTCCAAACCCCATGTGAGTAAGATACTTTTATTTAACTAAATTTCAATTCTCAAATACATTGATGTAACATCCCCGCCCTCCTTTTATTCAGGATACTTGTCTTTGTTTTATTTGGGGATTATGGACCTGCATAGATCCGAAACATGTATCATCCCTATTTAAGAGGGTAATAAACATTGTGGGTATGAAAGTTTTCTTGGAACAATAATAGATTAGCTTTGAAGTGCTTTTCGACGTTCAGCAATTTTGGAAGCAAATGAAATGGATAATCAAATTTCTTCTCCATTGGCAACCACTCTCAATTCAGAATTTGAGTGCCACAGTGTAAACTCGAAAAAGAAAATTGTCAACCTATTGCATAATTAAACATTTACTGTGAGAAAAATCATTAGACAAGCAAAACTATACATTTCTGTGTCTTTCTTCTCCTACAATACAAAGCGTGTTCATTTTGTACTGCACTTATGAGGCTTTACATTCTCTACACATTCCCCAATGATATTCTCCAAATTGTCAATATCTTTAAATGACCTCTTTCTCCTCCAAATTTTTCGCCGATAAAATTTCCACCTGCTCCAGAATTGAAAATAGGTGCGCCATCCAACTGGATTCACGAATCTTCAATATGTTGTAGAGGTAAATTGAAAAAATAAACAATGGCTCTGTGGTTGGGTTTAGACTAAAAAGATATGGTCTAATAGCTTGATTGTTCAATATTCCACAAAATACGTTCGTGAATGGAAGCTTGTATTTAAAAAGGTTTTTTATAAGTTATTTTTTCACTTTATTACCATATATAAAAGATGTCACTCCTAAGCGCTCCAGAATATTCCACACCCCGGAAAAATTCAAAATATCATATAAATCGGTGTTAACAATCAGATCAGTTTATTCTTAAGTTGAAAATAAAACTCCTTTCGAAGTCAAATGTAATTTATAGTATTCATCATCATGGTGGTAATAAACAATATATTGGTCAAACGCACAGATCATTATCGAACAGAATAATTTTTCATTAACGTGACTGCAGATTGCATCCTGGAAGATGTGCTCCAGCAGAACATGTGAATAAATTTGACTATTCAATGAATTACGATTCAGTGAAAGTACTAGCGACAGAGTCACATACGTCAGAGAGAACAATTTTAGAAATGGCTTTCATTTCTCAAGAAAACAATGGTATCAATAAAAAAGCGATATTAACCATTTGACTGAGATCTACTCTTATTTATTGTCTCTAGATATCAATCCAAATTGACAACAATGCAATATCAAATACTAGTTATTTTTAACATTACCGCCACCTGGTAACATCAGTTGGTAATAATCTAACAGTTGGCACCACTGTAATAATTTTCATGTGACACCCGTAAGGTGTCATTGACGTAAATATAATACCTGTCAGTTTCACTCGTCACACCACATAGAGTACACGTTTATAATTATTCAATTTCAAACAATGTTAAATCAACCTCGTTTCATTCCTTGATTTACATTTTTTCTTTTTTATCAATATGTAAGATGGTTAGATGAATATGTTTAACACCATTGAAACCAACCTCAACAAACTTGTTAGTGGCCTAATAATAATAATAATAAATTTTATTAGCCATTTAGGTACAATGTGTAAATATGGTAAGTCCTAAAATACATAAATCACATGATACAGCAAAACCATATTGTTGGTCATTGAGTGTAACTAAACTAAATAACAATCATGTGTATAAATAAAATCAAACGGGCATGACGACAGCACAACACCAGATACATATTTAAGAGTGACACGATTATCAGTATAAACAAAATCGTAACCCGAGTACAGAAGAACCACGACCATACATAATTAAAATCATTGAATTGAAGCTCTATCACTGAACAAGTAAGATGACAGCACACTACAAGTAACATATTAAAGTAAAATAATTAATCAAAAGTGAAATAATTCACAATAATGGATCATCCAAATAATGATTCGCACTTGTATTACTATTGGTTTTTTCACTACAGTAGTTTTCCTGATGATGGAAATAAACATTTCCGAAAGCTATGGCCTTGAAGAATTTATTTTATATATATATATATATATATATAATATATATAATATATATATATATATATATATATATATATATATATATATATATATATAAATATACATAAATATTCGTTGTATCACATACAAACTCATATAAATCTACAAGTTGAACATAGAATGACTCATTCCTGACTGATATTATATGTAAAATAACAAAAATAATATACTGGGATCCTTCAATCATAAAAGTCGAATATACAATATTCCTGTATCGAAGTCAGGTAATAAAAAATAATTTACCGATCCAGTTTGAAGTTAGAATGAATTTCACTATATATTCCCATTTCTCGACTCAAATACGATCGAAAGGATATGGAAAGGAAGCGGTGTGACAGAGGCAGCATATTAAACATTGAAAAAATCATCAACCATAATCATATAACTTCTCACATCAGCTATAAAATCTGACATAACATGGGCAAGAGAAGACTTTTATTGTCGCATCAAGTAGCTGAGGAACGCGCTGGGAGCACAAATAAAGCTTTACGAACAATTATTCGGAATACGGCCAATAATAAATATGCGTTGTGGAAGCGAAAAAATATGAGTTACATGAACGGTTTGACAATAATAATCTCCGGAGTGTAAGATTCAATAATATAGTGTTGTCATTTCATTATTCAAAGTAGGAAAATTCGACAAAAATACTTTAAATGAAGGCTAAGTTCGGGTGTGTAACAGTTTTTCTTTATCGTTGAGGCACTATCTTAGGCAGCCAATAACTGAAAAGATATATAAATACCAGGAAAATTAAAAAAATGCAAGTAGTAAGTAACAAAGATAGGTACAGAATTATTAACAGTTTGTAAATGTATGATAAACAGAACTTGTTCTATGAAAAATGTTAACAAATTGAGGCCCGATTTGTTTATAATTGTTATATTGAATGTACATTTATTACATTTTGAAAACGTAATACCATTTTTAGACATGGAATTATTAAGTCATTTAATTTCATGATATTCAGTAATAATGGTCTTTGCTGGAAAGCTGTTTACTAAAGTACCATCTAATCCAAATTCGTTGCAATTTTTTTGGACATGAAAACGTAAACCTCAAGTACGTTCCCTTCCTGCAAGAATTATTCTTGATATTTCCTTTTTTTAATGGAATCTTCAATGTAGCCTTCCGCTACAGAGTTAGGCTTCCAATCTCCGCGGCTTTTCGAAATTAAAATATCAACTAAAAGAGAGACTGAACTTCTTCTAAAAGGATGAAATAGTAATAGAAATATTTATTTATCCTTTGTGACATTACAAAAATGTATATGACAAGTCAATCACTCACTGTAAGGAGTGTGTTTGAGATTATTTTTATATTACGACATAAAAAAATATTATATAAAAAAAACCGGCGGCACAAATGAAAATAGAGTTGCTACAAGCTATTATGAACGTATTCTTTCACACTATACAGGCATACTATACAAAGTACAGGCGATACAGATAGGTTCCTAGAAGCTATGATAGAGGTATTCTTTCACACTATAGTAGCATTTTTTTATCATCAAAAATGTTATTGTCTTTTTGAAATAACTGAAGGAATCTATACTTCTTAGTGTTGGTGGAAGTTCGTTGAAAATTTTCAGTCCCATATATCCAAAAATATTATCTAATTTTGTAGTTTTGTGTCTGGGAACACATAGATGATCAGAGTTCCTGGTATCATAATTATGATTTGAAGAATTTCGTTGGAATTTATAAATGTTCTTTCTCACATATAAGATACATTGGTCGATGTATATGCTGTAGAAAGGCATAATCTTATATTAAATAAATGGGGGATTACAAGTTTGTCTGGAGTCTAGGATGAATATTCTTCGTATCATTTTCTTCTGTGTTACAAATATTCTATTGGCATCTACGAAATTTTCCCATAAGATTAAATTATAACAAAAGTGAGTGTACACTAGTAGTAGACGTTAATTACTGCACTGTTGTGCATGCAGTCTTGAATTCTTCAAATTGCATAGAAGGCCTTATTCAATTTTATGTTAAGTGCGTTAACTTGCTGTTTATATGAACTGTATACCTATTAGCATTTGGTAATTGTAGATAATGTGCAATAAGTGATAGTACTTTTGGGAAAGTATCAACACCAACAACTTGTGATGAATATTTTCCCTGGCGATAATTTCATCAGTTATTATAAATACTCGTTTTTCACCAGTTTTTGTCAACGGAATTGTAATTATTACCACTTGTCCTTCGTCTTGGATATCAGTTATAGACATTTGTCTCAGTTCATTTCGCCTGCAAGCACCAGTCAATCCAATAATCAAACACACCCAGAAATACCACAATACAGTTATAAAATTGATTTGTTGAAAATATAAACAGGATGTTCATAAAATCAGATGTGGAATCATCTGCGACTGAAAGATAAACTTCAGTCACTATCTTCCATCGTCAAGATAACCTCTTGTGGGGTATTAATGTTGAAAAGGGAAACATTCTCAATTTAATATTGATAGAAAGTTTTTTCTGTGAATTGAAAAATCCACGATTAAATTAAGTATTTTTTTTTGTGAATGTCCAACAGAAAACAACTACTTCCTCGGCTGAAGCCACGCTGGACAATGAACTACATCTGATAAATATTCTGAAAAGTCCCTAACTCGAAAAAAAAAATCTGAAATTGAAAATTTGCATTTTTATTCAGATAATTATTTGATTTTCCTCTCCAGTCTTAATTAAGAACTCATAAAGATGAATGAGGCAACGAAGAATGTTTTCCAAAAGAGAATACTCACCAGAAATCATTCGTAACATTAACGCAGGAGAGACATCGCATTCACTAGGTCTTCAATACATTTTTATGAGTTCTTAATTAAGACTGGAATAGAAAATCAAATAACTATCTGAATGAAAATACAAATTTTCAATTTCAGATTTTTTCTTTTGAGTTAGGGAGAATATCTATCAGATGTAGTTGAATGTCCAGCGTGGCTTTAGCCGGGGAAGTAGTTGTTTTCTGTTAGACATTCACAAAAAAAATAACTTCATTTCAATCGTGGATTCTTCAATTCACAGAAAAATCTTTCTATCAATATTTTATTGAGAATGTTTCCCTTTTCAACAGTTATAAAAATTATGAAAAATGTAACGAGTTCCTTCCACATTAAATGGTTCTCATTTGGTGCTTCTGTTGAAAATGTATATACATAATTTCTTGTTGAAGCTTTTTTGCTTCGTAGCCCAGATTTTGCTTTTTTGTGGCATTCAGTTTCAAAAACTCACTGATATCAATGTTATTTTTTACCATAGTTGTAGATTTTGACATCGAGTATGTGGACCATAACGTTGAATATTCTAAAAGTTTTGCCATTCCATAAAAATCTCATACTGTTTTAAATCAATTTGCCGGAATTTTTCTAGTAATTAATTCAAAGTCGCTGCATTGGCGGCTTCATAAGTTTCAGTTGGATTGCCACTCACTGTCACTCAGTTTGCATTCTTACTTTTTTTTATTAGGCATTCATTATTGATTTCAAATATTATATTACTGACAGAAACGAAAAGTTTGTGAATAAACTGCCTAGCAACGCAACCTCTTCTTTTGTTATATGGGTGAATAACTCGAACAAGCAAATTACGTGTATGAAGTAGGCTACCATCATAATGAATTTGTTTCCGAAATACGTGAAGTAGAAGCGGCCGTGAAGTAAAGCGGCCATACAGTAAATACGGCCAAAAAAGTTACATTTTATTGACGCTATGAAATCCGTTAAACTGCATGTTTTGTGACACTCGCCTAGAGAAATATTTGTTCTGTTACTTAACTAGTCCCTCAGGAAGATCAATTGTAATCAATTGAATACCTTGTATGATATTTCTTGCAGATTAAATTACTTATTCATTCATTTCTACCGGTGATTCCTATTGATTGTTTACCCTCTTTTACTGGAATAACCAACCACATGTTTTGGAAACTCATTTTCACTCCTTGAATCCATTTTCTAGGAAGGGTATTTCTTTTCGGAAGGACGTGAAATTGGGGCCATTTGGAAAACAGAACAAATATATTTTTATGTCATCTCTGAAACTATGAACAATATGTTCATAAAATCAGTTGTGGAATCATCTGCGACTGAAAGATAAACTATAGTCACTATCTTCCATCGTTCAAGATAATCTCTTGTGGGGTATCCATGTTGAAAAGGGAAACATTCTCAATTGAATATTGAATAAGAATGTTTTTCTGTAAATTGAAATATCCACGATGAAAATGAAGTTATTCCTTGTGAATGTCTAACAGAAAACAACTACTTCCTCGGCTGAAGCCATCGAACATCTGATAGATATTCTGAAAGGACCCAACTCAAAGAAATAGGAATTGAAAATTTGCATTATTATTCAGATAGTTATTCAATTTTCTATTCCAGTCTCAATTAAAAACTCATTTATATGAATGATGTTAAGCTGGGTATTCCAGGCAGGGAATCAATACCAATCATGAACCAATTAAACGAAGTTAATTGAATAATGAACAATCGTAATATAAATGAAAATAACTGGATGACAACTTGTGACAACTCATTAATCGTTTACTTCAACTGCAGTTATGTTATACAGGGTATTTTCCGAGTAGTCGAGTCGAGATCATATCTAAAACATAACATCTTCAGCTCTAACACTTCCCCTCGAGACACGCCATCTACTCCTCCACTGCGATTCTCATTTCCCAACATTTGTATGGATAAATTGTGTTTAGGTTTGGGCAAACCCTTTGTCAAAATATCTGCCATCATATCATTTGTAGATGTATGAAACAATCTGAAATGTTTCTCACTGAGTGCTTCACGGATAGAATGATGACGAATGTCTATATGCTTGCTTCTAGCATGAAAAATCGGATTCTCTGCAAGCATAAGAGCACTTTGATTGTCGTTGAAAACGGAGATATTTTCCAATTCCTCGAAGTCCAAATCTAATCAAAATTGACGTACATATATGGCTTCTTTGGCAGCTTCTGTCAATCCCATATATTCAGCCTCGGTTGATGACAGCGCAACAGTCCGCTGTTTCTTCGAATCCCAAGATATGGGTCCACCGGAGAAAATAAAAGAATATCCTGTATAGGATCGTCTACCAATGAGATTGTTACCCCAGTCAGCATCAGCAAATCATTTTGAAGATTCAGAGTCTGGTTTGTAGATGAATCCAAACTTCCTTTCATGTAACGAAGTACACGTTTTGCAGCAGTCCAATGGGTTTTGTCGTAACAATTGTTGAATTGACCTAGATATCCAAATAAGTTGAAGTGTCTACCGACTCTCTGAATGGTACCTTCGATTCCTCATCAGTAGAAGATCCCACTGGTTTCAACAACTTCACATTTGGATCCAGAGGAGTGTACACTGGTTTGGATTCCGACATACCAAAACGCTGTAGCAAATCTGTGATATAATCTCTCTGATGTGAAGCTATTTTGTTTTCATTCCGTGAGAATTCAATTCCCAGACAGTAGCCAACTCCTTTCAAATCTTTGAGTTGAAATATCCCAGCAAGTTTACTTTTCACTTCGGAAAGTATTGCTTCATCTCGACAAGCAATCAGGATGTCGTCCATATGAATCGTGATCAAGGTTAAATCTTCCCCTTCTTTCAATCGATACACACAAGGATCAGCATTGGTAGGTTCGGCTACGGTAGATTTTAATACCTTATTCAGTTTTTCATACCAACTCTTCCTTGCTTGGCGTAGTCCGTATGAAGACTTCTTCAGAAGACAAACTTTATTACCACTCTGTAGATTTTTAAGCATGTTTTTCGCTTTCGTTTCAATATCAGCCTCGGTATTTCCTTTTTCAATGATAATTTTAAGAATATCAGTGAGTTGCCTGGGTGGTTCCATATCTCCTGATCAAGCTCACCATTCAAATAAGCACATGCAACGTCAAGCCGAGGAATTTGCATTCCGAAACTAGCTGCTAATGCTACAATGAGTCGTATTGAACTCAATCGCGCAACAGGCGTAAAAGTTTCATTGAAATATACGCCAGGCTGTTGGCTGAAACCTTGAGCAACTAGCCTTGCTTTCCTTCTTCGTTCAAGCGTACCATGCTTTGTACTTGTACCTCAAAACAATTCGACTACCAATGATATCGGTATTTTCGGGACGATTCACGAGTATCCATGTACAGTTTTTCAGAATCGACTTTATTCTTCTCCCATGGCTGCATACCATTGTGAAGCTTCAGATCCACTGATCGCTTGTTTCATAGATACTTCAGCGACAAAAATTGTTCTGCTTCTGATTTTTCGATATTTCTGGTAGTTGGTGGCAAGTAGTAGTATTCCTTCCGAGGTCTTTCCCTTGAACCGGACCTGACCATTCTCGGTCTACCGGGTCCTCGTCTGGCTTCAAATGAATCATCGTGAATTTCCTCAGGCATTTCTTGAATTTCAGGGTTTTCATGGATATTGACATTTTTCTCGGCGTATTGCACCCGCATCACTTTTAATGTCATTTGTTCCCCTTTGTTCCCCCAATGGGTTTCATTTCAATGTAGGAAATGGGTGTTTCCAAACGTTTCTCGGATTCTAATGAATTTGACATACCTTCTGGAATGAAATCGGAAAATTCTTCGATAGATTAATCGGTTTTCTCGGAGAATTTTATGTCTCTAGTGATTTCTATTCTCTTTTCACTAGGTATCCAAACTCGATAGCCTTCAGTTTGTTCTGAGTATCTCAAAAATATGCCTGCAATGCTCCTAATTTGTCTTTCCTAGGTTTTCTATCCAGGATGTACACCGGATTACCAAACTCTCTGAAATAAGTAATATCAGGCTTTTTACCTGTCCATCTTTCATAGGGTCTTTTTCCATCAAGACTCTTAGTTGGACAACGATTTCTAATATAATGTAACGTAAATGAACTTAACTTGGTTTTACTAATTTATTTCACACTTAAATTGACAACTAATTTATATTACTGGCTACGCCACTGTATAGCTCGATGTTATCGACTCGCCGAAAAAACTGCACTCCCTCTTGAGGGCGGCCTATTTATCTCCGATACAGCATTCTCGATGTTTCCAATTCTGGCGGTTGGTGCCCAGCATGTTCCAGTTATTTCCAATATCGACCGTTGTTATCTGCCGCGGCGTGACTGGATTGTTCTCGAATATCTCCGGGGATGACATCATCGCTGTCGATGGCAACGCGTGAGGCGACAGGTCCGGCCTAGGTTCGTTACATTGCCCCCTTCTTAAAGACATTTTGTCCCGAAATGTCATCCTTGGAGTGTGACGATATCTGCATGACTCCCCATAGTTGCACCGTGAAGTTCGATGGAAGTAACACTCCACGGTCTTCATGACTGGTCGTGGAAGAGGGTTACAGCAAACCAAAATCTTGACGCCGCTGGATCTGAATATCGCCTCCAGCATACTTCTTATGACTCTCCAGTCCAACCCATCAATACCACAGGACAATTTTGGAATTGCTAGATCCACCAGATTCTGGTCCACCATAGTGTCTCTTAGTTTGGTGAGACTCTTCCAGACATCTCCGTAGGACGGTTTATCTTGGATATGCCTCTTGGTAACTAGGTAGTAGATGTTTCTCTGGCCTTTCTTCAACTGTAGCACCCCACCAACCTCTGGATTTTGCTCCCGCAGTGTTTGGAGTTGACCAAATTTCTTGGAAAACACTACGGCGATGCCCCTGGACATTTGAAGATCTTCTGCCACACAGTGCGCTAGAGCGCAGTCAGCAGGCACCTCGAAAAGGTCTCGTGACTCCTCTCTAGTAACCCCATGTAGAACTTTCTGCCCGTTTGAATACAAGGACATAAACTTCTCGAACGTCATATCATCCTCCGGTGGCTTGAGGGTGCGAACTTGGTCATGGTTTCCAGCGTAAGGGGCCAACCTGTTGAAATGGACGACCCTTGGTTTCCCTCGGGGTGGCTTATGGATTCGGTACACAAGGTCGTTTATCCTTTTCACGATTTTATACGGGCCTTCCCACGAGTTCCGCAACTTTGGTGATAGTCCACGACGACGTTTGGGGTTGTACAGCCCAACCAGGTCATCAACCTTAAACCCTCCAGCGTCGGCCTTGATGTCATAGGTCTTCTTCATTTTATCGCTGGCACTCTGGATGTTCAACCGGACTCGTTCGTGGATGTCGTCCATTCTCTGCCGAAGTTTGCTGACGTAGTCCTCTTCCGCAGTGTCTTGTCCTGGCGGTATCCCAAACTTCAGGTCACAAGGCAGTCGCAGTTCTCGGCCCATTATAATACTAGCAGGAGTTTGACCTGTTGACTCGTGTACTGCGGATCGATAGGCCATCAGGAACAAATAAAGATACTGGTCTCAGTCTCTTTGATGGTCAGAGACAACCTTGGACAAGTGGCGGTTGATCGTTCTGTTCATCCGTTCCACCATTCCATCGGACTGCGGATGTAGGGCCGTGGTTCTTGTCTTGCGGATGTTCAGCAGTAAACATATTTCTTGGAACAGGTTGGATTCGAAATTTCTGCCTTGATCCGAGTGCAGCTCCATTGGAATACCAAATCGACATATCCACTCTTTCACCAAGACGTCGGCGACGGTGATGGCTTCCTGGTTGGGCAGGCAGGCTTCCGCCCACTTACTGAAGTAGTCCATTGCCACAAGGATGTATTTATTCCCGTGGTCGGATACGGGAAACGGGCCGGCGATGTCAATGGCGATTCTTTCGAACGGGCTGCCTACGTTGTACTGACGCATCGGGGCCTTGGGTC
Organism: Gonioctena quinquepunctata; assembly: GCA_018342105.1. Classification (NCBI taxonomy): domain Eukaryota; kingdom Metazoa; phylum Arthropoda; class Insecta; order Coleoptera; family Chrysomelidae; genus Gonioctena; species Gonioctena quinquepunctata. Next base: position 32,326 of record JAFIRS010002566.1, on the reverse strand, counting down.
GTATTCGAGGTCCATTGCTAGCAGCGCATACAGCACACTTCCTGCACCAATCCTGGACGTCAGCTTGACAATTGGTCCAGTAAAACCGTTGCCTCACTTTCTGCAGGGTCTTCGTCACTCCCAGATGTCCTCCAGCGACTCCATCATGGATTTCCCGCAGCACTTCCTCTCTTCTGTTCCTGGGAAAAATTATTTGGCGTCTGTCTTCCCCACCAATATCGGCCTCCAACACACGTTTCAGGATCCCATTGTCCAGAATAAGAGAGTTCCATTGTGCCCAATAGGACTTAACAGCCGGCGAGTAACCTGCGACTTCCTGCCATGATGGTCTTCGATTGCCCTTCTTCCAGCTGACGACTAAGCCAAGGTCGGGGTCTTTCTCTTGGTCTTTCTGGATCTTGCTGTCGTTCCAGTTGTCATCCATTGCCGCGGTTCTACAAAGTGTTGCTTCTTTCTCTTCTGCTCGTCGGCAATGTGAGCAATCATCTGGACATGGTCTTCGCGACAAGGCATCTGCATTCTTATGGCTAGTTCCGGCTCGATGTTCGATCTCGAAATCGAATTCTTGGAGTCTCTCGATCCAATGTGCTACTTGACCCTCGGGATTTTTGAACTGTGAGAGCCATTTGAGAGCTGCATGGTCAGTCCTCAACAGGAATCTTCTTACATACACGTACTTGTAGAAGTGCTCCACTCCCTTTACAACAGCTAGCAGCTCTCGCCTGGTGACACAGTAATTGCGCTCTGGTTTGCTAAGAGTCTTGCTGAAATAACCAATGACCTTCTCCTGTCCCTCCTGGATCTGAGATGGGACAGCTCCAAGTCCCACGTTGCTGGCGTCCGTATCCAAAATGAATTTCCCTTTGGGTAGGGGATAGCTCAGTATAGGTGAGTTGATCAAAGCTCCTTTCAGCTTCCTGAATGAGTCTTGACATTCTTCGGACCACTGGAACTTTGTTTGGCCCTCCGTGAGCCTGGTCAGTGGTTTAGCGATGTTGGCGAATCCCAGCACATATCGGCGATAGTATGTGCATAAACCAAGGAAACTTCGAAGTTGGTGAATGTCTTTTGGGATGGGCCAATCCTTAACAGCTTTGATCTTCTGGTCATCCACTGCTACTCCTTCCCCAGATACAACGTGGCCGAGGTATCGTACTTCTTTTGGAACAGATGGCATTTTAGGCTCAGTCAATCCGGAGTTCCTCAGTCGCAGGAATACTTCCTCCAAGTTTTTCACGTGGTCTTCGAACGATCTGCCGACCACAATAATGTCGTCGAGATACACAAGACACGTGTTCCATGAGAGTCCCTTAAGCACTGTCTCCATCAATCTTTCGAATGTGGCGGGAGCATTACAGAGCCCGAATGGCATAACGGTGAACTGCCACAATCCTGAGCCGATGGTAAAAGCAGTATTTTCTCGATCTTCCTGAGCAATTTCTTCTTGCGAGTATCCACTCTTCAGATCAAGGGTCGAGAAAATCGTGGAACCAGCCAACGTGTCTAGGGTGTCATCTATTCTCGGGAGAGGGTAACTGTCCTTCTTCGTGACATTATTAAGTTGGCGATAGTCTACACAAAAGCGTGTCGATCCATCCTTTTTCTTCACCAGTACGACCGGAGAGGACCAGGGACTGTCAGATGGTTCGATAACTCCTTCTTTTCCCATATCGCTGACTATTTTGTCAGCCTCTTCCTTCTTGGCAAGAGGAAGTCTTCTTGCTGATTGCCGGATCGGTCGGGCACCCCCAGTATCAATCTTGTGCTGGACCACATTAGTTCGACCCCCTTTTCCTTGTCCGGTATCGAAGATGTCTTGGTACTTTTTGACTAAATCTCTTAGATTGGGCTGTTGAGCTGGTTTTATGTCTTTGGAAGAGGTGGTTACTAATTTTTCTAGTTCTGTGGGCAAGTTGTTGGGTTGGCTAATCGTACCTCGTACACTCCGGATCACTGAGGAAACTGACGAGCAGTGCCCCAATATTGTTCCTTTCTTCAAGGTCACTGGAAAATAATTGACATTCATGACCCTTACCGGCACAAATTTGTTAGCACGCAACAAGGTCTTCCCTAGTGCAATCCCTCGTCAATTTTCTCATCATGAGTTTGGGCTCGAACATCACCACGTCTCCACTGCTCGCACTCCCGTCCAGGCGAGCCTCCAGAATGTTTCAGCCCTCTCAGGTACGCTTACATCTTCAGCCAACAACACACGGATCAACTCTTCCGTCTCCATGAAGCACCAGCTCTCTCCGTTGACACGTAGGACGCCGTCTTTGAAATCTAATTCAAACCCTCTGGAATTCATGATGTCCATTCCAATGATTGCATCGTCTTCGATGTCCGCTACAAGTGCCTGATGTTTCACATTAGTGCTGCCCAAAATTATTTCAATCGGTAGCTCGCCATATACAGTAGCTGGCTCCCTGTTGCTGTGCGTAGCTTCCAAGTTGTCGGTTCAATTCGTTCCGGTGTTCTGGCAAAGGAAGGCCGAGAATTGTCCTAGTCGCACCTGTATATAGGCATGGTGCAAGCTCGTTATTGATGAGACCGTCTACGAAGAACACCTTTGTTCTGTCGTTGAAGGATAGCGACATATGCATTGTTAACCGGGGCTTGCCGGACACATGCCGACGTTTGCCTTCTCGTCGACCTTCTTTAGTTTTCCTGCATCGGGTCGATGAATGTTGGACATTTGCTACGCACATGTCCAATTTTCTACAATTCAGCATCTTATCTGTCTTTCTCAGGCAACACTTCCTTCATCACTTTTCTTATGGCAGCTTCTAAGTTAGCAGGCTCCTGTGAGTCTTCCTCAATCGTTTGAACTTTATTTTGGCTTCTGCAGCATTGTTTTGCTGCTTCGAATTCCAAAGCGCGTGCCAGTGCGTCTACGAGATGTGTTGGACGAGCTAATATCAACGCTTGTCTGGTTTCTTGGTCACGGAGTCCATCCAGGAATGCTTGAACCGCTAGTCGCTCCATTACATTTTCTGGTGTGGCTGGATATGCGAGGCGAACCAGGTGTGCAATGGCAGTTTCGAATTCTTGTAAGGATTCGCCCGATTTTTGGCAGCGATTTTTCAGTTGGGAGTGGTATACGTGTTCCAAATGGGCCTGGCCATATCGTAATTCTAGATGTTTAATCAGCTGATCATAGTCCTCCTGTCCTTGGGCGGTGAGAGTTTGTAGAATATTCGTCGCTTCTCCACGTAATGCAAGTGTTAGTGCTACAGCTCTTTCCCCTGCATTCCATCCATTTGCTTTGGCCGCTGCTTCAAACTGTCGGCGGTAATTTTCCCATGGAGTTTTTCCGTCGAATTGAGGCGGCTTCATGGAAAGCTTCCCTATTTCAGGTATGACCTTGACATCTTGTATACCCTCTTGAACTTTATCCAAGTTCAAACTCAAGTCCAGCATTGCATTTTTGTTAACCATCTCTGTGGAGGGCGCACTATCAATTCGTTTTTCCAGCTTACTGATCGTTTCCTTCATCTTGTCCATCTCTGCCTCGACGGTTCCTATTCTTTTTTCTAGACGATTCGCCACACCACAGAGTTCTTTTTTTAGGCCTTCTGTGTTTTCTAGGAGCTTATCTTCCAGGCTTCTTGAATTTTCTTGAAGTTTCTCTTCCAGATTTATAGAATTTTCTTGAAGCTTCTCTTCCAGGCTTCTTGAATTTTCTTGAAGCTTCTCTTCCAGGCTTCTTGAATTTTCTTGAAGCTTCTCTTCCAGATTTATAGAATTTTCTTGAAGCTTCTCTTCCAGATTTCTAGCATTTTGTTGCAGTTCTTCTTTCACGGATTTAGTAGTTTCTTCGAGTTTATATTCATTACCAAACTTAAATCACCTCCGGAAACTTCGAATAAAAATGTTTCGGGGTCCTCACCTTCTTGTATGAGTCCTTCTGCAAGTCTTTCCTGAAGTACTTGCTTTTTACCCGTTGTTTCCAGTTCCCTTTCCTCCAATTCCTGTTTCAATTCTGCTACCTTCAAATCCGCAAGGCGCACTTTTCTTGAACACATTTTGCCTTTGACGAGGTATCAGTCTGTTTTACACGAAAAGTTTATCAGTTTGTTAAAAATTCACTTCGCGAATTCTTTTCCACGGGCCACCAGTCTATTGTCTGTTTCACGCGAACAGTGTATCAGTTTATATTCCCACGCACAATTGTCCACTTCGCGAAAACCGGGCCACTGTCTATTTTGGGCGTACAAAAAGGTCTATCAATTTATTTTTCTGACTATCCACTAAACGATCACTTGTTTATTTTCAAAATCTCGCTTCCGACACCAATTGTAACGTAAATAAACTCAACTTGGTTTTACTAATTTATTTCACACTTGAATTGACAACTAATTTATATTACTGGCTACGCCACTGTATAGCTCGATGTTATCGACTCGCCGAAAAAACTGCACCCCCTCTTGAGGGCGGCCTATTTATCTCCGATACAGCATTCTCGATGTTTCCAATTCTGGCGGTTGGTGCCCAGCATGTTCCAGTTATTTCCAATATCGACCGTTGTTATCTGCCGCGGCGTGACTAGATTGTTCTCGAATATCTCCGGGGATGACATCATCGCTGTCGATGGCAACGCGTGAGGCGACAGGTCCGGCCTAGGTTCGTTACAATAATTTGCCGTATTAACTGCTTCAGCCCAGAATGACGATGGTAGGCTGGACTGTATGAGTAGGCAACGTGCCGTTTCAATGAGTGTACGGTTTTTCCTTCCCGCTATACTATTTTGTTCAGGGCTGTAAGGTACTGTCAAACGTCTTGTAATGCCGTTTTCTTTCAACAACTTTTCCAACTCCTCACTGATATATTCACCTCCATTGTCTGACTGAATGCACTTGATCTTTTTTCCTTTTTGATCTTCGACCATCTTAAAAAAACCCTTGGTCATTTCGATAACTTCACTTTTCGAAGAAATGAATCATACCATGTCGAGTGATCATCGATGAATTCCACAAAATATTTTACTCTGCCATTCGACTGGACACGCATATGAATACACACGTCTGTATGGATCAAATCCAATAGTTCTGTTACTCTTCCAGGTCTCTTCGGAAAAGGAGCTCTAGTCATTTTTCCTTTGACACAAATGTCACATTCGAATTTTTCTGAAGCTTGTTCTACTTCGAAACCTTTTATAAAACCTTTTCGGATAACTTCTGAAAGATCCATGAATTTCAAATGTCCAAGACGTCTATGCCATTTTTCAAGGGTATTTGATGTATTTTGTGAAATGAACGCTGAATTCGGTGTGATTCCATTTTAATTTGTCCTTTGTTCACGTACATAAAACAAATCACCAATGCGGTCCGCGACGAGTTTCACATTTCCGTCAGTGTTAAGAACTAATGCTTTCTCTTTCTGAAATAAAACATAAAATCCATTCTTGGAAATTTTTCTAACTGACAACAAATTCGTTCGAAGTTCTGGCACATGCAAAGTATCATTTAATGTGATCTTTTTTGCTTCGCCATAAACGTCCGCAATGCATGAAACTGTTCCTTTCGCGAAGATTTCTGTCGACACATTAGTGGCAAGATTGAGTTTTTCGTGGACGGAGTCACTTATTTCCGAAAAAAAATTGAGTTTGTTGCACAAATGCGATGTAGCACCACTGTCGATGCACCATTTTCGTTTGTTATCGGGTATACCAACTGGAAAAGCGTCCGATGCACATAAACAAACATTCTCGGCGCATTTGACAGAAAGTTGTTCAATTTTTCCTACAGGTTTGCATTCCGAGGCTGTGTGTCCAACTTTTCTACATCTATGGCAACGATACTCAAATGTCTCGATTGAATTCATATTCGAATTGCTGCTAGTTTCAAGTTCTTCAGTTGAAGATTTATTCTGGGGCCTCCACTTGGTGAATTCCTCATTTGCAAACATCGCATTCTGGATCCCATTTCTTGCATCACTTTTTCTTGCGTCACTTTCTTCTATTATCTTCATGAGAAGGATTTCTGGAGTAGAAAGTTCGTCTCTAGATTCTATTGCACATCGAAAGTTCTCGAAGCTGGGAGGCAAACTATATAACAACATGATTGTCAATAAGTCAGGGTTAATTTCCACATCCATTTCATTGTTTGTCTACTGCATCGAAAAATCTGTTAACGTGTTCACGCACATCATCACCTTCCAACATGCGTTGCAGAGTAAGCTGTTTCAGGATGTAGCTTTTTTAGCAGGCCCTTTGGATTGATAGATATTTTTAAGTTTCAGCCAGACACCCTTGATTTGTTCAGTTCCGTGGGACTAATCGACCATATAATATCCGATTTCGCCTTACCATCATTCTTCATCCATATTTCCAACTTTCCCCGAATTTTCATCATTTTCCTTCAATTTGTCATAACATTCCTTGCTGGGAGATTCAATTTTGGATAGATTCGGAAAACTCATATTGAACAACTAATAACACACAAATCAAATTCGGCTACTCCAGTGTTGGTGTCTCTGGTGTTCCAGGGCCCATAACCTGTTAAGCTGAGTATTCCAGGCAGGAAATCAATACCAATTATGAACCAATTAAACGCTGTTTATTTGAATAATGAACAATCCTGAAATATATGGAAATAACTGGATGACAACTTGTGACAACTCATTAATCGTTCACTTCAACTGCAGTTATGTTATACAGGGTATCTTCCGAGTAGTCCAGTCGAGATCATATCTAAAACATCTTCAGCTCTAACAAATGAGGCAAAGAAGAATGTTTTCCAAAAGCGTGAAATAGATTTTCGTGCCTCTCTTGCGGCAATGTTACAAATTATTTATCTTTTGGAAAATATTCTTCTTTGCCTCATTCATCTATATGAGTTCTTAATTGAGACTGAAATTGAAAATCGAAGAACTATCTGAATAAAAATGCGAATTTTCAATTTCAAATTTTTTCTTTTGAGTTAGGTTCCTTTCAGAATATCTATCAGATGTAATTCAATATCCACCGTGACTTTAGTTTGGGAAGTAGTTGTTTTTCACCTGAGATCTACCTTTCTCTGGTTCAATTTTATATTGAATCCTTTATGTGAAGAAAACCGTTTAAATTCGATTTTTCTATTCATTCCACTTCACATGGCACTTATCTCTCAATAGTTGTTTTCTGTTAGACATTAAAAAAAATCACTTCATTTTTATCGTGGATTTTTCAATTCACACAAATATCTATCAATTCAATATTCAATTGAGACTGTTTCTCTTTTCAACAGAAAATATTTATGTTTGAATAGTCAGTATGCGTTCTGCTACAATATTATTTGAAAATTAAAATTGTCTATACATTTCATCAACTGCAACTGAGAGCACTATATTTCCTGTCATTCGATCATGCCATGTGGTATTGAATAGAGTTCGATAATGCGTTTGAGAATATTTGTTTTGGCCAAATAACCCGATTGTAAGTTGTCTTTGGCAAGGAGATGAATGAAAAACGCGTCTCAGATGTTGGTTGACAGTGTTGCTTTTTATATTCTCGTTCACAATTCAGAATAATATTTTCATAAGTTAATATATCTGAAATCTGATCCTACAAATATCATATGGGCAATACACTCGATTTAATGTGTCGAATGCTGTTGAATGTATCGACGAACCTTTCAACTTTTCCATTTGATTGGGGATGGTAGGATTGATATCCTTATGTGTTCAATTCCATTCTGTTTGCAAAATATTTGGAAACGTTCACTGCAGACTTGACTTGCGTTATCGGAAACGAGAGTTTGTAGATTTCCGAATCCTGCTAAAATATTTTCCAATGTTCTGTGGTCGTATTTTTCGTGCTTACTATTTCTGGCCATTTCGAGTAGCCATCAACAATAATGGTTGCTGGGGACCTTTAGCTGTCGTAAAATGATTTGAATTATTCATTCAATTCAATGTTCCTTGTCCAGGTATCATTTTGAACGTATTCGATGATCTCTTGAAGGGTTCTGCATTTGAATTTCCCTTTGATAAATCACCCTGTGTGTAATTGGAAGTGGATCAATGGCAATGTTCAGAACTTGTAGGACTTCGGCTCCAATTCTCATTGAAGAAACGTTATATCCGTTATCTTGAACTACATCAGAATTGATTAGTCTTGATAGAAGATCAGCATGTCCAAAATCTTCTGTTTTGATATACTCAATTTGAAAATCGTATGCTTTTAGAAGAAGAGCATACCTTTGCAGACGTTCTTCTGTATGAACAGGAATACCTTTTTCTGAACCAAATATGGCAAGTAATGGCTTGAGATCGCTCTGAAAAATCACAGAGCACCCATACGATGAAACTTCTTTTTCTATCTGACTGTACTTTTTCTCTGTGTCTGTAGAGCGATCCGAAAGCATGATAGATTGATTTCATGGATCCTTTTTGGAATTCATGGAAGATACAAGAACCAATACCACTGTGGGAGCATCAGCTGCTACTACAATGGAAAGTTCGGGTTGTAGTGAGTCACTAGGAGATTTGAATGGATTTGAATTCAAATTTGTCGAAGATTGTTGACACTCACCGCTCCATTCCATGGTAGATTCTTCTTCAATAATTGTTCGAAGGGTATTCGAAGTTCATGCATATTTTCAAAGAACTTTCCGTAATAATTGAAATAAGAACGGAGTGAAGATATATCGTGTGGTGGAGGCATATGGATAACTGCTTCAGGATCAGGCTGTATTCCGTGTTGATTGTTGATACTTCTCAAATATTAGATTTCAGCTAGGTTGAACTTACATTTTCGAATCTTGAGATGGAACCGGATTCTTCGAATTATTTGTAAAACATTCAGTAAGTTTTGTCGATGCTCTTCTGCAGTTTTTCCTGGAACCATAACGTCATCGATATATGCTGGTGTTCCTTCCAGTCCGGATATCATAGTTTCCATAATTTGCTGAAATGATGTTGGAGCTACTTTGATTCCAAATGGAAGCCTGTCGATGATGCTGAATATCTTCGAATTGGCTTATTTCGGAAAAATATCGTCGTGAGTGGAAAGATTCATGAGGTTGAAATGCACCATTCAAACCTGTCGAATAATCTCCACAAATGAGTATACTTCCATTGGCTTCTTTCGTTGCTACAATGGGTGGAGAAATTATATCAAGATTTTGAAGTCGATTCAGTTCTTCTTCAACTTGCGTCAGTGCAGCATAAGCTACTGATCGTTTCGCACGAGAAACTGGCTTAGTTTCTTGAGAAACATGCAATTCCATCTTCATTTTCTTGCAAAATCCGAACGTATCCTCGAATATATCAGGAAATTTATTATGTAATCGTAGAACGCTTTGTATATTGCTATCTGGAATTGACAGTGACATGTCATTCCTTGACAAGGACGTGACATTACAAATTGAATTCAGTTGGATGTCCCACAACCCAAACTTTGTAATCCAATCGATTCCCAATAAAATGAGTTGTTTCATTGGTGTAACATAGCATTTTCCTGGCTATGACTGATTGTTGAAGACTACATTGCATATGAATTCGGAAGTATAAGAGGGTAATCCAATCGATTCCCAATAAAATTGGGGCTTTCCTAGTTTGATCCACGTTTCTTCCGATACGATGGTGATATCTGAGGGTGTCTCGATTTGAAATTCGACTTGTATGCCATTGATGATTACTTGGAGGTGATTGAATTCACTCGAGATATTGCTCCTGTTGAAACGTTTGGAAAAACATGCAGCAAAGTGATATGTCACCGATTTCCACGAAATTTTCACAGATGCTTCACAATACGCTAAACTTCGTTGAGCAACCATAATTGTGCCGCGGAAAGAGTAGAAAATATATTTTTTTGTTAAAAAATGCTCAACTTCATGTCATGTAGGTATCAATGAACTGTTGTAATTAAAGAGGATTATTTCACAATTAATCACGAAACAAGCACTATAAACAGTAAGAACTAGACTTTATGAATGCGATACAAGAACATATGTTTTAAAAGTCCCGCAGAAAGTTTTGATAATTTTCCTTTTTGAAAATTTGAAAGTCTTTTCATTCGAGTAAACAGGAACTATATGAGATGATTGTCAATAATGTGAATTGTCATTCATGAGTAATGATGAGAAAGCAGTGTAAAAAATGTCCGATAGACATGAAGAGTTATTCATCCAATCAAATGACTTATTGTTATAATTAAAATCATGTGATTAAACGTTTTATTCAGTGTGTTACTGAAGAAGTTAAGCCATCTCAAATAAGTGGAAGTTTAAAATTGACTTTTTTATCCTTTCTGGGGCCATAATTCCGAAAATAACCGTTTGCGTGGAAATATCCGGTATAATAATTCCTTCTCTCCAAAAATAGCTGAAAGACTTTTTTTTCGTATTAGATAGCTTTTTTGATCCAAAACACGTATTTTTCAAGCTCGATTTTCCTTTGCAAATATCACTGACAATGCCTCCTTTTTTAACAAGCATTAACTACGAACGCCAAATCACTCATTTTAGCTATATTTCACTGAAATATAGCCAAATCTATCAATGTCTTACTAGAAAAGTGAACCTAACTTTGCTTACCTTGCTATCAAGTTGATGGCCAGCCAATCAACTTTTCAAAAACTAGCTTAGCTTCGCTCGCGGGCACTTCGGTGGCGTTGATTTTTCTGGGTTTTACCAATAATAATCTGGGCACAATAGTGACAGTCAGTCGCGAGATGGAAGTACACTGAATAAGATTTCAATAGGAGCAAATATTTCAGCAAAGTACTGCTAAAAATGAAGCTCAGGGACATTTCGGTAGCGGTGACTTATCTCGTTTTGGACAAATTATCATTTGGGCACAATAGTGACAGTCAGTCACGAAATGCAGGTCCACAGAATAAGGTTACAATAGGAGCATATATTTCAACAAAGGCGTTATAAGTTCAGCGTGTCTCGGTCCGCTCTGAAAATCCAGTCAATATCTTACGTGAAAGAAGGGAACACAACCTAACCTAACTTGGCTAACCTTGCTATTCAAGTTGATGGCCAGCCAATCAGCTTTTTCACAACACGCTTCGCTTCGCTCGCGGGCATTTCGGTAGCGTTGATTTTTCTGGGTTTTTATAATAATAATTTGGGCACAATAGTGCCAGTCAGTCACGAAATGCAGGTACACAGAATTAGGTTTCAATAGGGCATATTTTCAACATAGGCGTTATAAGTTCATCGTGTCTCGGTCCGCTCTGAAAATCCAGTCAATATCTTACGTGAAAGAAGGGAACACAACCTAACCTACCTTGGCTAACCTTGCTATTTAAGTTGATGGCCAGCCAATCTGCTTTTTCAAAACACGCTTCGCTTCGCTCGCCGGCACTTCGGTAGCGTTGATTTTTCTGGGTTTATACGAATAATTACTTGGGCACAATAGTGGCAGTCAGTCGCGAGATGGAAGTACACCGGATTAGATTTCAATGGGGCAAATCTTGTAGAGTACTGTTGAAAATGAAGCTTAGGGACATTTCGCGAATCACAAAAATCGAGCATATTTTCAGATTGTAAAAAGAAGGAGGCATTATAAGTGATTTTTGCGCGAGAAAACGGTGCTTGAAAGACACGTGTTCTGCATCAAAAAAAGTTCTCTAATTCAGAAAGGGCACGAGAGCGCCGCGTTTTTTCCGGATTGGTGTTCAGGGGGCAAAAACACGTAAGAAAAGTATTTCAACTATTTTCGGAGAGCAGGTGTGCTCTTACCGGATATATGAAATTTGAATAATTGGACAATGTAGAAAACAGATGCAAAGATTACAGTTCTCTCTTTGAAGATGAAATGTATAAATAATGTCAAACGATTTTTTAATTTTCTGAAACAAACTATTATCCTAAACCAAAAAAAAATTTTTATGAATTGCATTGAAGAAGGTATAGAATAGAAATCGGGTTTCATACGTGTGTTGCAGAAAATTTCGTGAAAATCGGTGACATTTCACTTCGCTGCAGGTTTACCAACGCTTGTAGTTTCTCCCCTCATTCTGTCACAGTACCTTTCCTTATCAGGCTGTCTTTGAAATATTGGTTTTAGTGCATGTTCGTTCCTTTGGGATTGTTCTTACCGGAATCGTGCAATTTCTTCGCTGATGAATATTTCTCCTTTTGAGGAATTGTGTTCACTACTGATGTGAAGATAAGTGCCATGTGAAATGGAATGAATAGAAAATCGAATTAAACGGTTTTCTTCAATTAAGGATTCAATATAAAAATTGAACCAGAAAATGGTAGATCTCAGGTGAAAAACAACTACTTTCCTGGCAAATACCACGCAGAACGTTGGATGATATTCACCTGAAAATCCATGCATACTTCCATATAATATCAATGGACATTGAATGCAAATGTTTCTTTCTGATAAGCTCGATTATGTTTAATTTATGTCGTGTTCACCTAACAATCCGCATACCGGTTTGGGCTTTGGCCCCCATCAGTACGGATAGTCAACCAAAAGGTCCAAAGAACTCTGGCTGAAGTGAGACACAACGTAAACAAAGGATCATAGCTTGTAACACTATAGGTACGCCAGAAAGAAAAATTTTTAAAACTGGCGTCCGGGACAGAAAGAACACTCCGAAAATCTCCCACCTCGATAGGTTTCTTAATAAATGATTTCTGATTTCTCATTACTAGAAGTCTGAAGAGTGCATGTTATCATCTGGTGTTTCAGGTAGTGAGCAATATTTTCAGATTGTCTGCAATGGCTGGTAGAGGGCTCATCATTTTCTACAATTTTCTTAGCAATCTTCAGCTTATTTGCAACTGAATTTTCAATATAACCTTCCGCAACAGTCGTCGACTTCCACCCAGCATGTCTTGTAATGTTTTTTTTTTTTTTTTTTTTTTGGCTTTGACATTTTGTTATTCGGCCAGACACAAAGTGGAATATTATTTTTTTTTGATGGGTTGCAGGTTGTCTTGCTCTAAGCAATACTGCATCCCATATTAATTATTTCAAGACATCACAACATAGAATGTATCATTCACACGTATTCTGGGTAGGCCTTGTTACTAACCCATACGCCACCTAGGGCAGCACTGTTAATTTGAACGCAACAGCGAATCGTCGAGGATCATCCTGGCCCGGTTTTAAAAATTTAACATTTTAATTCTCTCAAATTAAAATGAAAATTTCTGCCCTGGCCGAGAATCGAACTCCGACCTTTCGATCATGAGTCGGACGCTAACCCACCCGCCAATCCCCATGTCTTTTAATGTTGATTATATGCTTGCCTGCATCTGTTAACATAGTTGATGAGGAACTTCTTAATCAGTGTCTATTATATTCTTTCTCATTAGAAATACCTCGGTAAGTGGCTCTTCTGACATGGTATTCGACCGATTGTATTTTTTCCTATATTTTGTCTCTTACTCTTGCCATTTTTATAATATAAAAAAAAACCCCTTTTGATCATTCTGATTTTGTCAGGAAGAATATTTTCTGTAAATACCCAAATAGCTTGGCGATTTCTGTTCTTTATCGATTACAGTAAATACTCGATCTATCTTAGTTTTGGTTTCTCGTATAGTTATGAGAAAGAATGTCTCAGAAATCTTGGAATGTCGTCCACTGTGATGTTGCCAATTCTTCGCGGCGACATAAGTAGATATAGCTACACGGGTACGGACGCAATTTGGCACTTTTCCCATGTAAATCCCCATAAGAATATCTAAGGTCCAACGTGGTCATTTTCGACCTTTCACCTGTTTCGACCTTTATGGGGACCATCATCAGGTTCTCGACGTTTCGAATCTTCATCCGGCTCTCGACGTTTCGATTCATCTTCAGTTCCCAAACCCTTTATCAGACCATCATCAGGTTCTCGACGTTTTGAATCTTCATCGGGTTCTCGACGTTTCGTTTCATCTTTAGTTCAACCTTTATGAGACCATCATCAGGGTTCTCGACGTTTCGAATCTTCATCGGGTTCTCAACGTTTCGATTCATCTTCAGTTCAACCTTTATTAAAATCATCATCAGGTGCTCGACGTTTTGAATCTTCATCGGGTTCTCGACGTTTCGTTTTCATCTTTAGTTCAACCTTTATTATAGATCATCATCAGGTTCTCGACGTTTAGAGATCTTCATCGGTTCTCGACGTTTCGATTCATCTTCAGTTCAACCTTTATTAGATCATCATCAGGTGCTCGACGTTTTTGGATCACTCTGGTTGTTTACATTAGATCATAATGTTTCGACAAGGAGGACTTTATCTACTTTCACTTGAATATTCACTAACCTCAAATCATATCCTTGGGAACACCCATTTTTTTCACATGCTTGAGGCCTATATTACCCTGGATTTTCCCTATATCTACTGTATTTTAAGGGCCAACCTGATGAATTTCTACCTTTTGATATGATTTTTTACCTTATTCACATAGAGGATTGGACTTTTTCCCCAGATCTAGGGAATTTTTCACGTAGGTTGTGTTTAGATTAGTCGTTTCAGGTGGATTTTTTAGGGTTGACTGATTGGATTTCTCAGGGATGATTAACTTTCCCCAGATCTAGGGAATTTTTCACGTAGGTTGTGTTTAGATTAGTCGTTTCAGGTGGATTTTAGGGTTGACCTGATGGATTTCTCATGGATGATTGACTTTTTTCCCCAGATCTAGGAATTTTTCATGTAGGTTTGGACATGTTTATGTATGAATATAAGATTTTTGTATGATGTTTGTGAAGTCTATGATGTGAATTTAGATGAAGTTCTTCGTTTACGGCTGTTTGAGTGGATGTTGTAAAATCTAAAGTGGGTTTGATGTTTTTATTAACCCAACCTAACCAAACTCTGCTAACATTGTTGTTATATGAGTATTAGTTCCTTCTCAAACATTCAAGTGACATATATTTTTAAATTAACCTTCAACTAACCAAACTCTGCTAACATTGTTGTTATATGAGTGTTAGTTCCTTCTGCAAGCATTCAAATGAAAATACATTTTTAACTAACCTAGCAAACTCTGCTAACATAATAATTCATCATATTATATAAAGGTGAGTTCCTCCTGTAAGCATCGAAAAACGACTAACATGCGTTGAAAAACGTTGAAAACGTCTAAACGTCTGTGGAAACGACTAACATGCGTTGAAAACGTCTAAAATGTCTTAAAAAAAACGTTGAAACTTGTGAGGTGAGCTACACCTTTTCTTTGTTAGTTGAACCAACCTCAACCACTTTCAGAAACACTATACTATTGAGGTGAAGAAATAAAACATTTTTTTTGTATACAATATTTTATTGAAATATAAAAAAAATATAATAATATATAGTATTAGTAAAATAATAATATATAATAAAATCCGAATATGGGTGTCCTTGAACTCTGCTCCTCCACTGCCGCAACCCTCAGCGAAATCAATCGATGTCATCAACTCTTGATTATGGATGAGATAATGTCCCAAGGTAGCGTCAGGTGCGATCCAGGACATAAGAATCTCTTATCGTCCCTCTCCACTCAGAGCGATTTTTTTCTTGTTCCATAGAAACACCTGATGTTTTTCGCTTCTGATCAATCGTTGATGAACGTATTTTTTGGTTTGAATTTTCCAAGCATTCTCAAAGTCTTTGAATGTGATCCGCACTATCTACAACGGCTTTTCACACCCTTGCTTTCTTTGGTTCCATAATTTGACAGAATTTGATGAATTTCGTCTTTTCATACCCTTCTTTATCCAAATTGTCTTCAAGTTTTTCATTTGTCTAAGGTCGTGGAAACCTTAGTTGCATATAATTTTGATCTGAGCCCTATGAAATCGGTCATAAGATTGCCGTTATTTTCATCCTTCATTATCCTAGAACTTTTTTGTTAACTAAGGGGTATGTTATACCTATTGTTCTCAGGATAATCCGCTAGTATCAGACATGTATGGCAATCCTCACGAATTATTTTGTAAACATCGGGAACCTGAATATCATATATTAGCGAATCGGTATCGTGTATAATACAGAACAATTATCTCCAAATCTTTTCTGCATATAATCGTAGTGGAAATCATAAATTTTAGTTTTTGGATATTTCAAGGATGCTAAAGCCTACATATATATTGGTTTGTTGAAGTAAATTTTCGGTCTTATTTAACTCTCTATTGCCGTGAGATTTTCATTGAATATTGTGACCGACTTGAATTCTGGTTTGGAGATATAAGTTCCGCACCATAACGCCCTCCCATTTTGTTATCAGTTTCACAATGCTATGTTTTCGTATATTTTCAACTTGGTTTTGCCGTAAACAGCATATTCATAAGCAAAAGATTTTTTTCGAAATTATTTTTTAGCATTTTATAAATTTGTATTCAAATCAATGTAGGGCTTGAGCCAAGAAGACTGCTGGAACTGCAACACCCTGTGAACTTTTTTGAGAATAAGACCGTTAGATAAAGCCTGTTTTAGGTTAACGTAATGAATTATGTATTTTTCTTAGGAAAAGAGTTGCCATAAAGTTTAGTAGGTTCATACGAGACGATGATGGATTCCTGTTTTGGATTTATATGTTCAGGGCAGAAGGTATATCCTTATGTTGATCATGAAGATATTGAGGATATTCAGTCGACTTCGAGGATAGCCTGTATCGGAAGTATCCGACACCTCCAGAACGTTCAAATTATCAGAAATCTTCGACCCTCGAAACCTCCATAAGGTAGAGGCTGAGACATTGCCCAACCGTACTGGTTATTAATGTCAAAATTACATCAAATAACTAATCAGGTTTTGATGAATCATATGATGGTGGATATCGATTATTTGCTTTGCCTTTTTTTGAACAAATTTGGCTAAGTCCGCCAGATCCTTTTCCACAAACAAAAGCATGTCAACATCTGTAGAAGTTCAAGCTCTTTTTTAGTATGATATATCATACACTGCCAAAGTATAACCTGGCAATGTATGAGTGGGCGGGGTCGAGTCCATAAGTGCCGTGACTACTATCTGCGAATTTTTCAAAAACGTCGGCTGCGTAAAATGTCCGTTTTCATATATAAATCGACATATTCACCCAAAGTTGTAAAGTTAAATACACTCCACACGTTTTCAGCTCTTTCGTATAGTTTCGTAGAGCATGGTTTCGGTTAGTGTATTTATAAAATGTTCGATAGAAGGGAGAGTCTTTTCATTGAATTTATTAAAGGAATCAAAATAATCGTAAGGCATAACACCTTTTTTCGTTAGTAAATCGATTTTTTCATTAGAGGCCTCTGGAAATTGTGCTCTTAAATTTGGAAAATCTGATAGATAGGATGCTAATTTATCTAGAGAGGAATTTAGAAAACGGAAAGAATCAATGAATCGTAAATTAAAGTTTGATCCTCCGATATGTTTGGTAAATGAAATATATTTTTCTTTCGTTATTGGAAGCAAATCAATTTTTCCTTTCCATAGCTATACTACTAACTTTCATCTATTGCCCAACAGATGGCGCACAATCAAAAGACGGATCAAAACCCAAAAAACCCACAAACACCCTGTGGTTAAATCCCAGTTTCCCAAATTATGAAAGAAACGACGTTGGCGCCATCTAAACTCAAAGATAACTCCTTTATCAATGGGCTTTGTCCCCAGTTTGTTATTTTACAGGTATAAGTGAATACACCTTTTTTAGACATCTTAATCATACTGTAAGCAAGTTGTCAAAATTGACAGACAACATAACTTTTCAGATCTTGATCTGTAATTCATTTTGAATTCTCTAAAGTTTTTCTATTATCAGTTCAATATACGAAACCCCAAAATTTAAAGAATATGGGGTCTCTACTCCCCCCTTTAGTATCGAAATTAAAAACCCGGCCCATTACTTTTAGTGGCGTGCATTTTGGGAGGTATAAATTAGAATTAAATTCTTTGCGAAAAAAACTGGTGCGCTAGTACGGTTGAAAATACAGAAAAAATGGTGAACCTAGAAAAACCCCAGGGACTAAAGCTTTACGATCTTGTTAGGCGAAGGGCAGACATTTCACCCTATTTGCTTGCCAGTGACAATGATTCCAAAACAAATAAAGTGAAAAATTGCAATTTTATTGAATCAATTAGGAGATAAAGGATGGAATATCAACACATTCGGTATCTGCGAAAAAGACCCGAAAAAGCTGAAAACTATTCTAAAAAGTTGGGCCTATTCGGATCCTAAAAAAGGGAATTTGTTGTTTAACATTACAGAAATTCTTCAAACAGGATCAAAAAATTAGACAGAACGTTGGCCAATTCGTGACAACCTTACGTCAATTGACCTCAACTTTACAAGTTTCGAAAAAGATGTTTGATTCAATTTAAAGGGGGAATTCAGGAAAAAAGAATTCGGGGAAAAAAATTATTGCAACCCTCCAAAATTTGCAACTGATAAAGGGCAACAATTTTGTAATCGATGGAAATTTCCTAAGGAATCTTTAATGTAAGGTGTGATAAATCCAGGAATAGGGGAAGAAACTCGAAAAAATAGTGAAGCCGGACCTCTCCAGGATACTCCAAGAATACACGGGTTATTCTAGTTATGCTGCTGAAGCTGTACGATACAGAAATAAAAGATGCAAGAGGTGTTGGCCATAGACAAATTGAAAAAAGAGACTGTTTGAAACATTGGCGAACTTGACCACCAAGTTTTGGGTAGGGCCCAGTCGCGCATGGAGGCTCCCGCAATCAACAGACGAATTTTGGGAGCAATTTTTCAATTTCGACGTTTGTCAGAAAATGAATTAATAATTTCAGAATATTTCTACTGTTATTGTCATCGAAAATTAATGATCAGAAATTATACTATGGACTTGTTCCCGGTCAACATCAAAAATAGAATTTTTTGTTATTCGAGTTGACGCTGAAATTCCTGGAAATAGTTTTTTTTACAAAGTAAAATATAAGCTGCTTTTCATCCATCAGTTGCAGAATTTTTTCCAATTGTACTCATTTCCACCCAAAGTTTCCATTCCCTATCACCATTTAAAAAATTACAAATTACACTGGCCCTTTTGAGGGGAATTACCCATCAGAAATGGAAGTATTTAAATTTATCCCCTCTCGTTTCTCCTTTTTGCAAATTAAAATTAACAAATTATTGAAGGTATGTTGTAAATGTAATTTTTTTTTCATTCTGGTTGATTTCATGATAAGACTAAAAGATATTTTTTTAATTTTTTGCTGTTTTCGGGGAATTTATTATTGTTTTGTCTGTGGTTGTACTTTGTCCTGAAAGGGTAAAATGTTTTTATGGTGTTAAACTTATTATTCTCATTTTATAAGAACTTTTATTTGTTCTTGATATCAGCGAAAAAAAAAATTTATTTTGAAACTTCATTTCAACCACGAACTAACAGTCTACGAATCGATTACTGTATATATTTATTAGTGATCGATTTGCCATCCCTTATTTCATATGATACAACCATTCATATGAAATAAAGGAATCAAATCGATCCCTATGAAAAAAATACCATATCAACCATATAAAAGTAATACATTTAAAAACCCGCCTGTACTACTTATTTTCGAGTTATGTCGCCCCTGTCTACCGTGGTCAACTTTTTCCTGCAGGTTTGACAATCCCTTTATTTTTTTGTTTCTCTATGGATGTTTGGCAATAACAATTATGAAAAAGGTAGGTGCCCTGCTTTTACGTATTTGTAGTAAATTATCATCGTTTCTGTAGAAACTTTCCTAGGGATTTGCGGAAGTATGTACATGAAATCCGGAAGACTCTGATTCGGAAAGTATAGACACTGATGCGGAACAAATAGTTTGGACTATTACGAAAGCTAACTGAATACTGTTAATGGTGCGGGAAACTTGAGATCATATGATCTGAAATCAAACTTAAAATTGATACCGGTAGTCAAAGGAATATATTGAATCTAGTGACTTTAGTAGGCTGGACTGTACTCTTGAACTCATTGAAACACGAAAAAACTTTCGTCATATCGGGCCTCAAAAATCGATTTTTGGGTCAAGTTATATTGGATGCCAAATTCAATAAAAACATAAAAATTGTTGTTTTATGTTGTGAACTCTTGTGAACAAAGAAATTAATGGGACTCGATGCAGCCAGCCAGTTTGGTATTTTGAAGAAAACTATATGAGACTCTATACAGAGTAACTCAAGAAAGTCTCTTGAGGACATTGTCGTCAAACATAAAATCGGTTTTTACCGGAATCGGGAAAAGTGGAAAACCCACAAAATACCTTCAAGAGACGGTGCGGTACCGCCAAAATGCGCGAAAAAATTTCGCCTGCTTTGAAAACAAAAGTTGGAAAAAATTAAAGAAATGGTTGCTGAAAAATTATTGAACCGGTTACGGAACCAACGGACTGGGTTCACCCAATAGTTTCAGCGCCTAAATCGAACGGGGACATACGTGTATGTATGGATCCTCTTTTTTTAAATATTTTAAATCCCAACAACTGATACATTATTTGCAGAATTGTCGTGAGCAAGATTTTTCTTTGCTTGATGCTTCCTCAGCATTTTTCGAAATTCCTCTTTTATAGAGCAAGCTGTGTACTATAGCTACACCTTTTTGGTAGTATCGTCATTTACGTCTACCTATGGTATTTCATCTTCCCCGGAATATTTCAAAGATTTATATCAGAAACCCTAGTAGGCGTGTCAGGTGCGATTTGCATATAATGATGATATCCTATTTTGGCAAAACAATGAAGAACATAACAAGAATTTGGAAATTGTTTTAACAAAGATATTGAAAAGCGGATTGACTTTCTATAATCAAAAATCAAGTTTCTGGGAATGTCATAAGTTCTCAGGGCATAGAACCAGATGAACGAAAACCAAAGCGATTGGGGAAATGAAGTTACCTGAATGTAAAAGGATTTACAAAAAATTTTTGGGAATGATTGTATATCTAGCAAATTCATACCCAATTTATCAATAAAACTAGCACTCTAAGAAACTCATTGGCATTAGAACCGAAGGTCATGGACAGCAAATGAAACAAAATGTTTAATCTTTTAAAAGAACTAGTCATTTTAACTCCTGTCTCATATTATGATCCCAAAAAAAAACCCGGTCATTTTATCAGTTCTTGTGATTTCATCCCTTTATATTTGGTAGAGAAATTAGAATAGAAAGTGATCACCGCTTTTTACTAGGATTACCAAAACCATTAGATCAGCCCCACCCAGGTTGCAGCGCCTTGCGATTCGCTTGCTCATATATTAATTTGAATTGGTATATGTTCCGGGAAAACAGTTGCAAGCCGAGATCCAACTAGAGAAACTATAGATACTGATATTTTGGAAACAAACCTCAAAGTTCATTCTGTAATTTCAACCAGCAGATAAAATGCAAGGGAGACTACAGGAGGCCATTAATGATGACTGGTGTCTTTGCTCAAAATTGAAGGAATTGTTCACTTTTCTCCTTTATCTTTATTTCAAAAGAAAAGGGCGTATCTCGCCAAAAATTACAATTCACACTGACTTTTCGAAAATAAAAATAAAAAACATGTCATTTCAATTATTTCAATTGTCCCTTGATGGGACTGGAACATCCTCTCCCCTTTAAAAGAAATCGTTTCTTCATCCGTTCACTTCCAGTCTGCATAAGCTCGTAACGGGTCGTCGATAGGTATTATTTGCCGTTTTCACCTCTGCGACTTTTCCGTCGTTCCCTGGAAATCTCCTGTGACTTTCCCCAATTTCCAGGAGTGTCTAGGAATATTTTCATCCACCATATTGACAATATCCCCCAGTTTCAGTGATTGATTTTGTCAATCCATTTATTCCTTCGAGAAAGTGTTGGAAGATATTCTCTCGTCCATCTTTTCAAAAAAACTGTTAACCAGCATTTGATTTGCCACTCCTTTCTCAAATGGGAGTCCGGGAATCAAATCCCGGTTCCATCCATATTTTATACTCTGTGAGAAAGTGATTGGGCGTTAGTGCTTCAGGGTCATTGGGGCTCATTGAAACAAAAAAGGGGGCCCTTTGGGAGTTTACTATATTCTCGACCTCTGCAGATAAAGTCAGCGCTTCCATCACGAATCTTTGACCGTGGATGACAGTTCCCAAAGCAGTTTTGTTGGACCTCACCAGATTCCCAAACGCCTGCCATGTGAGGAGCTGCGGGGAACACAGCTAAATTCAATCCCCTTTGTTGTCATGGAATCTATCTTTTCATTTTTATCCAGCTCTCCAAGCAAACGAAGTTCTTGAGCTGCTCCCTCAAGTTGGTCCCATTATCGGAGAAAAATTTTTCGCGGTTGTCCACGCCTTTTCGATCTTCTTCTTATCGCCATGATGGCCGATCCTGTGGTGAGAGGAATGAGCCCTTCTAGATGTATTGCTCTAGAAGGCAAGTGAAGATTAAACCCATCTCTTTTCCTGCGCCCAGTCCCAAGAGGGACAAAATAGTCCATTCCTGTATTGCTGAATGGACGACTCCTGGTGTTACCCTTGCAGGTAGCAACTGTCCCATTGTTGGAGGTTTGGATGCATTTTCATATTGTACTTTTTGACAAGAATCTTGATGTTTCCGGCTCTACCGTCTATCACCCAATATTTTTCAGAATCATTCAAAATTGTTTCATTACCATGATGTCCCAAATTTTTTCATGGTAATGTTGCAGGGAAATAGTCTGGTAAATAGATGTTTTGGGTGACGAATAAATGGTTTTCTTTCTCTCTTCCATAACTGTGGGAAATTCGGACGGCTTCCAAGAACCAATAATTCACAGACGGACAAGTTTTTCAACTTCCCTTTTCCAACTGGTTTTTCCCTTTTGAAATTTTTGATATCTTCCATGAAGCTCTGGAGCTGGATGATCTTATCCCGTACTTTTCAGCCTCTTCGGGTTTCTTAACACCTAATTCTCTTTTGTTTTGAGTTCTCCGCCATTTTTCATCTTTTTCCATTATTTTCAAGAATCCCCAAATCAAGCTGTTGTCCGGATAAGTCTGTGCCATTTTGAGAACCTCTTCAAATTGTAAATCTTCATGCTTTTCTTCTGTTTTTTTTTCCAACGAATTCAGTCTTCATTTCCCTCATCTTCTCTGAATTTGATTTCTCCAACTTCCTCTTTCGGCCATTCATTTTTGATTTTTCAAAGTCTCCGTGAACCAGTTTGGAGGGATGATGTGTATATCTCCATAACTTGTTCGGTGCTTTGTGAATTTTTGTTTGGTAGGAACCCATCGCCATTTGGCCACATTGGATCTCTCTTGTATTTCTCCAACCCGGTGAGCTACGAATTGCTTGTAGTTCTTGCCACCCCCTCGTATCCAATTCAAAACGCATTTCGAATCTGACCAATGAAACGTTGCTGTCAACTGTAGTTCAAGTTCATCTTTCAGGGTGACAGCTATGCGGGAACCCATTACTGCGGCCTGTAGTTCTAATCGGGGAATGGACAATGGCTTCATGGGTGCTACTTTCGCCTTTGCGGTAACTAGAGAAACTTCTATTTCTTCGTCGGTTACAACTCGCAAATACGCTGCTGAACAGATGGCTTTTTCGCCAGCATCACAAAAATGTGGAGCTCCATTCTTCTAGCATAAGGAATTTTTCTGTGAATAGCATCTTGGGACTTTAACATCAGAAATATGTCGCAAATCGGAAAGCCATTTCTTCCAAATCTCATGTAAGTTCGTGGGCAAAGCGTCATCCCATCCGATTCCGGTTCTCCATATATCTTGTAAAAGTATTCTGGATCGGATTGTGAAACATGTCAACATTCCAAGAAGATCAAACACTGTCATGACGAACTTCAGAATTTTTTCTTTTTGTAAGGTTCGTGAAATTTGTTTCATTCAGCTTCAGTTTGAATTTGAATTCGTCTGTCTGAGGATCCCAAAGAATACCCAATATTCTTTGTGTTGATGAATCAGATTCAAAATTCTTCATTGGTGCCAAATCTTCGTGAATTTGTTCTCTTATCATTCGGGAATTTGACACCCAATTAACTATCCGAAACCTCCATCTGCATTACCTTTTGACATTTTTATCATCTCCAGGCCTCTTCTTCAGTATTCTTCGAATCGCAGTAATCATCGACGTAAAACCGTTTGGTTATTGCTAGCTGTACATCTTCGGATTCTGCATTCTCTTGTGCATTAATATTTTTATAACTGAGCGCAAGTAGGTGAGCAGGTCGCCCCAAATGTCATCACTTGCATCTCATAAGTACATGGTTCTTTGTCTAATTCGATGTCTCTCCATACAGCCTCTGGGAAACTGATCTTCTTTTCTCATTCGAACCTGATGAAACATCTCTGTACGTCTCCGCAAAATGCTATTTTTCCTTGTCTGAATCTGCACAAAACTGCGAACAAAGGTTGGAGAAGGTCTGGTCAGACAACAAATTATCATTCAAGCTAATTCCTTTCATTTTAGCTGCAGCGTCGAGATAACCTTATTTTGCCGGGCTTGTTCGGATTCGTAGTGGCAAAGTGCGGTTAATACCATGTACGGGGCGTTTCAATATTGGCTTCTGAAGGTGATAATTTTCTCAGGTATCCCTTTTCCAGATAGTAGTTTATCTTCTCGGAATAGGCTTTTGAAAATACTTCGTCTCTTCGACATTTTCTCTCAATGCATAGAAGTCTTTGCAGTGCCATACTCTTACTTTCTGGAAGATGGATATCTTTCTCTCTCCACAGCAATCCAATTTCGTATCGGTTCTCACCATTCAATCTATTAGCGGATTTTGCATGATTTCAACTGCATCCCGTTCCTCCTTGTTGATTCTCCTGGTAGTTGGCATCACTCCAAAAGAATCAGTGGAAAATATTGCTTGACCAATTTGTGGAGCTCATCGTCTTTTCTCGATTGATCACATATATGGAACATGTGAATTCCGCTGACATTGTTGACATTCGCTATACAGGGACCATGGAGAGACCAACCTAGCTTGCATTTGGTTGCAACTGGTAGCATATCGTGCGAATTCTGACTTGAATACGTTTTCAGAGGTACTATTAGGTTGATGTTGTCTTGACCTATGAGAATGGACGGCTTTTCTTTGAAGATACTGTCTATAGGTACATTTTGTAAATGTTCGTATTTTCTCCATAAGGCCATGTCGATTGTTTGAGAAGGTAACGATAAATTTTCAACAGTATGCACACCTTTCATTGAAAAAATCTTGGAATTCTCTTTAGCTGCTGAAATGTCTACAGTTATGCGTTTGGATTCCTCTTGCCTTGATACAATATCGTTTGTCCATTGTATGCAAATAGTTTCCGATGGCCCAGTCAATCCCAACTGCGAGGCGATTTCATCTTCTACCAAAGTGACTGTTGAACCTCCACCGCACTCGAAGTATACCATTGGGACCGTGAATGTTGACAGGAATGACTCGTAACAGGACATTTATCTCTTCCTGTTGGACAGTGCATACGCTTTGGACTGAAGACGAAGTAGGTGTTTCAATTTCTGTGTTATTTTCGATATTTGTAGTATTCATTGTCTTGTGGAGAAGAGGGTTATGTCGAAACTCGCACCCATTTACACCACATTCTTTCCTAGATTTGCACTTAAATCTGGAATGTCCTTTTTTAAAGCAGGAAAAGCATAGTTTTTTACTCGTAATCGTGGCCCACCGAGTATCAATGTCATCAGCCTTCAGTTTGTCACATGTATTGACAGAATGGGATTTCTTGTCACAGTATGTACAAGTACGTTCGATTTCACCTGCTCTCGCATATGTAGAGTTTTCATGATAAGCTCGAGGTTTTTACTTGTCATCATCATGGCAGAAACAGAGGATTTTGCTTCTCCTCTCAGAAACTTTCGCAACTTGACCATGATTTCATCTTCGCTGTATTGGCACATTGTGGAAATTCTCTGAAATTGTTGGTGAAACAGGGACCAGTCTTCCGGATTGCCATCGAATATAGGAAAGTCTTTATCGAGAGTTTGTCTGGCAAGGATTTTCTCTTGTGTCACTGGATTCACTGATTTCATAGTTTCTGAGATTGTTTGGCACAACAGTTTCATCTCATTAGAAGCTTGTACATTCGAGAATTCAGCTGATTTCGGGTGTGACTTTCCGTGAGAATCTGAACTTTCGTTATTTGAAGTTTGCTTAGCTTTGACACTTATGACTGAAGTTTTGTCGGCAGGTCTGCAGATTTCATGGTATTTTGCACTTTTCTGGGGACCGACGTCACATACTTCTTCTATTTCTATTGGTGACAATTTGTTCTCTTCAGTTGCTGGTAAACCAATGTTTTCTTCAATCCATTCTTGTACGTTCAGGAGTCTTGAAGAAGCCTCTGATATACCACTGGAATGGAATTCATTGGATTCAAACGTTACTTCTAGTTCTGCTTCATCTAAATCATGTTCCATCCGAATCAAACGCATTTGGTTTTCGACTTCTCGCTGTTTCTGTTGTAGAAGCTATTGTTGTTTTTCCAACTGTTGCCTTACTTTTTCTGTTTTCAGACTGAGTCTCATTTTCCGTAGGTTGAGGGCTACCTGGGACCGTTTCGAACTCGTCACAGAAACAGTCTCTTCACAGACTTTACCCTTAGAACTTGTTGCAGACTTCTGATCATGTCTGTCTAGAGACACCAAGGACCTAGTTGTGTCCGCCTTCTCAGCCAAAGTATTTCTGTTCGATATACCAAACTTCTCAGGCCATATATAGTCGACTGACAAACTTTCATTTATGCCCGCGTTTTTCCTGGTGGGTTTGAAGGATGTATTTTCCATTTCTTGGTTCATTATATATCAATATCCGTCGGAGGACCAATGTCTTTGCTCGAAATTGAAGGAATTGTTAACTTTTCTCCTTTATCTTTATTTCATAAAGAAAACTGACGTATCTCGCCAAAAATTACAATTCATACTGACTTTTTCGAAAAACAAAAATAATAAACATGTCATTTCAATTATTTCAATTGCCCCTTGATGGGACTGGAACAACTGGGTAGTACAAAAAATGAAAAATTTTACTGTTCAAGGTTGGCCTAAACATAAAAATAATGTTCCACATGAAGTCAAGTATTTTTGGACAATCAGAAATGATATTTTTTTTTCATGAGAAGATTTTGTTCTACGGCAAAAGAATAATAATTCCTCAAACTCTGAGAAGTGAATTTTCACAACTGATTCATAAGTCACCAAGGGGTAGTATCTTGTAAAAAACTAGCTCGATAAGCTATTTATTGGCCAAACATATTGACTGACATAGAAAACCCTGTGTTGAGTTGTATGTCTTGTATGCAAAAAGTAATGCCAAAGAGCCGTTAACACCACATGACATACCAGATTTGCCTTGGCAAAAAGTGGGAATAGATTTCAAAACTCTTGGGCAATTGGACTTCATTGTATTAGTTGACTATTTCAACAAATCTGTAGTAGTCAACAAGTTTTCCAGTGAAACGAGCTGGAGTGTAACTTCAGCACTGAAGAACATCTTCGCAATAAATGGCCTACCACAGGAAATATTCTCGGACGATGGTCCTCCTTTCAACTCAGCAGATTTCAATCAATTCGCGAAGAAATATGATATCACGTTGACAACTTCCAGTCCTCACTTCCCTCGCTCCAACGGAATGGTAGATAGAGCAATACAAACAGTTGAAGGACTTTTAATGAAATCATATAGAGATGGCGAAGATCCTTTTTCAGCAATTCTCAACTACAACATAACTCCAAAAAAAAACATGCCTTCTCCAAGTGATTTGTTGATGGGAATAAGACTCAGAACCATTTTACCTGTAGGAAGAACTATTCTCAAACCGAAGTACCCTACAAGCAACTACAAGAAAAAAAAATTAATAAAAAAGGTATTTTGATATTTTCACCAAGAAACTTTCTGCTCTTGAACCTCATCAATCTGTTCTGGTACAAGAGAAAGTTCGTCATTATAAACCAGGTTCATCAAAGTGGACCAAATGACTACAATGTTCGAGTTGGGGATGCTTGCTATAGACGCAACAGACAACAGCTGATCCGATAAGAAGCACACCTTCAGAAAAAACAGTTGTAATTTACAACCTGAAACCTCAAATCTTCGTGAAGATCGTACTGACCTTCCACTCATCGAAAAGGATATTTCACAGCCAGAACCAATGGATACTTCAATTCAATCCCAGGATCCACCAAGCCGATTGTGACACTAACCATAGCCATAAAATGGTTACTCGTTATGGCAGAGTTGTAGAAGCCCCCTCAAGATTATCTTATTAACCTTCTTTCATTTTCAATTGAGTTCTTTCAATTACTTATATATTATTTTTGATTATATATATATATATATATATATTGTCCCGAAATATCATAAAAAGTGGGTTTTGGTGTGTTGTTTTGTTTTTTCAATAAACCCCTTGGATGAGTCTACCAACTACGCCACTGTCTGACACTTGTTTTTCCGTCGTGCAGATCGGTAAACAAGAAAAATTAACAAAGTGTACTGTCATGTGTACCACCTTATATGACACCTGCAGCCGCTAGGGTCCTAATAATTACTAATTCCGGTCCGGTCAGCGGAATCACGACTCGCAATTATCAAACCAAACGCAAAAATGAATATATGACCAACTTTCCATCTCGACCCGATAGAAAAATTGTCCATATAAACCGCTGCGCTCACGCATGTATTCCATCAGGGATTTCGAGTTCCTACATACGACTAGTGCTGTCTGGGGTTCGTTTGCTCCGGCCTGAGACAATTTGAACTACCTAAGACTTGCGAATGAATTTACCAGAATGAGATAAAAACCCATTATCCCACCCCGAGTACTGAGCCCAGCCCTGAAAGAATCTCTGTGCTCCATCAGCTAATGAAATTCTAACGAGGCTTCAAAGCCACCACCTCCGACACTCTGGTCGGTCCTCAGTAACATTTCGTTTAAAAAATATAGTGATCTAAATTTTGAAACGTTCTGAAAAAGTGTTAGCCAAAAATTTGCAAATAAATTTGGAAAACCCCACGAACAAAATTTTTGTTTAAACGCGAGAGAATTCCCCACCGTAGGACATCTGGTAAGTCCTCTGGAAACGAGAAAAGCTCGATTCCAGCCGGTCCAAGGAGAGAGTGTTCTTTCTCAACGCAAAATTGTAGCCTCCGATCGGCTATTTCGAAAACAATTTTAATTCCAAAAATTTCCTTTAGAAAATTTTGAAAATACCAAACTATGGAAATTCCCCTAGAGACAACAACACCTCAAGGTTATTTTATCCCTAAACTGAAATACAATATATTTCCCTTGCCTTTGTTTTACGAGTGGGCGACAACTCGTTTAAAATCCCCAAAAAACGACACACTACCGAATATGTACGTTCAAATTCACGCTCCTCGGAAATTGTGCAAAGTGCTTACAATTACTTGAGAACGAATCTCCAAAGTGAAAATGATTCAATCAGAATCGAATTCAAAAACTATGGCAATCGTACCAAGTCATGATTGTCATTTCACAACGAAAAACGAACACAAACTCGCCCTGTGAGTTTTAATCGCGAAACGCTTTTCTTTGCAAGAGAATTAAATCTCAGAAAAATCCCGATCTTGGAATTTAGAAATTTACTTGACAAGTGAGGTGTGATATTGAACGTAATATTTCTCCCTTTCACGAGATTTCACAGGTGCCCTGATCCATCTATACTACCTTTAAAAGAACAAGCCCAGGAGCGACTTGAAGGAATGGTTTCAATAGGAAAGGTAACCTACGTGCAGGAATGTTTGGGGAAAGGACTTCTGGACCCAAAGGTACCCCCTTCCGGGAGCCGGAAACTCGGTTTGAGAGTCCTTCACTGAAGATTCTTCTACGCGCAGCTAATTAAGCCCAGGCCTTGTACCTACGAAAGACGCTAGGTTCAACAAAGACCATTTAGACCATTCTTGTGGTGTCACTCAAGAGCACCTATCAAGATACGTCCGTGAGCCGCATGTCTCATTTGTGCGTGTCAGCAGTGCCTGATCTGAAACATTTCCAAAACACAAAAAGATTAACAACCTGATTAGTAACCCTTGATACTTATCGCAGGCGACTCCCTGAAGTAACTTCTCGTAACACATCAGGAGAAGAAAATCGCCTACGTCCATCCTAGAAACCATTATTCCATCCAACGAACGACCCATCCGAGGACTGCCAGCCGAAATCATCCCTTGTCGTGACACCGAATCGTCGAATCCAAAAATCCATGGTCCACATCCGATGTACGATCTCGATTCGGAAACTGCACCAGTCTCATCGTCCGTGAAAAAGATCCATCCAAAAATCCATGCAGGAATTCTCCATACTCCGGAGAAATACCCGCGAAAATCCTCAGCAAGCCGAGGTCCGCACGACGTGAACGTCGAACCCAGACTCTCCCTCTCCACAAATCATGGGATTGAAAATAAGCACTTCCAAATCTAAACAACGTCTTGTTTAATTTCGTTTCGGAAGAGTCTGCTTTTTTCCTATGAAACCCACTGATTTCTCGAAATATTTTTACTTAAATATTCGCGTTTACTATCTACTTGTACAGGCTGTCTCCAGGGAACAATTGGAAATGTATATGTGGGCCACTCGTGAAATTTGTGGATTCAAAAATACCAAGGGTGAACTGGATTTGAAAATGACGTGTTCCATACTGAACAAAAATTAACCTTGCTTTCACGAATGTACCGGGTGTCCCATTACAATAGTCCAAAAACCAAGAAACGTATTTTTGGTGAAAATGGAGTTTTCGTCTAAAATAGGCGATTTTCATAACAATATATATATATATATATATATATATATAAATATATATATATATATATATATATATATATATATATATATATATATATATATATATACATATATCACTAGCTGTTGCGTATAATGTATTTGTAAAATCACGTATCAGATGCTCTTTTAGGCTATAAACGTGATGGATAGTCGGTTTCTTTATATTTTTTATTTTAGTTATATAACTTATGTCCTTTGATAGACGACGTCGAATGAAAAAACAGGGTGGACTTTGAGCGAAACACGTTTTCTTTTCGAAACCTACCAAATAAATTATCACACAAGGTAAAAAAAGTTTAAAAATTAATAAAACCCAATGGATTTAGAGATTGAAATGAGAAATTGTGATAAATTAAATAAAAGAATAATAATAATAATAATAATAATAATAATATAATAATAAATAATAATAATAATAATAATAATAATAATAATAATAATAATAATAATAATAATAATAATAATAATAAAAAAGCTTCGGAAGTAAGGGCCTGACTGGTAGTTTTTAAAATGAAATAATAATAATAATAATAATAATAATTACATCAGAGTTGGAAGAACCAATACCGAACGTTTACACCTTTCAACCTGAGTTTCCTGCACCTTGGCTTCTGGAACCACCGAAAATATATCTAAACTGCCTCAAATATGATGAAAACAGCACTCCCAGATTAATGATAGAAAATGAAATACACCCTATTCTAGACAACCACAATAACCCCACACTCATATACACTGACGGGTCCAAAACACGACAAGGAGTAGGTAGTGCGATAATAGTAGGGGATCAAACCCTTTCATGGAAGTTACACGCATGGTCTAGTATATACACAGCTGAAATGCATGCCATTTCGGAAGCCTTGAAATATATAGAGGACCATAATATAGAAAGAGCTGCAATATGCTCAGATTCACTCAGCTCCCTATACAAACTCAAAGATGTATACACCCATGACCCACTCACAAATATTATGCGAACCACGTTACAAAGAATAAAGTTAAGAAATAGCGAAGTAATCTTTATTTGGATACCAAGCCACATAGGAATACATGGTAACGAAATGGCGGATAAAGCTGCCAAGGAAGCAGTAGAAGCGATGGAGGTAAACAATTCAATTATCCAAGCGGAAGATGAAAAGAAATACCTGAAACAGAGAATGATAGACTTATGGCAGTCGGAATGGAATGATACTGACACAGGGCTGAAACACATCAAGCAACGGGTGCAGTTACAACCATCTCCAATCGACCTAAAACAAAGAAGAGATCAGGTTGTTATAACAAGATTACGTATTGGACACACTAACCTTACATCCTCATATCTACTCCTCGGCAGAAATCCAACGATGTGTGATATATGTGAAGAACAATTGAATATCAACCACCTAATAACTCAATGTATTGAATATGAACCATCTCGCCAACAAATAGGAATAGCAAATAATTTGAAAGAATGTTTGAACGAATACCAAAACCAAACTAAAATAATTAGATTCTTAAAGAAAACCAACTATACAGAAGATATGAAAAAAAAAAATATTGAACCATCAGGCTAATGGCCTTAGCTGCCGATGCCAAACAAAAAAAAAAAAATAATAATAATAATAATAAAAATAATAATAATAATAATAATAATAATAATAATAATAATAATAATAATAATAATAATAATAATAAATAAAATAATAATAATAA
>JAFIRS010002565.1:0-203578 GCA_018342105.1 Gonioctena quinquepunctata | reverse complement strand
AAAAAGAGTGCGTGGAGTGAAACGTCTTTAACATTGTGGCAGATATTACGATTGAACTTAAAATAAATACTAGTCATATTAGAATTTAATAGTATATATCTATATAATAAAAAATAATCTTGATTTTTTGTGAGCGCAAAACGTGAGAACGTCTGGACCGATTTGGCATCTTTTTTTAAATGTTCGTAATAGCCCGAGGATGGTTTTTGGGGACAAATTGAGGAAGTTGCTCGGAAAATTGGAAAATTCGGAAATATAAGATACTAGCTCATTCCCGTGGCTTTGCCCGCGTGTTTTCGATGTCATAATTGTATACTCTAACTTAGAAACTAACGGAAGCCCCATACAAACTTTCTCTCCCTATTTCACCCATTTTGGGGTTGAAAAACATGTTTTTCTTTCTTCGTACCAAAGATCTCAAATACCAATGTTCCTGACCCTAACTACCGATACTGCTATACAATTTTTCAACCCCCATTTCACGCCCCAAAGGGTTGAATTTTCAAAATCCAGAAATACGGGTTTTTTTATTGGAAATAGGTGCCCAAATACCAATTTTCATGATTCTAACTTCAAAACTAACGGAACCCCCATATGAACTTTCATCCCCTATTTCACCCCTTTAGGAGTAGAATTTCCAAAAATACTGAAATACATATTTCTTTATTTGTAACAAATACCTCGAATACCATGTTACCCTCTTTGGGATTGAGTTTCCAAAAACTCCGAAATAAATATTTCTTTATTAGGAAAGAAGAGCCCCAATACCAATTTCCATGACCTCAAAATAAAATCTAAAGTTACTCCTATACAGAATGTCACCCCCATTCCACCTCTTCAGGAGTTGAGTTTTCAAAAACCCTGAAATTTCTTCATTTGTAACGAAGAGCTCAAAAGCCATTTCCACGACTCCAAGTTTGACACTAACGGAGCCACTATACAAACTTTCAACCCACATTTCACCTATTTAGGGGCCAATTTTTCCTTATTTGAAAAGAAGAACTCAAATACCAATGTCCATGACTCTATCTTTAGAACTAACGAGACCCCCATCGAAACTTTCACCCCCCATTTTACACTTTCGGAGGATGAATTTCCAAAAACATTGAAATACGTATCCCTTTATTTGTAACAAAGAGGCCAAATACAAATTTCTCAATGCCTGTAACTTGTAAACCTACGGTAAGTCCACACAAACTTCCACCCCCCTTTTCACCTTCCTTTTCTGCCCTCTTCTCATCCCTATAGGGATGGAATATCGAAAATCTCCTTGGTCATCTATGTCATTATAGGAATACGCCGTCGAAACTTCGGCTTTTTAGGTCCAGCGGTTCGGTTTGCGCGTTCAAGAATCGGTCAGAACATGTAATTTTATATGTATGTATACAGTGCTTCTCAAAAGTCCCCTCCCCCTCTTATTTTTGGAACGATTATACATAAACAAGAGAAATTTGGAAACTGAATATTAAAGGTTGTAAACTTCCCTACTAGTGATGATAGATGACGAAATCGTCAAAGATGACGTCACAAGACCATTGTGACCAATAATTTAAAATGGAACTGTTCGGCAAGCGACACCTCTTTTAAAAAGTATCGAAAAAACCTATTCAATGAAACTTATTTTGTTTGTGTTTATGGCAGTTTTGATGGCTCATTAGTAAACATTAAAATTTAAATTCCATTCAGCATGATATTAATTACAAATTTAAGAATCAGTATATACTTAAAGGAATTGATCGAAGTGACCTCCATTCACTTCCTGACAGTGAAATATCCTATTTTTAAACTCTTCTCGTACTTTTGCAAATGTGTCTGCGGAAACAGCCTCGCAATCTGTATCAATACGTTGTTTTAAAACGTCAATATTGTCAGGTTCAGTGGCGTAAACCTTCGATTCAAGGTACCCCCCACAGAAAAAAATCCAAGGGTGTGAGGTCCGCTGATCGAGCTGGCCATTCCGTTGAACCTCTTCGTCCAATCCATCTACCACGATACTCCTCATCCAAATACCGTCTTACTGCACTGTAATAGTGTGAAGGAGCACCATCCTGTTGGAATGTTATTTCCAAATTGCCGAATTTATCTGGATTATCTTCCAAAATTCCAAGGATTAACGGTTCTATTGCGTTTTGCAACAGCTCCAGATAAACCTCACCAGTTAAATTAGTATTTAAAAAAAGAGGCCCAACGATGTGGTTTCCCAGGATACCTGCCCAAACATCCACCTTCTGGGGAAATTGGGTATGTGTATCACGAAACAGGTGAGGATTTGCGTCACTCCAATACCTCACATTTTAGTTTCCATATTTTCACATAATTCTAGTCTTCGGTCTGGGTCGTCGTCTGAGAGTTGATGAACCATTTTCAATTTGTATGGATGAAATTTGTTTTTTTTCGACACCCTGTGTACTGTACTTCGACTGACTTCACAGGTAGATACAACGTGAGTTGTGGAAGAAGTAGGATTAACTATTACTTCTGCCAGTATATCAATTTTTTTCCCATCAGAAATTTGTGGTCTGACAGATCGTTCCGCATTATTAATACTACGCGTTGTTCCAAACTCACGAGGAAGCTCCCTTACATAAGTCCTGCTGCATGAATATTTTGTCCAGTTTCACCAAGAATTAGGATCGCTGCTACTTTATCACCTAAAGCACGTACCATTTCGCTTCTTGGAGCACTTAAACGTTCGGCTCACAACAGTTTAACAAATTATTAAAATGTACAAAAATATTAAAAGTACCAAAAGCTGCTAAAACAGTTGAACGTTCGATCAACAATACACAAATTATTAAATGTACAAAAACTTGGACAATTACAAAAACGTCGAATTAGGGAGCTAACAAAAACGTCAGCTTATTTGACAACTATCCAGAGGCGGAGCTTGAATTTGGAATTTTAGTATTAACTGATTTAATTCATCACAGCTTTGCATTTTTTAAAAGCGAGATGCCAAAACTGCCATAAACACAAACAAAATTAGTATCATTGAATAGGTTTTTTCGATACCTTTTAAGAGAGGGGTCACTTGCCGTAGGGTTCCATTTAAAATTATTGGCCACAATGGCCTTGTGACGTCATCTTTGACGATTTCGTCATCTATCATCACTAGTAGGGAAGTTTACAACCTTTAATATTCAGTTTCCAAATTTCACTTGTTTATGTATAATCGTTCCAAAAATAAGAGGGGGGGAGGGGACTCTTGAGAAGCACTGTATAAGTATCATTATCTATTATACATGATAGTCCCAGATTATTTCTATGTGGCTGAGTTAGCCACACAATTTCTTCGAAACTTCTAAACGATAAAAAATTTTTTTATTAATGTAGGTTCATAAAATTTCATAACTTGATGAAAATTATTTTTTCTATAGGTAATAGGGTTTAGATCATGGAAGACTTCGTGAATCAAATCAGGTATACCATGTGAGATATTTGTTCTATTTTTATCTTCGGTACGGAAAATTTTTAAGTGTTCATTTGTATGTTCTTCAATCCATTCTTTTATCCGAAGGTGCGATAGAAGTTTACAGTGATATAGAAATAAACGATTCTAAAAGTGATATCTGCACATTTCTCTGGCAATGCAGACAGTTAATAAAAATATCTGATAAAAAAGTTTTTTCCTATTTGAGGAACACTCTTACTCTATTTTATTTGCGAAGGAATTTGTTCTCAAAACGATTTTTCATTCAAGGTCTTCAACCCAACCAGATATCATACACAAGCAACTTTCCACAATTCATAAAAGGACAGTTTCGAAAAACTTTTCCAGTCACCAGACTTAAATTCAAAGCCATACGACGATTTCACAACTGAAGAAGGATTTTAGCTGACTTCAGGGCAATACGAAAATTATTTCATGATTCCTTCTTGAACATCATTATTCCTATTTCTTTTTGCAAACATAAAAACCTCATCTGTCTTCAATAGATTTGCAGTTTCAAATCGATTTTCGGAAAAAACTTGAAAGTTTGAAGAATTATTGTACCATTGGAAATTGTTCGAGATAATATTATAGCTTATAGAATATAGCTGGTACCGGAGACTTGTATTTTTCCTATGTTTCTGTGTCGTACAAACTAGCTTATGCCTGTGGCGTTGCCAACTTCCCCTTATACCGTTATTCTGTTGTTTCCCGTTATCCCATTTCCAGTTAACACGTTATGCCGTTTCCTGTTATCCCGTTTTCGGTTATCCCATAATCCCATTCTATCTTTATCCCGTTTCCCGTTAACCATATATATCTTTATATATATATATAATTCTACTGTACGTGTGTTGTCACTGCACTCCTCCTAAACGGCTGGACCGATTTGAATGAATTTTTGTGTATGCGTTTGGGTGGCGCCCTGGATGGTTTAGATTCACAAATCATTCCCCTAAATGTTAAGGGTGGTCCACCCCTTAATTTTATTTTATTTTTTAGACAAATTTTTTTATTTTTATTTTTTTATGATACAGCATTGATAAATACATACAACCCTGAATTTTCATCCTTCTACGATCAACCCCTATTTTTTTGGCAAGATTTTAATTTTTATGTTGTCATGAAATGAATGAAATTACTCTTAATTCACCCTTCTACGATCAACCCCTATTTTTTATTTTTCTTTCGGAAAACGGGATAACGGGAATAACGGGATAACGAAAAAACGGGAAAACGGGATGACAGGATGAGGGAATAACGGGAAAACGGGATAAATAAAAAACGGGATAACAGGAAAACGGGATAACGGGATGACGAGAAAACGGGAAAACGGGATGACAGGATAAGGGGATAAGGGGAAAACGGGATAAAGAAAAATGGGATAACAGGAAAACGGGATAACGGGATTACGGGAATAACGGGATAACGAAAAGATGGGATAACGGGATGACAGGATAGGGGGATAACGGGAAAACGGGATAACGGGGCGAAGACAAAAAGGGGTAACAGGAAAATGGGATAACGGGAAAATTTTCGGGAAAAACATTTTAGGGAACATAGAAATTTGGACAGGACAACGTCTGTCGAGTCCGCTAGTGTATATATATATATATATATATATTTTCATAATTTCTTGACCACATATGTTTATTTTTGGCCATTTCTCGGAATAAGGGCCTTAGTCAGCATATGTATTTTTTTAATAGATAAGACATAAACAATGTCGAAACGTCGTATCGAATAAAAAACATAGACTGGCTAAGGCCCTTATTTCAAGAAAACAAAGAAAATAAATATATTTATCAGAAAGATATACTTGAAATAGGAGCTCACCTCATATTGGTTGTACTTTTTTTTTTTTTTTGGTTGCACTTGATTGTGAAGAAATGTTGTTTTATTGTTACATATCTGGTTTCCATGATCATAGCGAAATAAAATACATATCTGATTTTAAGTCTAATCATAAGATTTCAAACAAAAAAATCATTGAATTCTGACTAGTAGTTTTTGCGTGATGCTCGAATAAAGAAAACTACGAAGGCGTTGAAGGGCCAACAACAAAATATTTTTCAAAAACATTTGGAATTGCCATTTTGAACTGACAATTGTCCCTTTGAAGTGACAATTGTCACTTGAAGTGACAATTGTCACTTTGAACTGACAATTGTCACTTTGAAATTACAATTGTCACTTTGAAATGTGTCTAACGTAAAAAGAATACTGAAATATTTGAAACACTCCCAAAATTATGGAATTCGATTTCCAAGAAATTCAATAATAGCATATTGTGACTCATATTTTGCAGGAGACTCCGAAGAAAGAAAAAGCACGACTGGATATGTTGTGATGTTTTACAAAGGACCTGGAAAAAACCGATTGTGGCATTATCTAGTACCGAGGCAGAGTATATTGCCGCTGCAGATTGCACGAAGGAGTTAATTTATTTGAAATAACCC
This sequence comes from Gonioctena quinquepunctata, assembly GCA_018342105.1. NCBI lineage: Eukaryota > Metazoa > Arthropoda > Insecta > Coleoptera > Chrysomelidae > Gonioctena > Gonioctena quinquepunctata. The sequence continues at coordinate 197,689 of JAFIRS010002565.1, read as the reverse complement.
ATTGACGAGCTTACAAATCGAAATGTGACCATCAAGCTGAATATCGACAATTAAAGACCATGAAATAATACGAAATGGGCAGTTTATCAAAGGAGCAAACATATTGATGTTCGTATCATTTTATCAATGAAAAGGGAGAAGGAGTCATCGATATCCAGTATTGTTGCTCTGATGATCAAGTGTCAGACACAAACCCTTGCATATTGCAAGTTCGAGAAACACAACAATTCTTTAGTTTCCAAAATTTGATTCAATTCAGTAATTTATTATTAGGAGGAGGTGTTGAAATAAAATTAATTATAGCCTCTATGCGAAACATATTGTATATTTTAGTAAAGTTCCTTGTTATAGATATATAATGAAAAAGAGTAGAGTATTGTTTCATACATGGAAAATAAATAGTTTTCCAAAAACGAAACATTACTTTCGAAATAAGTTAAAATCCCATTATTTTCAATATAAACTCATACGCGTAAATTGACTGAAAAACGATATTCTGGCATTGCAGTTGGCATCTAAATGTCACCATAGCAGTATACAAGTAAATTGACTGAAAAACACTATAATTGCGTTGCAGTTGGCAATAAATGTCCTTTTTGCTAACAATTGCCCTTTGAAGTAACAATTGTCACTTCGAAGTGACAATTGTCAGTTGAAAGTGACAGTTGCCAGATCAAAGTGACAATTGTCACTTTAAAGTGTCAATTGCCAGTTCAAAGTGACAATTGTCACTTCAAAGTGATAATTGTCAGTTCAAAGTGACAATTGTCAGATCAAAGTGACAATTGTGAGTTCAAAGTGACAATTGTCACTTCAAAGTGACAATTGTCAGTTCAAAGTGGCAATTCCAAATGGTTAAAAAAAAAATTATTGTTGGCCCTTCTACGCCTTTGTAGAAAACAAACAGACAATTACAATTTTATAATAGAACAGATAAGCTGCTATAAATATGATAATCGATCAACGAGACTGCGAATAAGTGGATATGTTAGCCCTGTTTAACCGGATTACTTCCGTTTTTCTTGGAAAAGAGTATTCTGGGGTATTTTGTTATAAAGAGTAACTTCGAATTTTGTTGAACATTTGATGATTAAGGCCCGATTTCACCACAAGACAGATAAACGGCGTTTTACTAAACTCCGTTCTCACTAAACTCAGATTTTAATCTTGATAAACCTCGATCCAGTTCCACCGACACAAACAGACGAAAGCTAAACCGAGTTTATTGAAACTTAGTTTAAGGACAGTCAAAAGCTGGCAACATAGTAAAATATGTACGTTTCTGTCATTTTTGAATAGATTCCGTTGTTTTGTAGAGGAGCCAAAGCCAAGTGACAATATAACCTAAAAATTGAAAACCGATAACTTTCGTGTTTGGCTCATGTTTTGTGATATTTTTGTGGGTGGTCGGTGTTCAAAGTTTAGTTTTTGAAGAAACTTGATAAAAGTGACAATATCTTCTACAATGAATTTCAAGTTGGAATGTGAAAATATAATTCATCAAATAAATTCCTTCTTTGGACTCCATTCGGCACCCAGCTTATTGAATAAATTGGTACAACATATTTCCTTTACTAGAGTGAAAATGTCTGGAACAAACTCTACCATATTTCGTTAACTTATCAGACCAGTCTTCTTGTTTGATGGCATGTATCTAGGCTGTTTGCCTCCTCTGGGAGATTTCACAATGTTTTCTATCTCTTACAACAGCAGATGGAATTCTGATAACAGGGTCAAAAATACAAACATGTACTATTTACCTGAAAAATCGTATTCGGTCGTCTTTTGATGCATTTTTATTGTTTATTTCACAACAGAACAATATGAAGGCATGATCATCTACGAATTGAACAATAACACATGTAATCCAACTACTGAATTCTTTTTGAAAAAGGTAAAAATGTTCAATTCTCCAACATAAACAAATCGGAAAAGTAAGGTTGTTTCACCTCCAATGTCAACCATCTGTCAAACGTGCACGAAACCAATGAAATAAACGTCGTTTAACTCCGTAACTGGCCAAATTCAGCCCGTTTCAAGTGGAAACGCCGTTTAGAACTAAACGCGGTTTATAGTTACTGGTGAAATCCAATATGACGTGCAGATAGCTCAATCTGAGTTTAATTCGAACAAAACTCGTTTAAAGAGGTTGGTGAAATCGGGCCTTAGTTTGTTTTTCTCCCATAACTTTTCAAGTGAATATTGAAAATCAACCAAATTCTGGTGATGGATGAAACAACCCTTGTTATCGGCTGGTTTATGTGTACATTAAAATATGGTCTTTCGAATGACATACGATTTTTTGAATACGTATTTCACTTTTTGAATGATTTTAAATTCCTGGAGATATGTACAGAATCCGACTTTTTTTCTAGGAAGTATCAATAACTTTTTCGTTTCTGAATATTTAAACTTGAAGTTTTCGAGGGTCGTCAGGTATAGATATAAACGTGGGAAACGGGCTGTTGTAACAGGAAAAAAGGAAAGGCTGGTGAAGTCAGGTATAAAATCAGTGAGCGGCGGCTGGTAGTCTTACGGCGCTGCTACGAAACACGCGCATGCGTCCTGTTCTACACTGAGAAAACAGTTTATTCGTAGTGAACTGAATTACTCTCGTTTCGGACGTCCATCGTCTTAATGGAGTCAAAAAGTTTTCACGGCGTGGTCAGCAATTCCCGATTTAGACGTTTCTCCACGTTGAGTCCATTTATTGTGCTCATCCAACGAGACAAAGAGGCCGTTATCGGTAAGATTGGATGAGCACAAGAAATGGACTCAATGTGGAGAACCGCCTGGACTGAGCACCATCGAATTCTATGAGACGACGCAAGTTTTCTACATTATTAGGAGCATTGGTTCAAACGAAAGTTCAAAGAGGCCGCCTTAATCGAAGCCAATAACGCCTTCAGTCAACCAAGCGTTGAGATCAATACCGTATGGAAACCAATAATTGCTCTTTCTGGCGGACTGCAGAGGCGCGAAACTTCACGCACCACCACACCGCGCGAAATGACAAGCACCACTGCACATGGCGGAATTACACGCACCATTGCACCGACAGACATAAAAATTGGTAAGTAGCACCCAAACTTGTCAGTATTCACCTGAAGACCATTGCACATACAAGCATTCGAAACGTCGTGAAAACCTTTTGAATCTATTAAGACGGTGGACGTCCGTTACGAGAGAAATCAGTTACCACTTCGTCTACAACCTTCAAATAAACTAAATTAATTAATACCTAATGAATTATTCATTCGAATAATGCGGAATAAACGTTTATTTATCAGAAACAAATAATGTTTTTGAATTATTTAAATATACCTCATTAATAACAAATTCAAATTTATTTCCAATGAATATAGATCTCGCAATATATTCATTAAGTGCGTGAATAAAACATTACTCATAATGAATAAAGAATTTTTCCAGGCTGCCGGAAGTGGAGGATGTCTATAATTTTCTAGGAATATGGTACCATAACTGTTCCCGAAACGAGTAATTTTTTTTGTGCCTTCAAGCTTCAATCTTGTTAGCTGTTAAGCTACTTTGTTCTGATTCATATGGTAAGGACCTACATTATTATCTTCGATATCGAAGGTATTTGTCAGAATTTATCATCCGTTTCACTTACAACTTCCCGAAAACCCTATAATATACAAATTTTAACATTAAAATATTTTTTTTAACGAAATGCTATATTGAATATCAAATAATGAGTGCTGAGTTTGAAATAACTATTTCGAACTTAACGAGGTTCATCTAATTGAAGGGTGGGATTTTTGCCTAAGATGCTTGAAAAGAACGTAATGTCTATTAAAATAAATGAATTGTCTATATTGGGGAGTGATCATCAGTTTTCTCTGTTCTATATCTAAAATTATAAGCAGTTCGATAAAAAATGCATTGCTGTTAATCTTTTTAGAAATTACTGGCTATCATTGAGAAACTTATTAATCCACTGGAAGTGTATAAATCCGCAAATAGTTTGAAGTTGGATAGGTCAAGATCAATTATTGGTATTATTATATTTCGATGAAATTTTGTTATCACTGAGATAAGAGCATATTTAGTTTTGACAATTTGAGCGTGAAATTACCGAACATTATTTCATTATCTCGCACAAATAATTTGTTTTCTTCCGGAAATTCCTCATTTGTCGATTATAATATCTGAACATGAACGTTTCCACCAACTAATATGAATGGGATTTGAGGTTCCGAGAGCATTTAAGGTTTGATTGAGAAAGCAGAAAAATTCTACCATAGTCTATTTAAAAAAATTTAGGTGGTGAAATCTTAAGTTGAATTAGGAGTGGAAAAGCACTCGTTTACCTACACCCTACCTTCTGTTTTTCAAATGCTTATTATAATAATTTTTCTGCGAAATGATCAGGCAAGGGTTTATATCTACATAATGTGAATTTTTTTTTTCAAGCGGCAATAAAGCCAAACGAAGTATAAAGAGACGTGCTGTCCCAAGTAGTATTTTTAGTGGACGGAACGTAGCGGCCACAATCCTGGAAAACTTTGATGTGTTTGACCACAATCACTGCCACATAATATACACGGTTCTATCACGTGGCGGCTACCAAATGGGGAACATATTTTGGTGTCCATTACGTTCCTGAACTCATATAGCCACATTCCACCACGTTTTGGTCACCTGTCAAAAATGTGGATATGTAATGGCCGACACTCGACATGTTAAACTTAACTGACTGCGCTTGTGTAATTCACATGTACCTCGATATCTGTCCTACAACATATTTTTATAATAAATGTTCTTCATCTTCTCATTTTGCCTGATTCATTCTAACACTCGATTGTAGTATAAGTATATATAAGATTCTAACACGTAAGTTTATTGATCGGGATAAAATTAAAACGTTTTAAAGTTAACTGTGAAATATCGGTGTTGTAGCTCCATTGTGAGCATGTGCCATCTGAATATTCTTTATTTGCGGAAAACATTATAATTTTGCAAATAAAGCGCCTTCGAAATTATGTACTTGAATCCCCGTAATATAATTCTTGGGTACTTGAAACCAATACTTAGCATATAATACGTAATAAATTACTACGTTCGATGCTGTACTGATGACAAATACATTTTTATTTCATTCCTCCAACAATGGCGACGCAGCATATTTCTGTTGATATGTCGGCTTTTTAACCGACGAAACCAAAAAGGAGGGGGGAGGTTCTCTAGTCGACGCGTATATTTTTTTTTCATGTATGATCACGCATCACTTTTTACTGAGACGATTCAGATAATTCTTTCTTCAGTGGATAGGGTGTACTTCGAAGTAGGTCCCATTCGAATTTAAAAGTTGAAATTCACCCCTAAGGGTAGCAAAATGAAGGATATTAATCACTCACCCTCTGAATTCTGTTCCGTTAACCGATTCTATCACGCATAACTTTGTAGTGGGTTCTTCGATTTGGATGATTATTTTTTTATAAGATAGGGTATACCTCAAAGTTGATCATATTTGGATTTCGAATGGAATTATTCACCCTCACGGGTAGAAAAATGGGGAATAATTGATTTTTCACTTGTGAACATTGGCACACATATGTAGTTGACAATGACAGATCGCTAAAGTCATTATTTTTGTTCTCCTACATCCGTCACAATCATTATATTCTATGAGAGGATGAAATGATATATAAAGTAATGAAATAAACTAACCAGAACAACAAAAATAATTTATATTACAACAAATAGTAAAAATAGATAATCATATTATTTAACTGGTAATAGTTGAAGTAATGTGGGTAAGCAAGTATTTTGGAAATAATCAAAAAACAAGTAGGTAGTAATTAGTGGATTTCAGCCAAAAAAATTGAAAAATAAAAACTTTTTAACATTAAACCGACGAAATAGGAACTGAAAAGTAAAAATAAAATAAACCTTCTTATTCTCAATAACTGAGCTCCTAAACTGATGTAAGTAACTAATTTTGAGTCAGCGCCAAACGAACAAACAACGAAGATCATACAATTATCAGAATGTCACCGCGCAACTCGATGCCATCATTTTACGCCTTATCTAATTCATTTGCTTGTTTTATGGCGCCGACTCAAAATTAGTTACTTACATTAGTTTAGGAGCTTAGTTCTTGAGAATAAGAGGGTTTATTTTATTTTTTACTTTTCAGTTCCGTATTTCGTCGGTTTAATTTTTTGTTAAAAAGTTTTGATGAAGAATATGTTTTAAAAGTGGTTTGCACCTGAAATGAGTGTTTGAAGTGACATTAACTGAAAATAAACCACTCTGAAGTTCCTAGTGGCTAGTGGAACTAACTTATTAATGTTTTCATCACTTGAAAGTGGCGCCCACGTCGTGTGTAAAGTTTGCGAGATTTGTTGCAGAAAAAAATTTTTTAGAAAATGAAAGGAATCGAGTAGGCCCCTTTCGTGAAATTTTGCACATTCGTGCACTTTCAATAATTATATACGTCTAATTGTTAATAATAAATTTCAGTCGCGAAGAATGAGTGAATATGGTCTACAGTATTAGCGAAGATGAGAGAAATCCTTTATTAACAAGCATAATCTACCATCAGAAATAGCCAGAAGCAGAACTTCACGGGTATCTTCATTCCAAAACTCAAGAGATCGGTTTGAACTGGTAGTGTGTCTTATACCAAAAAGAAAATTATTGGTGGTCGAATCAATGGGGAAAATGAGTTGCAAGTTTTATTGATGGTACAGGAAAATCCTGACGGCAAAAAGCAGCGGAAATGGCTATCCCATAAAATATAATGAACAGAATAATATTGACATATAAGTTCCACCCTTGTCATCTGAACCTACATTAAGAATTATGTGGTAATGATTTTGCAAATAGTGTTGCACTTTGTATTCAAATGGCATGATTGACACACGAAATAATGTTTTCTGAGGGAGTAACGTTCAAGAACAACGGGTCGGTCAACAGACATAATATAATAGAATATAACTGGTTGAGGACTGTTGATCACCAAAAGCTATGGTGGCTTAATGTTTGGGGAATAATTATTGGAAATCACATTGTTGGACCTTACTTTTTCGAAAATGGTGAGAGATGTTCACATTTTTCTCACGAACAGCTTCCCAGAATGTTAAAAGAAGTGGATTTGAACATCGGAAGGATCATGTGGTTGCAACACGATGGTGATGAAGTGTATAACTAAAGGATAGTGCAAGCATTTTCAGATGAATCCTATCCGAATCGTTGGATAGGCAGAGGAAGTACTTTTCTTGGCCTGCGCGATCCCTAGATATCACTCCTATAGATTTGTTTCTATAGGGTTACGTGAAGGAAGGGGTTTTCGGACATCGTCCAACAACTGCAGAAGTTATGAGAAAAACAGGATCGGGGAAGCCTTCCGTTCAACTGATGAAGCAATGCTTGCACGAGTACGGAGCTCATTTACTGGAATACTAGCGTCTTGTGTGGAACATGATGGTGACCTATTTGAAGATTCATGAGTAGCCCTTCCTCAAAATTATCACATTGTTTCCTGTTAATCATCATCCGGCTTGAAGGACCAGTTAATCAATCATGACATTTCATCCCGCTCGAAAGACTACTTATGCAAAAAAGATCAAATTGAGCGCTTCTTCCATTTTTTTTGCAAATTATTTTTGTTCACATCTCCAGAAACAAAAACCCTATTCATATACTCTCATCTCGCTCGAAGGACCAAATATGCTATCATAAGATTTGATACCGCCCGAAGGACCACTCATGCAAGAAAGATTCATAGTTCATTACAATTCGTAGCTAATCCACTTTGCTCAAGTCCTGAGAAACAAAAACCCTTTTCAGGTCTTTTATCCGGCTCGAAGGACCAATTATGTTTTTATGACATTTTATTCCATCCAAAAAAATTTTTGGTGAACTTTGCTAATATTTAACAAAGAACATGCTGTATCGGAATTCATTTTATCAGGCTCGAAGGACCAATTATGCTATTGAGACTTTTAATCAGCCGAGAAGCATTTTTGCATAAATTTTTTTTGCGGATCGAATTTGCTCCCATTCAAAACACAATAAAACATTTCGAGATCCTTTTTATTAGGCTCTAAGGACCATGTATGCTATTATCTCATTTTATCCCGTTCGAGGGACCATTTATACAAAGAGATTGAATTCAGCAATTTTCCAGAACGATTTTTGGCAAATCGACTTTGCTAACGTACTAAAAAAGAATAGACTGTTTCGGTATACATTTTATCGGGCTCGTAAGACCAATTATGCTATTTCATCCCGCTCGAAGTGCCTCTCAAGCACAAAAGGATAAAGTCAATGCTTTTCGCATCTCGATTGTTGGAAAATCGACTTTGCTTAGATCCTCTAAAACAGAAACCCTTTTGGTACACATTTTATTCGGCTCGAAGGACCATTCCTCTACAGCTGACGCAACACTTCTGGTTCATGCATGATGGTGCACCAGTCCATTTTGGCATTATTCTACGTAATCACTTAGATACAGTATATCCAAATCGCTGGATAGCTAGCGGAGGTACGGAACATTGGCCTGCTCGATCTCCGGATTCAAATCCTCTAGATTTTTGTTTTGTTTTTAAGTCATTAGTTTATTCCACACCCTTCGGAGATGTTGAAGACCTGGGGAATCGAATTATAGCCGGCTGTGAGACAATAAGAAATACACCAGGAATATTTGCGCTAATACGACAACTAATGAGGCGAAGAGTTGAATCTTGTATCACGTGTGAGGGAGGTCATTTTGAACATTTGTTGTAGCTTCGCGCCTATTATTTATTAGTGTCATTTTCTGTTGTTGTTCTGGTTTAACGTTATTGTATTAGATAGTTCTTGATAACGTATTAAAGAAATGAAAAATACGCGTTAAGATGTTTCATTTTTTTACATAAAAACGGCGCCCCATACGATAAAAAGGCATGAGAGATTTTTTGTCACAAATTGAATGAGAAACTGAAAAATTAATTTCAATTTGAAATATATCAGTGGGTACCATCTTCTCTTTAAAAAAATTGAGATCATTACCCGTATGCGCGCCAATGATGAACATAAAATTCTCAATTGCATGTCAAGAAATGCGCAATAACTACCTCTTAGAACTCATTTCATTTGCATATCTCGACCGATTTCAGAGCAATAAATAAATGGTCAGTTTTTAAGAAAAACTTTAACACCCCGTATCTCGGAAAACGAAGCATTTACGGACAAAAGTTATATAGCAAACTATCATTATTTTTTCATGCAGAATCACCCCCTGAAGTTTGTCGCACCTATTCACTAACACTCTGTATATCATTGTAGTGTGACCACATTTCAATTAATGCATTAGAATCCAAATCATGAAAATAAGTAAAGGGATTGGCTCTGAAATGGATCCTTTGGGAATGCCACTTAGGATACCAGGAAAGTCAAAAAAAATTTTTTAAATATGATTATATACGTAGTACAACGTTGGAGATTATATAATTACCAAAAAATTTAAGAGAAAGTATAACTCTTACGTCTCTTTAGTGGTCGGAATACATTATTTCATACTTTGTAGTGAAATCAATGTCATAATTGTAGGTTCCATTGATGTTATTAAATTCTGCTTGATGATATCTCTCAGTGAAAACGAAATATTTGTCGCAAATAAATTAGCCAATAAATTCTGCAAAATGCATATTTAATCGGGTTCTTTAGGAAAATTTTGCGAAATTAATTTTCACGGACAAAAAACCAAAATTTCAGTAGCGTGAATTTTTGATTTGATATTGTCACAAGGTGAATTGGAGAGTATCTTCATCGTCCTGAGGGTTCTGATAACATCACAATACCCTGATTATTTTTTCTCTCTCAGAGCTTTTATGGATCATTCCTAGCTCTTCTATAAATCACATTTGTATGGGAGTCAAACAAAACTTCCATCAACTTCAAAAATTCACCAAGTAATTGAAATGAAAACTATGATATCAACCTGAACATAAATCTTCTGTTAAATATATTGTTTAATATTTTTAGAAAAGCTCGGTTATTAGGTATACATTTCCGATGGAAATCGAAATCACATACAATTCTTCAAATGTTTAGTTCAAATCTTGCAAGTGAATTTTTACCCATTTCTAGTTGTCCGATTGAAATGAAATTTGGCAGGTGATCATAATTCCGTGACAATGTATTATGGAATTTTTTCTAGGGAAAAAACAAAATGGCTGTTCCAATATGGCGGACGAGTTTTGTGATTATGGTACGATTCTATTCAAAATGGGTATGTGGGGGTTTTTGGGGTCGAACATCATGATGTTTTATCGAAATTCATGGATTAAAGATGGCGGCTCCAAGATAGCTACATGTTTTGTTATTATGGCCAGATTCCATTCAAAATTGTTATGTGGGTTTTTTTGGGGTCGGAGATAATCAATTTTTGGCAGAATTCAATAAGATTTCATGAATGACTGAAAATAATAAAACAAAAATGATAGAAAAAAAAATAAAAACAAGCTTTTATACAAAAAGAAAAAAAAATCCTCAATTGTTTTACCAAGGTTATTCTGTGAGTAGCAGATTCAAAAGCTTGCCGCGAATATAAAATATGCATTTTTTTATCATTGTTATTGTACTTATTGATTTCCAAACTTAATGGAAGCCCGAGTTTATAACATTTAACATATAATATTTCAAATTAGTTAGCAAAACCATTCTTCTCAGTCAAGAGGTGAGGGCAGAAGTTGAATTTGTTTGACCATTGCCAAAATAGATCTTTTTTCGGGATACTCCTTTTTGATTATTCTGCCTGTACGAAATTTTCTTCTGAAAGAGGAATATTGACCATTCTGTATATGCATCTATTTAGTGTTTGTATGGATTTGTTGAGGTACTGTGTATTGTGATATATGTATATAAGGGGTTAATGGAAAATTATTGTTTGTTATTCATTCTTGTTATAGTCAGATTCAAAGAGTATATTCATTGGTGGCGTAACTTTCAAGGATGATGAAAGAATGGAAAACCGGAACACAAGAAAAGAGGAATACCAAAAAAGTATGCGATTATGTAGTAGGAAAGATAAGATATTTTCCTCCTCAGGAGAGGGTAGTTGTACAGTATTTATCTTGGGTGAATTCAATGGGGAAGAACTGTGGGTGGGGCTTGGTTTGGGAGGAAGACAGGAGAGCAGAGGTTTTCAAGTATGGGGTTGTCTGAGTTCATCATCACATTTATTGAGGATTATCGATCTCAAGTACTTCATAATTGACTCTCAAAACCAACGCTTTTTGTGTATCTAATTCTGTGACTTGTTTCTTCACGGTGTTTAGGTGTCGGTTAGTTTGTCCTATGATTGTCCTATGATATTCGTCCACTCCTTGCGACTCATTGGCTGTGGTATATTCAGGAGATCTGAGGAAATTGGGAATTTGATCATTCGTCGTGAGTATTTATGTTGCGTTCTCTAAGATTCTGCCAATTTTATCGGTATAGGAAAAAAAGCTTTGTGCGATTGGGTTTAGGGAACTTGGAGAACGAGTTTGTTGATAGTGGAGGGATCTGCAGATTTGTGTGTTGTTGAAACCGTTTTGAAGTAGTGCGATTTTGAGCTTGTCAACTCTTGCGATGGGTTGTGATTATTAATCAGTTGAATAGATCCGTGGAGAAAAGAGTCCAATAGATAGTTTGAACTGGATGGTGATGAGAGCTGGTGTGTAGGCATTGTTGATGGTGGGGAGGGCTTCTATGTAAACTGAGTGGGAGTCGTTGATTTTTGTGATTGGGAAGATGTTAGCTCCGGTTTTCATAAATAATTTTTTTTACAAAATTATATTATCAACGTATCTGAACTAACGAATGGGCTTATGATCAAATGACTCGAATTACTTCACCTATAGGTTTTCGAGCACTGAAAAAGGAGAAGATTCCATTGGTTCTTGTTTGTAATATGTGCCCTAGAAAAGAAAGCACAGACCATTCATACAAGGGTTAATCATGTTATGGGTATCTTTGGATTTGTTAATGTTGGGTCTCCAGGATATACAGTGTGTCTGTCAGAGAGATGTTTCCAAGGAGGGATGCTATGTCGAAGCTTACAAGGATAACAGTACTCTGGATTCTGTATTTTTGAGGTCTTTTTCTCAAACAATAAAGCTTCCTCGGTTAGAGGCTGAAAATATGATTGGCAAGGTTATGAGTTGGTGATCTGGAAGCACCGACAATAGCACAGAGGGGGATGATGTGTTTGTATAAAAAAAAATGCGAGGATTTCTCTCAAGTACTGAAATATTTTTTTGTTCGGGCCGATTGTTCGGAGCGTTTTGGTCTTTTTCTCGAAATAGGTTGTGGGGTATCGTTCGGTGGTCTGATAGTTGGGATAATGGTGTTCTTATCTTCACGACATATTGAGAATCACTGTAGCATTGTCTTCATCTGCTGCGAGGATGGTTATATCTTGGTTGTTGACTTTCACTTTACGTTGGTTGTAGTGAAGACTTTTGGACATTATGTTTGATGGTGGGAGTTTGGCACTCCTGCTAGTGTGGTGGTGGCAATATCTCATCTAGTCACTTCCGTGATATTCAGTGGTTGATGAGAAAACACAAATCTGTAATCCGAAATGCAATGATATGAACTCGTAAGTGTTAATTGACAGAGTCATAGTTGTATTTGATGGAATTTTCTAATAATTCCCAAGTAGCATTTTAAGCGGCCGGAACGCAGCGGCCACGATTCTGGAAAACTTCAAAGTGTTTGACCACAACCACTGCCACGTAATATACATGGTTCTATCACGCGGCGGCTACTTAAATGGGGAACACTTTTTTGGTGGCTGCTACGTTCCGATCTACATTCCTGGATCTCAGATAGCCACATTCCAACCACGTTGGGGTCACCTGGCAAAAACGTGGATATGTAGTGGCCGACACTAGACACGTTTAACAACTGAATGCGTTCGTGTAAATAATATGTAGGTCTATCTCTGTTCAGCAACATATTTTTGTGATAAATGTTCCTCATTCTTCCATTTTGCCTGATTCGTTTCTAACACTCGATCAACTATAAAAATATATAACATATAAACATACAAACGCGTGAGTAAGTATATTGAATTTGGATACTTCTGATCGGGATAAAATTAAAACGATTGAAAGTTTTATGTGAAATATGGGTGTTGTAGCTCGATTGTGAGCACACGCCATCTGAATACACTTTATTTAAGGAAAATATTATAATTTTGGAAATAACTCGCCTCTGAAATTATATACTTAAATCCCTCAAACATTGGTTTAACAATCTTGGTTAGTTGAAACAAACACTTATTTAACAAATTACTACGTTTGATGCAGAATATTTCGATCATTTCTCTAATAATGGCGACACAGCATATTCCTGTAAATATGGTGGCTTTTGAAAAATGAAACTTTGAGGTAGCAGAAATCTCTTAAGCTCCTTTCATCATACCGTGCCCTGTGGAACTGAATTATTAACTTTTCTACCACTGGAAAGTGGCACCCACGTCGCAGGCCCATAACTCACCACTTCAAAGTAATAACCTGAAAATTACAATTGGTCTTATACCCTTGAAAGGGGCAAACACGTCGGGCTATTATATCCTGGCACTTCAAAGTTATAACCTGGGAATTGCGGGAATACGTCCATATTTTTGAAAAATGACATGTAGTGAGTATGGTTGATTTTTACAGCTCCAATTAACAATTATCGAGTAACAATTATCAATTAACAAGAAATGAAAATGGTGGCATTTATGCAAACTGAATTGAGACATGAATGGTGCACGAGTCAGAGATCCGATTTGAAGTTATAACTTCGAAATTGCGGGTACATGTTCATTAATTGTTAAAAAAGGACATGTAGCAAGTATAGTGGATTTAGGCAGCTCCAATCAACAATGATCAAGTATCAAGAAATAATTATCAATCAATAAGTAATAGAAATGATGGCATTCATGTAAACAGAATTGACAATTAGAGTATAAATATTTAACAGGGGCACAAGTCAGAGATCCGATCTAATTAAATTAATCTTTTTATACAAAATCAAGAAAAATTGTCTATTGAAAACGCACAACCCATTTTATTTTGAATGAATATCATTCACGTCTCACGTGATAGGTAAAACGAACTTTTTGTAAGACACAATAAAACAATTTGAGAAAAGTTAGGTTAGTTTCCGACATCGCGCTGACCAATCCACGGCCACTTCATAATTAAGGAAAATTGTCTATTGAAAACGCAAACCCATTTATTTGATGAATATCATTCACGTTCACGAAAAGTAAAACGAACTTTTTATAGGACACAACAAAACAATTTGAGAAAAGTTAGGTTACTTTTCGTCATCGCACGGAACAAATCCACGGTCACTTCAAAATCAAGGAAACAAACTTTTTGTAAGCCACAATAAAATAATTTGAGAAAACTTTCGTCATCGTGCGGAATGGTGAATTCGATTCTATTGTAATTTGTAGTGACTTTCATTAAATGCGAACTATGGTTATCACTTATGAAGGAAGCAAGAACGTGGCAACCATCACCACATATCACAATCAAGTGCCTGCCACATTGAAGGTTTTGTGGAAGTCACCGAAACTATAATACTCTCTTGAAAGTGACTGTGACCTCTAAGTGATATTTGAGTGGTACAGGATGGTTACCGCAAAGGTTATTTTCCACTTTTCAGTTTGAAAACCTTTAAAGTGATTTGATCAGTGGCCATAATGTTTCAGACGCCTCAAATGACACTAATAAGTTGTAGAACTGTGGAGTGACTACTATGGATGGAAATTACGTGACTACAACCATACATATATAAAATTTCAGTTATTCTTACTGTATAGTAGTAGATTTAGTGGTTATCACGTGATAACCACAGAGTCGAAGTTGCAGTATCAGTTTCCGTCACTATAATGCTGCTTGGGATCATATATCCGTTATCTTGTAACTTTTATTTGGACGACTTTTGGTTTGATCACATATTTTACAAATTGTGGAGAAATGCCACAAATTCAAAAATAGAATAAATAACTATATATAAGAAACATTTTCGATTCAACTTTGTTGTTTCATCACCGTGACTTACTTTTCCACCACCCTGTATAAGAACATAAAAAATATTTCACCTGACACATTGAGTTGACCGAAGCGCGAGTGTCCACCACAGATTCAAGTGCAATTATTTGCAATTGCATGGAGGGGTCAGTGTTTGGGTCAGTGTTTGGTTCAGTCCAGGCCGACATCAAGGTCACCAGTGACCAAGATATTCATTCAGTTTGACGCCAGTCGACCTACCATACCTATAAGTCACAAGCATCTCTTTAATCTTCTACTCTTTTTGTTTCGATCTGTTTTACTGCTCTCTTGTCGTTTATTGCTACTCGCCGGATTTTATTATCGACTTCACATGATGCCGAAGATGTGGCTAATCATTGTTGTGATTGTTTTAGAGTGCATAGCATATAAACATGAAGCAGAATGGCTGAAAAGTCGGCAAAAATCATTTTATTGTAGTTCTCATCCATACATAATGAAATACAAGAAAAATAATCGTTTGTACTTTCAATCTTCTATTGGAAAGCAATAGCTCTTTTATTACTAGGCTTTTGGTGATAATGGTATATATTTATTTTCTGAACGAGGCACTTTCGAATATTTCGGTGACACGACATTTGAAAAATTAAAAATAAATATTTTATTTCCTTCTTTTCTAGAAATTATTTTGAGATTGAATTCGATCGTTAATTTCATTTCCAAAGTAACATTTGGTATCTGTTCAGGATTTGTTTGTGGATTAGGCCGAGTGATGTTATCAATTGATAACATTTTGAATGAATAAATTGAAAAAAAAATGAGAAAAGATTCATTTCTTGGTACTGAGAACCGTATTTCCGGAAGTGTTGAAAATCGCCGCGTTTTGTCAGCGAATTTTTTTAGTTTCAAATTATGAGTAACTAAACATTAGTGGAGAAACGATTTATGTATACAAGAAGCTACTATTACCGACAATTTGCAGTGACGGGCAAAAAGCAATTTGCCATTAATATGTCATATTTTACTACGATGTACTGATGTGATATACCTACAAATAACTACTCACTCCTGAATAAACTTGAAAAAAACAAATTATTGCAAAATTATAAAAAAAAAACAAACAAGTACACTGAGTTTCGCGCTATGAACAAAATACATTTTCAGAATTCCCTCCCGCCTATTCGTTGTCCTTTGAGATCGCACAGATCCCACGATCACCAATGAATCCCCACATTTTTTTAAATGATATTTTCTGCAGTGATTTTATCTTTTCCTCTTAATAACCGACGAAACCAAAAAGGAGAAGGTTCTCTAGTCGCCGCGTATATTTAATTTTTTTTATGTATGATCACGCATAACTTTTTACTGAAACGTCCGATTCCGATAATTCTTTTTACAGTGGATAAGGTGTACATCGAAGGTGATCCCATTTGAATTTTAAAGATGAAATCCACCCCAAAGGGTAGAAAAATGAAGGATATTGATCAATCACCCTCTGAATTCTGGTCCGTTAACCGATTCTATCAGGCATAACTTTGTACTGGGTTCTTCGATTTGGATGATTCTTCCTTTAATAGATAGGGTATACCTTA
Organism: Gonioctena quinquepunctata; assembly: GCA_018342105.1. Lineage (NCBI taxonomy): Eukaryota > Metazoa > Arthropoda > Insecta > Coleoptera > Chrysomelidae > Gonioctena > Gonioctena quinquepunctata. Next base: position 181,086 of record JAFIRS010002565.1, on the reverse strand, counting down.
TATTTGGATTTTGGATGAAATTATCCACCCTTACGGCTGGCAAAATAAGGGATAATTAATTTTTCACTTGTGAACATTGGCACACACATACGTAGTTGACAATGACAGATCGCTACCGACATTATTTTTGTTCCACATCCATCAAAATCATTATATTCTATACAAAGTGATCGATACGGCTTTGCTTTCCTCTTCAGCCAACCACTTGATGGGTGTCGTTTACTTGCAGAATGCATTGAACGACCTCCAGCAGTGGTACCTGGAGTGGAAGATTATTTCGATGGGACGTAAGAGAAACAACCCGGAGAGGGGTGTGTCTGTCTCTGGAAGGGAGATAGAATGGTCAGAACAAGTCAAGTACCTGGGGGTAACGGTGGATCGTCAAAATTATTAAGGACAAAATTGCAAAGAAGATCTGCACAATATATCCACTCATCAACAGGAAGAATAAACTCTCCCTGAAAAACAAAGTTCTGATTTATAAAATGATGTTCAGACCTGTCATTTTGTACGCCTCAGCCGCCTGGGGCCAAACCTGCAAGACTAGCATTCGCGTCCTGGAACGGGCGCAAATGAAAGTCCTGCGTATGATAACGAATGCTCTGTGGTATGTGCGTAACAATCGGATCCTCGAAGACTTGAACCTGCCTTCCATCAGGAGTGTTATCAGATACCGCAACCGGAAAGTTTTCGATTGCGCAATAACCCATGAGAACCCCCTCGTGAGGGAAGCCACTGATTATAACATAGACGACCCCTCACGCTTTAAACGTGCCAGGCACTCTATAGAGTGATGGGCTACTTACCAATCCATACTGGGTAGTGAAAGCTGCACCCTCTATAGATATTAACATTTTTCCAAATTCAGATTCAAACTTCTCTTCTCGGCCATCTTTGAGAACCATCATCATGGAAAGTGCTACAGACCGGTCTCTTGTCCTTATCCAGTCAAAATTCTAAATTCGTGAATGGCTGTTGCCCACTTATTTGATGTCCAAAGAGTAAGAGCCTTCGGGTTACACTTGACTTTAGTAACAGTGATAGGAGATCATGAACTATACAAAGTAATGAAATAAACTAACCAGAACAATAAAAATAATTTATATTACAACAAATAGTAAAATAGATAATCATATTATTTAACTGGTAATAGTTGAAAATGGGGGTAAGTAAGTATTTTGGAAGTAATAAAAAAACAAGTAGGTAGTAATTAGTAGATTTTAGCCCAAAAAATTGAAAAATAAAAACTTTTTAAAAAAAATTAACCGACGAGATACGGAACTGGAAATAAAAAAAAAAAAATTAATTAAAAATTGGAACAAAAAATAAACATTCTTAGTCTCAGTAACTAAGCTCCTAAACTGATGTAAGTAACTAATTTTGAGTCGGCGCCAAACGAACAATCAACGACGATCATTAAATTACTTCAAAAAAATTATCAGAATGTCACCGCGCAACTCGATGCCATCATTTTACGCCTTACCTAATTCATTTGCTTGTTTGTTTGGCGCCGACTCAAAATTAGTTACTTACATTAGTTTAGGAGCTTAGTTATTGAGACTTAGAATTATTATTTACTTTTCAGTTCCGTACTTCGTCGGTTTAAGTTTTTGTTAAAAAGTTTTTATTTCAATGCGATTTTTTCACACGCTGGAATTATTTTACTACATACAAGGTACTGGACGGAAGAAAATCCACATTGGATAATAAATTGCAGAAGACAGTACTTACAAAAAATAAATGTTTGGTGTGGAATATTACATATCAAAATAATTGGCCCTTTTTTTGTGAAAGCAATTTGAATGGTCAAAATTTTTTGAACTTTTTGAAAAACTAATTTTCTACCGCTATGGATGAATTTCCACTGGCAGAAGAGGCTCATCTTCTATTTCAATAAGATGGCTGTTCCATCCACAATAGCAGGATTGTGAGAGATTGGTTGGAAGAAAATTTTCCTAATCGGTGGATAGGACGAAATAGTGCATTGATCGAGTTTCCCCCCAGATCCCCGGACTTCACTCCATTGGATTTTTTTATGGGGCTTCGTTAAAGAAAAAGTTTATAAAAATCGCCCAACGCGCAAAGAGGAACTGCGTGAAAGAATAGGACATGCTTGCAGAGATATCACCCCAAACCAGTTATCGAATGTTATGGTTAACATTAGAAAACGATACGATAAATGTATCGAATTAAATGGAGATTTGGTTGAACAGTCCGAAATTTAATGTGTATGCACTGTCATGTCAATATATTCTTTTGTAGTAGTTCATTTATGTTATTAATATTGGTAATTATATTATTGGATGTAAAGATGTGCATTTCTATTCTTTGACCACAAACTGCAGTGTTCTAAGAGACATAACATATCCCACATAGAGTTGTTATGTTCTGAAGGAGTATTTTAAACCATATTATTTACAAAATTGTGATTTATATGACAACTATTTGAATTATTTCGATATTGATATTAATATATTACTTATGCTATATTTCTGTTGAAAAAAATTATTTTATCGTGAAATGTTGGTCACACCCATTAGAAAGCATCACAAATCCAGTGGCGTCGTCAAATTCAATCAAATCGCTAGTATGTTTTTTGGATTTTTGACCTTGAAAAAAATTCATTCCTATTCATTCATGCCTATGTAGTTATTGCCCAAACAACTGTATCAGGGAACATTTCATCTGTGTCTCCTTTGATATTGGTATGGATGAAACTGTTCCTGTTTCGTTGTTTTCGATACTAAACCGTCATTATTACAACAAATTTGAACTCTTACAAACAACAAGCTGATTTTAGAACGGGAATGCTCCAGAGTCCATGTTTTCGAAAATGTTTCTCTTTCAGAAATTCACATATTAAGAAAACCGAAAAAAAGAATACATATTATGACAGCTTGCAGATACTGGATTTTGTAATTGATTGCTGATGGAACTTCTTTCTGCCTATCGGAAAACATAGCTGTAAGCTCAAGCAGGAAATTATATCATATGAATTTGGCATTACTCTGCGAACAGTGATTTTAAAGAACTTTCTTGAATTTTATGGAATGTTCAAATAATTATATCTTTTTATTTTGTCATCTCCACAAGTAAAAAGTTGTTTATTTTAATTCAAACATGTTTCTGGAATATATATTCCCATCTTCAGTGAATTGTACAATACTAAAAAAGATAAAAAGGGGGGGATGACATTATAAATTCTGTGATTCTAAACGACCTGAAGGACTTACCAACAAAAAGTTTTTTTGGATCAGAAAATATTATTTAAATGAAGAAAATGTTGAACATACATATTTACACCTTATTAATGTGGGTGGGTTTTAAGTTTGGGAATCGAGCCCCAAAAATTATACAACGTCCACATTGTGTGGGAAAATGAGTTTGTTGAAAAAGTATTGAGCAACACATACAATGGCGATTTGACAAGGAAGAGAAAAATGGACTAATAACGATGTAGCAAGAGGGAAACCGAGCGCCATCTATAGGTGAGTGGTGGAAGATCGCAAATAGGGTGAGAAGTTATCTTTCTTTTTGAGCTGAGTTATCTTTCTTTTTGAGCTAGGAATAAAAGCTATACTATCTTTGTTATTATGAAACTTTTATAATAAAAGCTTTTTTCTGGATTTTTTGTGTGTACATTATTCTCTTGCTTTTCCTTGTTTAAAATATTATTAATTTTTTCTACCAATTTTGTGGTGCTGACGACGAGACCAAACCTCATTTTTTCGCATCACGTCAGGTTTTTAATAAAATTAATATATGGGCAATTTTATTTGTTTTAATAAAAATAAGTTAAATTATTAAGTTTTGGCAATCTTTTCTCAAATTGTGCGACCTCTCGTGAGAAAATTGCAACAGCGACACACCCAGTTATTGAGGCGTTACATGAAAATAAGCCGTTACAGTAACTTTGTTTACAAAATTTATACTGAAATATTAGTGTTTATTTAAAAAAAGTGTTAGTGTTTTACTTTTGATATTTATTGAAACTTATCAATGATTTGTGGCTGAACAACATTTCCAAAACAGAATGTCTTCAAGAAAGTGTCAAAACAGTGTGGAAACATTTTGTTACATTTGTGGAAATTTTATGATTCCAAAGCAAAAACAAAAAATTGCTGATTTTGTGCAAAATGCATATAATGCTTACTTTGGCTTTAAAATACAACTCAAATCGTGGGTATGATGAAACAATATGTTGGAGCATTGAACAAAGACAATGATGGTTTTAAATACCTGGGTCAAAAATTCCCAAGATTATCTAATGGAAAAATAAAAGAAGTGGTATTCGATGGACCACAAATCAGATCTTTGATGAATTTGAATGCAACAATGAATACTACTGAATTAGAAGCTTTATTGGCTGGCTTTTAAAAACGTTGTTAACGATTTCTTAGGCAATCAAAAACACCCTGACTATAAAAATATCGTGGCAACTTTATTGGATAAATATGAAAAATTGAGATGCAATATGAGTATAAAACTCCACTTTCTAGATCCACATCTGGATTTTTTTCCTGAAAATCTTGGTGATTTTAGTGGAGAACAGGGAGAACGGTTTCATCAAGACACCAAAACTATGGAAACAAGGTACCAAGGTCGATGGAATGTGAATATGATGGCTGATTACTGCTGGTCACTAAAACGTGATATTCCTGAGAATATTCACAAAAAAATCACACCCAGACGTAATTTTACAGAGAAGCGCAAAAGAAATCACTCTAAATAGTCCTATAGTAATGATTGTACTTGATATTTTCTTCATAAATGTTTAAATATACGTATTTGTAACATAATAAATGTTTTTTTCCTTTTATAGAAAAACCTGATGTGACACAGAGCAAAGGTATTTCTGTGTTCAGAACACTCAAAATTAACGATATTTAACACTCAAATGAAAACAACGTTCCAAAAATTTTAATTTGTCGGCCGGTGTAATATTTGTATCTGCCTGAATACATCATGGCAAATTCATGCAATAGTACCTAAGTGTTTCCTTGAGTATTGTGAAAGAATAATTGAGTAACTATTCAATGGGAAAGTCCACTCAATACTTTTGCCATTTTTTCTTCACCTATCATTATGGTATTATTTATAGGTGGGTCTGATGAATTCGCAAAAGAACTAGGCACATTGTTCTTCATTATCAATGCTAAATATGTTTAATTACAATGTATCAATGGAAAAGGAAATAATTAGAGAATAACGGCAAGGCGCCAGTGATTCCGTACAGAAATAAGTTCCTAAGGAAAAAAGAGAACGTTATTTATAATACGCGCATAATCAATAAAAAATACACACACATGAATTAATTATGTCGAACAAAAAAAGGTCGTTCGGTTCAATGAAATGTAATATTTTATTCACCATATTTAAAGCTGTTGTTTTTTAAGAACCTCTCAAGTATTCGCTGAGCATCTATCTGTTACAGCCGTTCTTCCCAGAGCTAGGAGTAGAAATTTGGAATTCGGAATGATCATGATATTTCCTGACCGGCATATTTTTCTGTTGGTCAGTTTGAAAAATTACTGTTTTGAATGAAACTGAGGAAGTTTGTTATTTGATATACATTTTTTTGTAGTTAGTTATCTGACTTAACATTTGGAAAAGCTAGTTATCGTTTTCTACAACTATTTCCCAAATAATTTTGTGATTGTTAATTACGACGAAAACATAGTTTCTAGCACAGAAAACGGAAAAGCTATGGCGATGATTCTGTGAAAATATATAAAGCAAATGCTATCAAGGATATTTTTTTCATGCACTTGAATTTTTACAAAGAAAATGATACTTTATTTTGGAATCATTAATCAACAATTTTCTCTCAAGTAGCTGCCATGTGTAGGGGAGGGGCGGACAAAACGAAATGGACGGGCAAAGTAAAATTTCTATTTAAAATTTTTTGTTGTTACCGTGGCTTCTATCTAGTGCCATTTATTTGGCACCGCCGGAAACTAGTATGGCGAGTTACATTCACCTTTTCCACGAACACTATGGGAATAGCCAAGTCACCATTTTCGCAACTCAGCATTTCCATGGGAAGCTTGCAGAGTCGACATTTTTCCCAGAACTTCATATCATCATTTTTACTTGTTAGACATGATCTTCTCTCATTATTGTAGTTAGTCCAGATTTGATTCTTGAATTGTTCACATCTAAATATTTTTGTAAATGTATTTGAATAAAAGTTTTTTTTTAAAGTTAATTCCGGCTCGAGTTATATAATTGGCGCAGTCGGTAGGATTGTTACGAGAATCCAACGCGGATAACTTTTCTATTTCTATAGTTAAGTAACAATCGTGAAGAGTTCCTACGGTTCCATTGAAGAAAACGTATGTTCCCTGGAGACGAAGCCGGAATACCGACAATTCAGCAGAAACCAGGCCAGTACCAGATGCCGAAAAGGATCGTACTGTAAGTCATTTTTGATTTTCATGTCAGACTCCTCTAGTTTCTCTCCATCCTTTAGTGAACGTGAAGTAAACTCAGAGCTAGATATAAATTCATTGACGAATATTTTGAGCAATTTTTCACTGAACGAAAGTACAATTTCAAATCCAATTGGAATAAATAATATCGAAAAAATCATGCCAGCAGTTCCGAATTTCACAAAGGTTCATGCTGAGACCATTCCGGATTTTGACGGCAATGTTAATGAACTTAATTTTTTTCTCGAAAGCGTGAACAGCATTGTTACGCACTTTTTTAATAATGAAAATTCAGGAGATTACCAAAATGTAATAATATTCAGAACAATCATTAGCAAACTGAAAGGTCCAGCACGGGAAGTTGTGAATATAAGTTGTGTTAATAATATCGATAAAATTGAAAATGAACTTATTCGTAACTTCAGTGATCCGAGAAATGAAAACTGTCTGTCTTTGGATTTAAACAATTCGAGACAATTACCGAACGAAACTCCATACCAATTCCATGACAAAGTGAGGAAATTGCTAAATACAATCTCAAATTATCTTGCTATTCACGAACCTGATATAAATATTAGGAAATTCAAACAGGGCATGTATAACCAACAGGCCCTTGAAGTATTTTTAGCGGGGCTAAGAAACCCCATAGGTGTAATGGTTAGAACTAAAGAACCTAAAACTATGCTAGAAGCAATCAATTTCATAAGGAAAGAAGACAATATAAAATATTTACAAGATTCTTTTTCTTCGAATCAATCCAATTCACATTCCAATGTACAAGTATGGAAACAATCTCACCCAATACATCAAAATCACAGCTCTCCTAGGCCATTTCAAACCAATCAACAAAGAACATTTCAAAACTTCAACCAGAATTTCAGGTACCAAAACCCTCGATTTTCCAATACCCCTCAGCAAAATTTCTCATCACAATATACACCTTCTTTCCCGACGGGACCAATCGATGTCCAGCCAAGGCCAAATTTCAGTCAAAGATTCCCAGGTAACCAACAAGTTTTTGGCCCACCAAAAAACGTTTGGAAACCCAATCCAAACTCAAATCCTAATCAATACAAACCTACCCCGATGAGTACTACCACTAGACAGTTCAGTACAAATCAACCCATAAACCAAAATCGTAAATGGGTTTCCGAAGAACTATACAATACCGAATATCTTGATGTTTCCAACCCCGATGAAGAATGTCCCTTAGATCCCTCATATGATTATTCAGAGAATCCCTCTGTTGAAAATGACGAATATCCATCTGAACACACAAACATGATCATCGAACTCCACAACTCATTTGACAAAGGACAACTACCGTTCATCAATATCAAAAATCCACCCCTAAAATTGCTCATTGATACAGGAGCTACTAAATCATTTTTAGATCCCGAAATAATTGAAAATTATTTTTCAAAATACAAAATTTGTGATCTTTTTGTCGTTTCGAACTCCTTCGCTGCTTCAAAGCATGAATTTTCAGTAACCATACCTAGTTTTGAGGAATTTAACGAAGATAAAATTATGAAATTCTACGCTTATAAATTTCACAATGTTTTTGATGGACTAATAGGAATCGATCTCATCCAATCACTAAACGTACAATTAGACTTCTCAAATTCAAGATTTATCACGCCTAATTCAGAATTGATTTTCGAATATATGCAAAATTTCAATGAAACATTTTCATCACAAAAACCTCCTCCATCAGATAATCAAACCAACAAAGACCAAGAAATTGACATAGAATCGATAGATGTAAACATTGACAAAAATCCAAATCTCGATGACGCTGATTTGCGAATTGACGAAACTAACCCTGAAAATAGAGACGAAGATGAAAACAAGACTGTACATACCAGTAACGAAAAACCGACTCTCGAATTCCAATATCAGAAACTCCTATCAATTATTTCCAAAATCAGTTGTTTCTGAAGATAGTTTTTCTTTCCCCAGGCTTACCAAAAATAAAACGCCTATTTGAAAACAAAATAAGAACTTCAATTCAAATATCCGAAGACAACTTCGAACACGATATTATACAGACATTCAAAGAATTTACCTCCACAAACAAAACATTTGCAATAAATTTGGATAAACAAGCTTTCATTCCAAAATTGTGTAAGGTACTGAGTGACACATTCAAAAACTCTGCCTTCAAACACATTATTTGTAATAATGTAGTCGAAGATGTCAAATCCACAGAACAAGTCGAAATGGTAAGATTGTGCCACGAAGGTAAAACTAATCATCGTGGTATCAACGAAACTAGACAAGAACCACTGACCTACGAACCGAAAAAACAAATTTATCACAAGACTAGGGCGCGAATTAAAATAAGGCCTCGATTTAGAACTCATCTTGTACATAAAAATGAAAAAATAACAATGAAATTAATAAACCCTCAAATGAAACTCTACGAACCTATCATAAAAATAACCTTGGACGACCCCTACTTTATCAGGATAAAATTACTTTACATAGTTCTTCTCGCACTGGCGGCAGTCAACGAAGCTCAAGAAATTAAAGTCACCAGCCTCTCCTCAAATCCTGGCATCTTACCCTACAAATTGGGAAATGCAAAATTACGAAATTTCTTTCATACGTTTATTCATTTCTATGATCTAGAACCCATAGAAAAAGAATTTCGTAAAATTAGTGAACAATGGAACAATGTCAAATCTTTAATTCAGAGTAAAAATAGTTTTTATATGGAAGAATTGAAAAATTTCAATAATGATATTTCTTTCCAGTTGACTCTTGCAAAACAAAAACTTAGTTTTCTGAACCCAAACAAAAGATCAAAAAGGGGTATATTCAATGGAATTGGTACAGTTTTCAAAACAATTTCTGGTAATTTAGATGCCGAAGACGGCAAAAGATATGATGACGTGATCAATACTTTAAAATCAAATCAAAACAATATTGCAACCACCCTCAACAGGCAGATTTCATTGACAACAAAAATCATCGATGATTACAATACCTCTCTCTCGCTAATTAAGCAAAATGAAGAAATGATAACATCCAAAATAATTGAACTCGATGCTGAACTTGAAAAACTTAAATTTGACTTTAACGGTTACATTACAGCAAAAACTTCTTTGGATCAAATAAATGCAATTTTGAACATTCTATTAGGGATACTATCAAACTTAGAAAATGCCATAACCTTCGCGAGAATCAATACTGTTCATAATAGCATGTTAAGAATCGAAGATCTTCAATTCATCATTCAAATACTTTTAAAACATCATTCACCAGAAGAACTATTATTTGGAAACGATAACTCTAGCATCCATAAATACTATGAAATTTTGGAAATAGAATCATATCATTCTGATAGTCGAATAGTCTTTATCGTTCATTTCCCAGTAATGTTCCCAGAAACCTATTCATACTACCACCTATACTCTGTACCAACCGAGAACAAAACCATCCTCATTCCCTCCAAACCTTATCTGGCAATGGAAAGCAATTTTTATCAGTACGAAGACACCCAATGCCAAAATACACACCCAGTGTATTATTGTACCAATGGAAGGCCAATCGAACAATCAAGGCAAATCGATTATACCATTGAAAACCAACCTACCAACCTCAGCTACTGAAACAACTAATCGTTCGTTTTGTAATGAGAACCAACCTACAACATCAGCTGCTGAAACAACTAATCGTTCGTTTTGTTATGAGAACCAACCTACAACATCAGCTGCTGAATCAATGATTGTAATGAGAACCAAGCTACAACATCCACTCCTTCAAGCCGCCTTACAAGAACACCTCCAAAAATTTGTACATACCAGCTACTCCATCTGAAGAACGAAGAGCCGAACACCTGCGAGCCCGTCCCAGTAACAATCGAACATGAAATCGTCGAACAGATCAATGCTGCCCATTACATCGTAATATTTCCTGAACCCACCAAAGTGAAATTCAACTGTCAAAAGAGCGACCTTGCCACCCTCAGAGGTCCTCATTTCATCGAAGTACCCATTGGTTGCAGCTTCCAGACCCCAAGGAGTATTTATTCCAACAACGAAGAAACAATAACCGGACAACCAATACTATTGCCAGCAGTAAAAACTTCCAAAGTCATCCAAAAATATCAACACGAACTGACCATCCACAACATACCTCTAGACCAAGTACATCGACTCCAGAGGGACCAACAAGAAATCCATCGAATCACCCTGAAAACTTCCACAGGGACCCCAGCTTACCTTTGGACGGCCCCAATATACATCCTATTAGTCGCATTATCAATCATCCTACTGGGTCCTTCCTGAAGACCAAATGTTGGAGAGGGAGCCAAATAAGCCAACCCACCATGAAAAAGTCGTCCACAAGGAATTCCCAAAAACCACATCCATTTCCAAGGACCACCGATGAAGACGAATGAACCGATCCACCCCATATATGGATCTTTCTGAGAAGGGAGGAGTTACATTCACCTTTTCCACGAACACTATGGGAATAGCCAAGTCACCATTTTCGCAACTCAGCATTTCCATGGGAAGCTTGCAGAGTCGACATTTTTCCCAGAACTTCATATCATCATTTTTACTTGTTAGACATGATCTTCTCTCATTATTGTAGTTAGTCTAGATTTGATTCTTGAATTGTTCACATCTAAATATTTTTGTAAATGTATTTGAATAAAAGTTTTTTTTTAAAGTTAATTCCGGCTCGAGTTATATAATTGGCGGCAATCTTATTGAAGGTATATTTGTCGTTCGTGTTTTTGTGTTTTCGTCGATAAAATTGTAAGCATATATTGATGCTTCCGATGCTCTGACTTTTCTGTCATAATGCCTGTTTTGGTTTGCTGATAATGATTACATAAAATAATGAATTGAGAACATATTAACGAATAATCGTCTCGTTATTACGGCTATGTAAAAAGTTATTAATGTTTTTATTATTTTGATACAGGGTGGAATGGAATGTGGCGGGCAATATGAAATCGTTTCACTTTGCCCGCCATGTTTGAGAATGGTTTTTTCTAATTCTTTGCAGGTAAAAATGGTTCATAGATACAACAGTAAAAGTAATCAACAAGCATGGGAAGAAGACTGTATGAAGGCTGCGATAAATGCAGTTCGGGAAGGTACTATCAGTATCAATGCAGCTGCAAAAAATTACCACGTTCCATTAGCAACATTATTTCGAAGATTAAAGAAACCTGAAAATGTAGCATCAAAAAAAGGTTGGGACGGTTCCTGACCGTATTCACTTCCGAACAAGAAAACATCTTCGTTGAATATATCCTTACCATGGAATCTCGACTTTTTAGTTTGACGATATCAGATCTTAAGTATCTTGCCTTTCAATTTGCGGAACACAATAAAATAGCTAACAACTTTAATCAAAGAGACAAAAAGGCAGGAAAGGACTGGGTTAAGGAGTTTCTCAAACGACATCCTGAACTCTCTCTACGCTTCTGCAGCACGGGCTTCTGCGTTCAACAAAGTTAACGTTAATAAGTTTTTTGCCTTTCTTGAAGGATTATACGAATCTCGTCACTACAGTCCTGATAGAGTGTACAATTGTGATGGAACTGGTATCAGCACAGTGCCGAACAGACCTTCAAAGATAATATCTCGAAAGGGGAAGAAGCAGGTGGGTGTTTTGTCATCAGCTGAAAGAGGAACTCCAGTGACGGCCGAAATCTGCTTCAGCGCTACCGGAAACTACATTCCTCCTTCACTTATTTTCCCGATAGTTCGAGCTAATCCATTGTTTGAAAAAGGCCTCCCTCCAAACACGAAAGTTTTCACACATCCGTCCGGGTGGTTGCAGTCAGAAATATTCGTGGAATGGTTTAAACATTTTATAAAATATTCCTAACCTGCAGCTGAAGAGCGCGTTTTGTTAATTCTCGACGGACATGCTACGCACATCAATTATCTGGAAGTGATGATGTTGGCAAAGGAAAATAATGTTGATATTTCAACATTACCTCCACACTGCACTCACCGCTTGCAGCCATTGGATGTGGCTTACTGTGAGCTGGCTGTAAGGGTATGGCTGAGAGAGCATCCTGGTAAAGTGGTCACTATTCACGAAATTGGACCCCTTTTTGGTGAAGCATATCTAAAGGCAGCCACCTTACAAAATGCACTTTCAGGCTTTCAAAAAACCGGCATATACCCTTTTCAACGGGTTTTTCCTCATGATGCTTTCTCAGCTGCTGAAACAACTAATCGTTCACTTAGTAATGAAAACCAACCTACAACCTCAGCTACTGAAACAACTAATCGTTCGTTTTGTAATGAGAACCAACCTACAACATCAGCTGCTGAAACAACTAATCGTTCGTTTTGTTATGAGAACCAACCTACAACATCAGCTGCTGAATCAATGATTGTAATGAGAACCAAGCTACAACATCCACTCCTTCAAGCCGCCTTACAAGAACACCTCCAAAAATTGAAATTGTTTCACCTCATGACATTTCACCTATACCTCATGTGGACAGCAGAAATAATGAAATTACAAAGGGGTCAAAAAAGCGTAAGAGTCGTGGAGGTGTAACCGTTGTAGCTACCAGCACACCTTTCATTGACGAACTCAAAAGAAAAAAGGACGAAAAAGAGAAGAAAGAAGGAGAAAAAAGAGAAAAATCAGCAAAAAGAAAGTCAGGAAGGTCACAAAACAACTATTTGCCTCAGATACTGAGAGTGAAACGAGCCTTAAATTAGATGACAGTGATTCTGAGGAGAGCTTTTCAGATGAAGAAACTGAAAACAAAATAGTTACTAAACGGGCTATCTCCTCAGAAATGATTCATGAAGGTTTTGGGTTGTGGTCAAGTATGAGGGACAATTGTTTCCAGGGCTGGTTGTAAATGAAACAACAGATAGAGTGACAGTTAAATGTATGGAAAAAACTAAAAATATTCCCGATGGCCTGCAAAAGAGGACCTGATGTCATATCCATATCAAGATCTCCATATAAATATAAACGAATCAAAACAATTACGAAGAGGTTTCTCCATATCCCGGAGCTCAGTCAATTTGTTGAAATGTAAACTGAAACCTACCTATTGTAGAAAAATGTGCCTTTCCACTTAAAAAAAATATTATGTTATTTTTTAGTTAAAATATAAACTATGTCTTCATTTGATAATAAATTAATATATTTTGTGTTACTAAATTCATTAATTGTGTTAAATTTTCCAGCTAGTGCTGCATTTCACTTTGCCCTTCCCAAAATTTCACTTTGACCGCAGTAGTGCGGGCAGAGTGAAATTTTGCAAAGATGAATAAATCTCGTGATCTCAAGCAGATGCGTTTAGTTGAGAGTGCGAATATTTCAGGTCTCAAAGGCCAATAATATGTTAATTGAATGAGCAAAGCTTTACATTTTTTAGATTTATTTTTACTTTGTACGAGCCATTCAAACGTGAACTATGTCACTTTGCCCGCCCCTTCCCTACCATAGTAGATTTCATAGGAATTCTACCGATTGTGGACGTCGGTATATATTCACCGATCAGGTCCCCTCAAAAGTACTATAAATGTTCTAAAGTTGATATACCTATTAAAACGAATTACAGTGGTTGAAAATCTGAAAAAAAAATATGTTTTGTTCTTTGTAAAATTTAACAAAATTTTGGGTAGCGCTGCCTACCTAATTTCACCTGCTTTCACTTTGACAATTTTCGAATGCAATAAACATTGAACTCGTCATTTGAATAATGTAGAATGTTGAACTGATTGTGTGGTAAATGTACACATTGCAGGATGCCTAAGATATATATTCAATTTCAAAGTGAAAAAAAACGAACCATGTTTTATCCAAACTGGTGATAAAATTGGAATTAGTTAGCAAACTCTTGCTTTGATGCACATAATTATCACAGTCACTTGTGAAAAACAAACAGTATTAAAAACGGAAACATTCCCAATTGAATATTTTTATTTCGCGCCCATTGTATGTAATGATTCAGAACAACGTGAACTTAACACAGAACACTTGTCAAGCAAGATTATCTCATGCACGGTTTACAAAGCTGTCTACGAACGAAAGTTTGTTAGAATGTCCTGTATTTTCTGCAGGAGAATTAATTTGAACATTATTGTCTCTGTATTTTGCTGGTACTCAAAACTGAACATCGAACTGTTCCGTGCGTATTTTGAAGAGTAGAAGACAAGACAAATCACTCGTCGCATTTATGAATGAAGTTGTAAGTTTCAATTCTGCTCGGATTCTGGAATCGCCAATCACGAGTCAGGAAAATACTGTGTATATCTAAAATAATTAAACTATGGATATTAACATAATATAAATGTTTTTTTTATAGAATGGCAAATTTTCAGAGATATATCGCGATATTGAGGCTCCAAATTTGAATGTTTATTGCGTTAACTTACAGCTCTGATCAAGACAGCTGAGGCTAGGCGAGCGTTGCTTTCCAGAATGTTGTCGACTTTGACAAAGAACAAAACATGTTTTAAATGATTTTTTTCGGATTTTTAACCACTGTAATTCGTTATGAAATGGCATAATACACTCGTCATTCACCGGTGTGCATGTATAAAGGCATCAGTCTTTTCATAAGAAGAAATAATCACTTTCCTAATGGAAGCATCGGATGAAATATATCTAGCAGTCAAGGTTACGTTCTATCTACTATTATGACAGTCCTCAGCCTTCGGCTTCGGGCTGTTACCAAGCACCGAGCTTGAGAAATTTGTCATAAAATCATGAGGCATTTGTCAATGTCCGAGGGCTAATCGGCGAAAAATTTTTTGACAATTTTTTTTTTAACTCAACACAATGAAACATTTATTTATTTATTAAAAGTACAGTAAGTGAAAGTAAAATTATTAAAATTTAACTAAATATTAGATTCGTTGCTGTTCTCTACTATAGAAGATCTATTACCACCATCATTTTTATGATCTTATTGTGGTGTTCTTGATCGAGATTTAAGTATGGTTTTATAGAATTTTGATTGCTATGACCAGTAATGTTCAGCAATTGTTGTTCTTCTACACCACTTTTTGCCAATCGCTAACAGCAGTTGATTCTATTTGTTATCTTTTTGTCCTTTACATTCAAGCCAATTGCCTCAGCAGCAGATTCAGTCCATCCATTTATTGTATTTCTTCCAACAGGTACATTATCGTACCATTTGTCAGTTTCATTTTTCCAGTGTGATTTGGTTTTGAGAACAGTCGCCTCGTTTTGATATCAGTTTATGAAAAAGACGTACAGGGCAGCTTTGTCTTTCACTATTGGAAACCAACCATTCACTACTTGAACAGCTTTTAGAACCACCTTGGCACGTTTTACTGAACACCAGATTGTATTCAATGCGATTTGTTGGAGAGTCATCGTTATTTTTCTCGATTTGAAAAAAATCCACCAGACAAGCAACTGCCTCTCCTCCTCGCCACGCTAATTCTACAGCAGAAATATGGTAAAATTTACGCATAAGACCTTCGGGAGTATTTTCATTCCATAGCAATATTATTTTGTTAACTTCAGACAAATTTAACGAAACTGAACTGGACTTACGTTAACATGGATCTGCTTGTAGTTTCTTCCTGATTGCATCGCGGGCAACTCGGGCTGGTTTAAATACTGTATTGTTAAACGGGTCAATCATAATATTATAGTCATTATGGTACTCTTCTCGCAAAAGTTTGCACGAAACGTTCCACATTGTCTTTACCGTTGCTTCTTCAAATTCGGTCCCGTCTTTCTTTCTCATATTGACCGCCCAATCTTTTAGTATCAACGCCAATTCTTCTAAACTTCTATGTTCATTTGATTCATATTCTCGTTCGCAGCAAAATTCCATAAATATTCCCCAAATATATTTGTGACTGTAGGTTGTATTTCTGGGAATTTTTTCTTTGATTAGCGCATTTATACTTTGAACATTCGCATTGCCAAAACGTGACAATTTGAAATTTATTTGGAATGAAGTTGTCAAACTCAATCGTCTTGTCATAGTGATCGATAATTGCACTGAATGCAATTATCAGTGTAATGTTGACATGATTGGGTGAAATTGTTTAATATGACACAAAATGACAAAATTTGAATGGTTTTTAGAACTGTCAAAAAAATTTCCCTCAAACGACACGGCCATTATGAGCCAAATGGAGCTCCGGGCGACCGCTGTGGCATGCGGAATGCCACTCTAAAGAGAGTACATTACATACAATTGATTTTTTATAGTATTCAATAATTTAAAAATTTTCATGAATTATGGTGTGTTTTTAACACTTGAAAGAACAAGGTCCCATTGGAAAAAAACATTCAAATCTATTGTTCAACAAATTAGGCATTTGTTGATTAGTCCTTATTTTTCGGACCTCAGTTTTCATACAAAACGTCATAAATGTTTAAATACTCTATAAATTTTTCGCTTTCTGGAGCCCTCCTTATATGTATACTTAACAAGATCAAGTTATAAATGTTTTGAAAGTTGTTTATTTTGTTAACAAAAAACAAAAAATTAAAATTTTGTTTTTATCCATATATTTTGCTTTTGCTGTTTTTGCATCAAAGGTAGGCATTTGATAACTTAAAAAAAATTTAGGCGATTTGTTTATAAATTGTTATAAAAAATTAATTATTTGAAAAAAAAAAAATTCCATTTTGTTTTATTAAAAACTTCTTGAAAAAATTTCTTATTGTTTATACTTGTTTTTTATATTTCCATTATTTAAATGATTAATTGAGAATATTTTTTTCAAATCATAATTGGCATTCTCAAAAGAATAATTAAAGATAAAAATTAAAGTCATCAATTTGTTATAAACAAATTCCAAATCTCATTATATTTTCTTTCCGAAACTACCAAAAATTACAAAAACGAACTATATGCAACAAAGTGTCGAAGCTCACTTCTTGACCAGTCTATATCTGAATTCTTAGATCTACCCCTCCGACTGGCCCCGCCATAGGTTATTTCTCAATATTACCTGAATACGGAGACCATGGGCATGTTTCGCTATTCCCGAACAGTACTGCCCAGTAAATTTAATCGTTCCAATTTTACTGAAACTTACTGGCAATGTTTTCGCGCCACTTTTAAAGAAACCTTGTCAGAGGCTACTGTTACAGAAAAGGTCATGTAGTCACAGTAAAAAAAGGTAGGTTATGTTATGATTTGAAATCAAAACACTATCAACAGTGACGGGACATAATCTAAAATCAGTTATTATCAGATTATCACTGCAAAATTAATATTCTCAACTACAAATAAAACAGAAAAATGTTTCAAGCTGTATTGGAAGATTTCAACATGAAAGCAATATGTTACGTTCTGTATTTTTTTCTCTTACTGGTCCGAATCTTTCCGAAAATAATTAGTAGTTTAAGTTTACTGCCACTGTAAAGCGTTCCGAAATTACTTACTGTGGCCAGTATTTCCAGCAATTTCGGAACATGAGGCATATTCTTCAAAGATAAAATGAAAGCACGAATAAATGAACACTACTGCACATTGAATGTTTTTTTATGAATATCTTTAATTATCAGATTTCATTTTATATGTCTCCTCTCTATCGTTTGATAAACGCTAACGAGAGTGTGTATCGAAAAACTGCACTGCATTCGCCAAAAATCTTGAATACGCTCGTATATTCGAACCAATTAGGATTGAAAAGTGAACTATTTACATTTCTCATGTTTGTGTAGAAAATGTTCATCGATTTAAAGATTTTCCAACCTTCAATTTTTATTCATCGATGCATTGGGAACATACTACAGAAAGGCAATCACAAATTACCTACAATTAAGTTTTTCGTTGTTGGCAAAGCTATTTCTACACAATACTATTTCTATAATTAGTTTTGAACCCGACTATTGGATGGAGCACAAGGCACCCCTTTCAATTTCTGAGTTATTGTTTTAATTCTGTCGGTTTGATCAAATTTCAACAGTTGCCAACAATCTATATAGTCATTTTGTGTTCGTCTCTATCTCTCCTGTCATCAAACCACGAGCGCCGAAGAAATCTTATGAACATTCATTTTATTTCTACTTGATAAAATTCGGGTATGAACTTACAAATATCAGCCTGTGAGATTTGATAGTTGCGGCTGAAAAACAGATCTCTGTCTGATTTCTACGAAGGCGTTGAAGGGCCAACAACAGAATATATTCTTCAAAAATTTGGAATTGCCACTTTGAATTGACAATTGTCACTTTGAAGTGACAATTGTCAGTTCAAAGTGACAATTGTCACTTCAAATTGACGATTGTCACTTCAAAATGGCAATTCCAAATGTTTTTTAAGTGACAATTGTCACTTCGAAGTGACAATTGTCACTTCAAAGTGACAATTGTCAGTTCAAAGTGACAATTGTCAGTTAAAAATGACAATTCCAAATGTTTAAAAAAAAAATTGTTGTTGGCCCTTCTACGCCTTCGTAGATTTCCTTGGACAATGCCACAAGAAAATAACGATTCACTGATGGAATTGTTTTTATGGATTACTTTTGTAACTTTGTATTGTGTGAAATGACAACATTTGAGGTGATTCTGCGTAGTGGCCATAATGTTTCAGTCACCTCAATTGACACTTACAAGTTATAGAACTGTGGAGTGGCTACCATATATGGAAATTACGTGACTACAACTATGCAAATATAAAATGTTAGTTATTATTTCTATATACTGGTAGATTAGGAGGTGATTACGTAATAACCACCGAGTCGAATTCGTAGTATTAGTTTCCGTCACTATGATGCTGCTTGAGCCGAAGAGTGTGAAGCCATCATTGAAGTTCTCAAAGGATATTAGATGTACAAGGCTCAGACAAAAAATATGTTAATACATTTAAAACCGGTCCCAACAGTTAATAATGAAATACTGAAAATAATAGAATATGAACAAATTATATCTTGTTGCGGAGTTCAAATTGACATTGTTGACCGTACAGACTGAGCGATGTTTTCCATTTGGAATGGAGAACAGGGAACAAATGTATTTGATGCCAAGCCGACCGATGTTGCCGTGAATCCCTTCAACTTGTCTTGTTGATGGGAAACATGTTACTAACACCAACATGTTGACAACATTTTGTTTCCCGGTCTGTACTAGCCTAAAGTGATACCACGAGTGCCCAAAACTTCCACACTAATTAAATAACTTTGCGATGCTCGTTGAACGGGTGTACAAAAACTCACATTTACTTGACTTCCTGACCTAGTGGTCTGTCTCCAACAATGGCCGGAGGTTGAACCCGCTGGTAACTATATCTTGGTGCTGTGACAATGAATGTGGATGGAACACATTTTGTCCGGGAATATAACAAAAAACAATTACAGAATTGTGCTGCACACGGGTTTTTTGTACTCTGAAATATATAGTACGCATTTGTACCCATCCCTCTTCACTGATCTGAAAAGGCGAAAAATAGCGCAGGAAATAGTGTTAACGGTTTCAAGAGATTTGCACCTGCTGAGTGGGCAATCCCTCTGTACATCAGCCATGCAATGGTGCCAACTCAGTACCACTTCTCAAAAGTGGGGAATGAGTTGATACTCCTTCCATGACAACCGACATCGCTCTATTATATGATGAAAGTGGAGGACAAAATGTGAGATGAAACCCTAGAAGTTCGTCATTTCTGTTAACAAATGCCGATAAATAGAAAATATTTATGAAAATTATATGGAATGGAGTCATTATGAATTGTTAAATATACCAAGTTTGAATCCATTTGGGAACGGTATTCCCAATTTGTTGCCTGTGGTTCATCTACTTCCTTGCAAAGCCTTAACGATTACTGATTTTAAGTAATGATGTGGCTTGGCTTCGAATATTTTTTTTATCAGGAAATCTATTGAATTCATTAAACGATAAAAAACGTTGTCACACAGCCAAAATTGTCTTTTTGTTTCATTTATAGAAAATGTGGCTTCAAAATTGTTTCTTCTAGTATAACCAACTGTCCCAAATTGTTAACATGGAGTAGTTGATTACATAATACCAATAGCAATATTCTGTCTCAGGATTATTATTTGTATTTCAGTTAATATTCCTCGTTACAGCCTTTGTAACGCCACTGGTGTTGTATCTTGAATCTTCACCGAAGCATATCTTCTTCCAAGCGCTATACAGCTGTTGACGTTAATTTTTGACACATCCTGATCCTTCCTCATGTTATAAATATCCAAAGTATGCATTTATAACCTTTAAAAACAGCTGAGAAATGAGTCGATTGTATCAAGGGTATTAAGGGATAACCCTTACACTTATCATCTGTCACGAACAGGGATGGACTCGATCTGAAAGGGTGGATCGTTCACGATAATTAAATTTTTTGTTCTTGATGACAGGTCGAATAAAATATGTTTTTTAGGAGAAAGTTTAGAATTTTCCATTACGGCTTGGGGCTATTATATGCTAATTGTTCTGTATTTCCCATAACGGGAACTGAACAGTATTTGGAAATTCACGAGTAAAATGTACTCAATTTGAAAAATTCATGAACATACTAATATAAAAAAGTCCGAATAAGCGATCTGATTCATGTCTCAAAAAATCGAGTAAAACCAAACTCATCACTCGATTGATTGAAGAAAGAGACTTGAAGTAAAGTCATAATGATACCAAAAATATCTATCATCCACAGCATTTTGGAATCTGAACCGTTTAACCAGAAGTGTTGAAATTCGGCGTGGTAACAAGTTTCACAACTCAATTTCCGGATTGGAAGTTATGATGTTTCATTGTTTCTAATTGAATCCAGCATTCCTAAAACATATTAATGATTACGGAACGATAAGAGTTGGGTACATAGACCTAACATGAGATAATATTATGTTTTTTCACGAACTTAAATCCAATAAATAGAAATAAAATTTTACCAAATCCAACAAGTATATAATCTATGAAGTATCCATTAAGCAATTCTTTACCATGCTCTAAAAATAAATAAATTAATGCTCGATTAATAATGAATTCTAGAAAACAATATTCCAGATTAGTACAATATTTTCAAATATTTCATTGACTTTTTTAAAACTCATAAGAATCTAAATCATATCTTCCTTCACATTAGCTGTTGACAGTATAACTACTCCTTCATTACTTTCACAATAAATAGAGACGACTATAACGTTACTCAAACTTCAGTGATAAACAATGACTTAAGGCACTCTCAGACGATGAGATCGGTATCGCTACATGTCGAATGATACCGTAGTAGTGATACAAATTTCATCGTGTGTGTGTGTATCAGCATCACGGTATCAGTATCACCGTCTCAAATACAGTTGTGAAATGGGATTCCACGTGCGTGCGAATGATGTTTCACGATTCGGTCTCAGCGTGTGTGGAGACGTTTATACTTTATATAAATATCATATACTTGAACCGCGATAATGTAGCGATACCGATCGTCTCTGGGGGCCTTAACACGTTCAATAGCGCTTCTTAAAAAAATCATGAAGGCTCAAAGTATGTTGTATAAATAGGTTTGAAAAAGGTGCTTTACTCAGAGAGGGTATTTTTCACGTATTCCATAAATAGCTATCATTATATCATATATTTGTGCTAATCATGTAATCAAAACTAATAGATTTTTTTTCGCAGCACTTTGATCCTGTGTAATTTTTGTGAAGTTATTGAAATAATTCGCAAGAAAAAAACAGAATGGACCATAATAGTTCTGTCATTGAATAACTGGTACTTGTTTTGTGGTAGCATTGGCGTTATGTAATTTAAAAATATAATAAATAATGGTAAATTTGAACTTGAAAAATATGGCAATAACATTTCCAAGTCAAACTAACCCAAGTGATTCTTATTCAATTTTTTCTTACTATGTATAATATGGAATATATATATATATATATATATAAAACATTTTTGAAGACAAGCTGTTATTTACAAATGCACTAAGAAAAAAAATAATTTCTTTCGTTGTTAATCTAGGTTATTCTGTGAGTAACAGATTCAAAATCTTGCCGCGCAAGATTACCTATTTTGTATCCGCGGCAAGCTTTTGAATCTGTTACTCACAGAATAACCTAGATCAACAATTAAAATATAATTTTTTCCTTCTTAGTGAATTTGTAAAAGAGCTTGTCTATAAAAACGTTTTTTTTTTATAATTCTTATATTTAACTTTTTAGTTTTGTTTTTATCAACAACTAATAAAAGCTTGGTTTAAAAAAAAAGTGTTAATTTATTTTCATTTTTTAGTATTTATGATGTTGAATAACTGGTTAAGTAAATTTTATCGAATTTATTTTTGAATTTAGACAAAAAAAATCATAATCTCCAACCCCAAAAACCCCTAGATACCAATTTGAATAGAATCGGACCATAATCACAAAATTGTCCGCCATATTGAGCCGCCATATTTTTTTTCGCAAAAAAATTCTAATGCATTGTCACCGGAATTATGACACCTGCCAAATTTCAAATCAATCGGACGATTACAAGTGGGTCAAATTTAACTTGCAAGATTTGATCATAGACAGGCAGTCACACAGACAGATAGACAGACACCGGGGCAGGAGAAACTAAAAATAAAAGCTTGTAAAAAATATTCGACTCCAAAAACCCCCACATAACAATTTTGAATAGAATCGGCCATAATCACAAAACTCGTCCGCCATTTAGGAGCCGCCATGTTGAATTATTGAATTTAACTTATATATACCACTTTTGGAAAGTTTGTCAATTTTGTCTTGTCTTGTTACATCCACAGACTCTTAAATGTACCTCTTTCTACTGTTGAGTGTCAAAAAGAATTGAATATTTTGAAACAAATAGAGCTTCCAACAATGATTATAATCCTAGCATTATCAACACTTTGCAAAAAATTAAAAATAAAATTGAATATTACTTTTTTATCCAAAATTAATTCAATCGACAATTTGTTTCAATTCCTTTTTTGAACGACAACATTTCTAACAAATTAGCTAGTTGCGTTAACAATAGCTTGAGTAGATTTTTGGTCAATTCAAAAGACATAATTGACAAACTTTCCAAAAGTGGTATTTATAAGTTAAATTGTGAAGACTGCGATGCAGCCTACATTGGTAGAACTTGTAGACATTTGAAAGTTCGTGTTATGGAACATTTAAATAGTGATAAAGTTTCTGCCTTCGGTCATCACTTAAGATTCAACAATCATAATTTTAGTCCAAATAGAAATTTACACATCTTACATGAGGTCAGTTCCAAAAATTATAATAGATTAGATTTTCTTGAAGATTTACACATTAGTTAAGAAATACTCAACAATAACCTTTGTCCCAACACGCAAGTCAATTCAAATAGATCCTATATTCCACTTCATAGACGTCTAAATTAAATAATATTGAACTCCTTATCCTTTTTTTTACTCTAATTCACATTTTAATTTTCTTGTTAATCATGCTAGTAATTTTCAATTTCCATTCTCTATGATGATTTTATTTGTATCTCTTTGCAATTTGCCAGCCTCTTTTTCAGTTTTTTTCATACTGAGAACACAAGTCATGTTCTGGATTATCACCTTTTGGACTCTGTTTTACTCCAGCTGTGGGAGCTGTGAAGTTGGGTCTAGTTCCCATTAGACTTGTCACACTTCTTATCCTCCAGTTGCGGTTCAACTGAGCCATGGTGGACAAGGATTTTTATTTTTATTAAGAAAAAATTTAAATTCGTTGTCCATGGACACTACTAGAATTATTCTATTGTTTGTTTTGATCAGGACAGGTCTAAGTAGACTTCTCCCTTAATCTTATATTCAATTTCGACGAGTTAAATGTGAGAATTTAAGAGTCTTGTCTGGTCTTCCTTGGAATATTGAAACATATATTTGACAGATGACAGTCCCCATCAGATTGATCATCTTCTAATGTGTTTTTCGTATGACAGGGAATATTCCTTTCATGATTCTGTGTTCCATGTCAATCTACTTCATCGTTCACTTGTCAATCTTGTCACTTGGGTCCAGCCATCACACCCAAACAATGGCTTATAAAAGATATCGAAATGTAATCTCAATTTTCATCCTGGCCTAGGATAGGTTTTTTTAACATGTTTGTCACGTAAACTTATGCAACACTCATTGATCATGAGATATTTTATGGTCTTTTTGGCTTGTTGTACACCTGACGAGTGAGTAACCTCACCTTTTGAATATTTCAATTTTCTTTCTCAAAGAAAAATCAGTAACTTGTTCTCTATCAATATTACTTACTTTCAGTTACGCACTGATGATGACCCAAGGTCGAAAGCGCTTTGCTACGATTTTTATAAATTATTTTATGCACGAAATACTATTTTCTTTCATCGATTATGTCTAATTAATGTTCGAAGCTAGATGGAATCATATAAAGAAAACCAGGAAAAATAGAAATTGTACGCGGACGAAGTCGCGGGCACCAGCTGGTATTGAATAAATATAAGACAATCACACAGAAAATTTGTGATAATTCTGTTTATTGGGATTCTAAGGAAAATATATTCCTTTATCGAATAGGGGATGTTTCAAAACTTACATGCACCTAGATAAAGTTAACAGAAATGTTGGATCAAAGAAAATAAATATATATAGTAATAATCATAAATGAAAGTTGCGTTTCGGTCTGAATAGAAACAGCTAACAAACATCGGTTTCGATTCCGGTTGTTAAAAACTAGTTTCAGTCAACACTGGAAATAAGTGTATTTTTTTGTGAAAGTCGAAAAAGTTGTTGCTACAAATATAGAGTCCGTTTCAATATTTTCACGAAACTACTTTTGACTACTTGGTTTGAAAATGGGGAGGAAAGAAATATACTTACAAATTTTACGTCTTTTCGAATTGTTTATTCTCTGACTATCTGAACGTATGGAAATTGAAATGTTATAATATTATTAGTATTAATACTAACTAGAACCTCTCCTAGTGGAACTGGAAGAAATTTTTGAAGTGTATTTAAATGAATGAATTACTTGGATTGTGATGGTACCTTTGAAGTTGATAGTAATGTCTGAAAATGCTTTTTGCCTCGGTATTTGAAAGATTTTGAAGGATATTTATTGGTTCTATTCATAGTTCTCAACAACTCTTGAGTTATTGAGACTCAAAAGAAAAATATTTGGTCCGAAACATTTTCTATATAAGTAATATGAAACAAACTCGGAGTTGGTTATCTAAAACTTTACCTTGAAAACACTCCCAAAAAAATAATTTAATTTGATGTGTTTGAAAAATTAGATGTTGCTTTTACAATACCTTATAATATTCGAATTATATTTATATTACAGTATATTTTATTATTTTCCCGAGGAGATATTGCATTCTACATGGCTGCAACAAAATTCTATAGATTAAAAATTGTATAATTTCGAGTTATTGAGTCGGAATTACGAGATAATAAGTAGGAATTATATAATTCTGGAATGTTAAGTCGAAATTCCGAGATACTAAGTCGGAGTTATAAAAAAAAATTCAGTGACCCTTCTACGTCTTCGTACTCTCCAGTTTTTTTATCAATTTGATTTATTTTAAACTTCTCAGTTTTTAAAATGAACGAGTTGTTTTAATACATTCACTATTTTGATAGTTACCTAAATGAAGGGATAACTTATTTGTATTAATTCAACTCCATTTGTATTTTGAATGGAACAATGGTTTCGTAAATAATAGAATGCCTTATCTGAGCCAAGCAACATCGGGCGCGTTTAGTACTTGGATGGGTGACCACATGACAAGAAAGGTGGGCGTTGAAGTGCCCTAACAACTGTAGCGTAGTAGCATATTCGCAGCTGAAGGCGTCTTATCAATGAGCAAGAGATAATACGATAGACATGCCGTTCAGAAGGGACGTTAAGATGGCGGTCCCGAGTTTATAGATGTTGAGCTCGTTAAAGAACCCTACTCCTAAAAAACATAGGATTCGTCAAAATTTTCGGTAGGGGGGAGTGTGCTCATTGGCGTCGCAGAAATAGGCCGACGTTAAATAAGACAATACAAAAAAATATACCCATTTATAATTACTAATTAGGTATGTCGCATAGTTCGCGCCCAGAAAAGGAAATTAAGTCTGCCTTCACGTGTCTACCATATCGTATCGCTCACCTCGACAGGCAGCCCCTCCCGCACAAGTATAAGTAATATTTCAATCAATTCGATAGATAAGCCGACGCCATATTTGATATTATACCCTATGTCATTCCACAATTAAAGAATCTAACGACACCTCTATGTTAAAACCCATCAAGCGTTTGGCTACAGAGCGTGCCAAAGAAATAGACATACATACATATATATACACTCGAAAAACATTACCCTCC
The DNA here is from genome assembly GCA_018342105.1 of Gonioctena quinquepunctata. NCBI lineage: Eukaryota > Metazoa > Arthropoda > Insecta > Coleoptera > Chrysomelidae > Gonioctena > Gonioctena quinquepunctata. Next base: position 154,394 of record JAFIRS010002565.1, on the reverse strand, counting down.
TTCAATGATAACCATTTTTCAATGTAGTTCTGAAGGCTAAAAACCCATTAATGACGAATCTGGGATAAAGAAAAATCATTTCAATTAGAATCAAACTCATTTTCCCATATTTGTATATGTTCTGATATCAAATCCTACATCAGAGATTGGATTCACATTCTGGGAAGACCTGTACATTACCTGCTTTTTACAAGTTACAAGTTTTTATTTACGTTGACCTGTCCCGATGTGTGTTATCAAATCTTACAAGTTATATTTGACCCACTTTCAGTTGTCCGATTAACGTGAAATTTGGCAGGTGTTCGAAGTTTCCCCTGACAATGCATTATAAATTTTTGTTAAAGAAAAAAACCGAATGGAGGCTTCAAGATGGTGGACGAGTTTTGTGATTATTCATAATCTAGTCGAATATTTCCCTCCTGTCAAAAATCCCATGTAGATAGAGTGCAATTATCGTAAAATTACAGCGATAATTGCATTGTAGAAAGCGGAAGAGACCTGCGATAATTGCACTGTAGACCGATAATTGCACAGTTCATATCCATGGCAATTCCATTGTACACTTTGATAATACAGCGACAATTTATAATTAACGTCAGTTTGACAAGCAATGTCAAAAATATTATTGATTAAAAATGTCTCGATTACTATCGTTTCGGACGTCCATCGTCTCAATGGATTTAAAAGGTTTTCACGACGTTTCGAATGCTTGTATCTTCAATCGTCTCCAGGTGAATACCTGAAGACGATTGCAGATACAAGCATTCGAAATGTCGTGAAAACCTTTTAAATCCATTAAGACGATGGCCGTCCCAAACGATAGTAATCAAGTTACCACATCGTCTACAACCTTCAAACAAACGTTAAAAATTTCTCGTTTCGGTCGGGCTTCATTACAAGCTATTGGAGAAAATGTGGTGGAAAACGAACCAAATAACACAATACAGAACAGAAAATACGTGTGGCGTCAGTTTATGGGCTTCTGTGCTGAGAAAAACTATACTTTGGATGAAAAAACACAAATTAATGTTCTGGCAAAAATATTAACGGACTGGGCATTCAATATGCGTAAGCAGAATGGCGATGAGTACAAAGAATTTACTGTTAAAACGATTTGGAACGTAACCGCTAAATTACACTGAACACAACATCAATTTTAACCCTTCTACTAATATTGAGTTCAAAGCAGCCATAGATGCGAAAAATGCCAGGAGAAAACAACTACAAACGGATCCAGAGAAGAGAAAGGAAAGTGCAGTTTTTCTGAAGTATGATGAATTCCAAAATATAGATCGTGGTTGTGATGAAAACACCCAAGATGGTTTGCAGAAGAAGGTATTTTTTGTTTTTACTTTTGAATTAGCTTGGCGTGGTGGAGAAGGATTATTTACGATCCTGCGTTTACCAAGACGACGCAAGGAGGGGAAAAACCATGCGCTTCATTGAAATGGCTAATAAACAATAAAATCAATCCTGATTTGTGTCCAATTCGTCTGTACAAAAAATTCCTAGAAAAGCGGGTTGGAATAAAAGCAAAACGACTCTTTTTCACTGAATATTCCGCTTGGAAGTTGAACAGAAAATGGTATAAATATATTCCTGCTGGACGAAATACAGTAAGCAAATGGACTGTTCTACAAGCCAAAGCTTCTGGCTTAAATACAGAGAATATCAAGTTCACTTACCATTCGTTACGAGCTACGGCCGTCTCCAATCTCACAAAAAAGGGGGTGGGCAAGCAGCAACTTATAAAAATCACGGGACAAACAAATTCAAAATCAATAACGCCATATCTTCAAATGGATGAAGATCACCATGAAGAAATAGTCAAAAAAAAGCGTGGCAATGACGTACCACAGGCACAGCTTTTTCAAACATCCTCTTCAGCCGTTAATGCACCGATAGCTGCGTTGTCTAACCAGAATACGTATGATAATTGTGTATTTCACTGCAGTTCCTGCAACTTTTGATGTAGTTTAACCTTGAATAAATAGTTTCATAATATTTTTAGGTATACTTTCATAATATAAAAAAAATTAAAAAAACGTATTTCTGCGTCTTTTTTTTTCCACTTACGGGATGGGATGGTTATTGATTACAAGCTAAGAATTTATAAATTAATAACGTCAGTTTGACAAGTTGACAGTTTATTCGGGAACTGTCGCCCCGAATTACACTCGTGCATCGAAATAACCGGATAATTTAGCATTCCAGCGTGTTGTCTTTGAAAAACTGCATTTGGTCATTTTCATATTTTGGAGAAAGAGCCCTCCACCTTCGGTGTCGGGCTCTTTCTCCAAAAATGAACTCATGCAGTTTTTTGTCAACACACTGTCATGTAAAATTATCGGTAATTTTGATGCACTTGTGCAATTACTTACGAAGATTATTGATTTTTTGTCAAAATTCATAAATTGAAGATGGCAGCTCCAGGAAGGCAAACAAGTTCATCTTTTGATAGTCTCCTCATTGAAAAACTAGTTACCTCAGAACATACAGGAAAAAGGCCTCATAATAACGATGCTTTAATAGAAATTCATAGATTGAGGCGTACTTACTAGAAAAGCAAAAAAATAATAATAATAAAAAACCTTTTTAAATACAAGCTTTTATTCAAATGCGCCAAAAAGTAAAAAATAATTGCCCTGGATGTAGGTTATTCCGTGAGTTATATATTCGAAAGCTTCTGCATTCGAACTGAAAACATAACGCGACAAGCTCTTGAATCTATAACTCACGGAATAACCTACGTCACATATCCAAAGCAATTATTTTTAACTTTTTGGCGCATTTGATTAAAAGATTGCCTTTAAAAAGGTTTTTTTATTCATTATTGTATTTGTAATTTTATCATCTCTGATTCCCTGGAAAATTATAGAATTCTCACATTGATTACGGAATTTCTGATCATCATTGTCAAATTATCAACATATCATACGTTGAAGAACTTAAAAAACAAGATAACCGTTATGAAATTGGTAGAAATATGAATTCCTAAAACATAGAGAGGTTCAATAATTTCCTGTGTGAAGAAACCTGGTTAGAGGTCTCTAATAACGATATAAATATTGCTTCTGAACGTTTTAGCAGTATCATATCTCGTTACTTCAATCTCTGTTTTCCCATAATTAAATATAGCAATAGGAGACAAAGAAAAAAAAGAGTGAATGAACGAGGATTTGTGTAGGTTGAGGAGTAAAATTTGCTTGTTTTGAGATTTGTCTAAGAAATACCCGGAATTAAAAAATCATTGCAAGGAACTGAACAAAACATATTCCTTGGAACTATCTGAAGCAAAATGTAGTTACATTGATAATAAAATAAATTCTTCAACAAACAAAACGAAAGCAACGTGGAACATCATTTCGGAAATACAAGGTAAAAAAAAGCAGCTAATCTGAAAATAATACAAAATGATGATGAGGTAGTCGCCAATAATTTCCTTAGACATTTCAGTCTTGCAACTGATAAAGGTGAAAATGATGTAGAATTTCTAACGTCGAATATTCAACTTGATGACAAATCATTTTTTTTGGCGCCGGTGACTGAGCCTGAGGTAGTCGGTTTCATAAACAGACTGAAACCGTCCAATTCTAGTGGTCTGGACCATATATCGAACAACATTTTGAAGCGGTGTAAATATGGTTTCAGCAGTGTCCTCACTTTCTTGATAAATTTTAGTTTCACCCAAGGTACTTTTCCTAACAAACTGAAATCTTCCGTGATTAGACCACTTTACAAAAAAGGTGACACGAATGAGTACTCCAATTACAGAGCGATTACATTGCTGTCAAGTATATCAAAGCTTTTTGAAATAGCCCTAAATGAACAACTGTCAAACTTCTGTTTGAGAAATAATATAATTTTCAGTAATCAACACGGATTCGTGAAAAAAAGGGGCGTAGATACAGCTTTAACAGATTTGAATATTCAGATTGTTAATGCCATTGAGTCAAAGTTGATTCCCCTTGGTTTATGTATTGATTTTTCTCGAGTTTTCGATTGTGTTGACCATTATCTCTTACTTGAGAAACTGAACCGATATGGCGTTCGAGGCATACCACTAGATTTCATCAAATCGTACCTAACAAATCGTAAGCAAGCAGTGCAAATCAACAACAGTTTCAGTCAAACCGTTAGCGTTAGTCAAGGGGTGCCTCAGGGGTCTATTTTAGGACCTCTTTTATATATAATTTTTGCCAACGACCTCATAACTTTCTTCGAAGGTATTCCAAATGTAAATATGGTTTGTTATGCCGATGACACTAATTTCCTAATTACGGAAACTATCATCGATCGGACAATGGCTACTGCTGAAGAGGTATACACTCGGTATTTATTATGGTCAGAAAAAAAATTCATCAATTTGAATAAGGAAACAACGGTTTCTGTTATTTTCCATCGAGGGCACAATCAAACGCTATGTAACAATAACACATATAATTTCAGTTTTCAAAACGATGTCAAGATCTTGGGAGTTATCTTTGATCAAAAGTTATACTGGGAATCTCACATACATAATCTATGTGGTAAATTGAGATCTGCTTGCTATGCCCTGAGGTCATTAAAGGAGCACTGCAGTCAAAAAATACTCCTCACTCTGTATTATGCGAATTTTCACTGTCAAATTCGATATGGCATCATGAATTGGGGAGCTGCCACTGATTGTTCAAGAATATTAATTTTACTATAATCCGCGTTGAGAATCCTCTGTAATCTTCCCAGGGGACACTCATGCAGGGAGTCTTATAAAAATAATAAAATTTTAACCGTTGTTGATACTTACATATACGAAATATCGTGCTATGTTCATAAGAATCTTACATTGTTTAGCTGCAATAGATCGAAGCATAATTACTCTACCAGATTTAAGAACAATTTACTTCCGGCAAAGCACTCAACCAAGTTTTACCAAAGAAACTTGTACTACAATGGCTGCAGAATCTATAATAATTTACCTGAAGAAGTGCAAAGTGCGCCAAATATTCTCATTTTCAAAAATAGGCTCAAAGACTTCTTGACCCAAAAGAACTTTTACACACTTGACGGATTTTTTTCTTAAGAGATTGATGGGACCACTGTATGTCTAGTTGTATACATTTATATATCTGTGGTTCGTCGGTATTCGTGTTTTATTCATAATTTATGTTATATTTCTTGGTGGTCTATGTTTACTGTGTATACTTTCATTTACTGACGCTCTCGGCAATTTGTTATGGACATCATTGTAATGGTTTTGATAACTTATTGTTGATTAAAGTATATTATTATTATTATTATTTGTATGAAATGAAACATATGTAAATTATCGAAGCTCACGCGGGCAAACGCTTGTCTTAGTATTTCCGTAATTTGATATAAAAGATCTATATTCCACGCCCAAAGAAATCACGACCTGAACTATCCAGAGAATACTCTCTACTAATTTGGCAGTAACGAGAATAATACGGGATGAAGGAATATACTTATCAAATGTTTGTGGGTGTCGAGAAGACGATTGTGGAGGGCGGGCTCAAATCTGTCAGCTGGTTGAGCAGGTGGATTGGTGAGCTAGCAACGCGTCCATCCGGTGCATTTGTTTGATTAGATCCGATACATAAAACGTCAAAAAAATGTTCAGTGCAGGGAATAAAAAACCCCATAGAAAATCTACTACTGGCCTCCTGACTAGGTATTCAGACTATTTGTTTTTTAGCGATTACTGGAGAACTTGTTGAATATTACTTTGACTTGAAACGAGATTTTTATCATTCGAGAATAATCATTCGAATATCCATTGATTGATTTGATTTTACAATAAACTACTGAATTACTATATACCATTATAATTCGGTGATTACAGTCTATAGGAACTAATGGAAATCAATATTATTTAGAAGCAATTTCCAAGTCCTATTTGTACCCCGCTACAAAACCGAAAAACTATAGTTTTTATAAAGCAAATTACAAAATATGCTACACAATTTTCGTCATAGGTATACACATATTTTAAGGATTCAACACGTTGAGGGCGAATGATAGATATACAGTAAGCATTTCATCATTTCAAAATCAGTACTATGTGTCGGAAAGATGTCTTATATTTATTGGTGTGAGGCTCGAAAGACTATAAAATTGATATGTATATCAGAATGCAAATGAAAAATGATGTAGAAAACTGATCCAAAATGCAGCCATTTTAGAGCAACTGCCAATACGTCAGTCATCAAGTACTTTGAAAGAACAAAAATGATAACCGCCAGACATTCTTTTTAGAAGCTTTTATTTAGTTTCACTTGTTCGTTCGTTCGTTCCTTAGTTAGGGTCAAATCTTGCAAGTGAATTTTGACCGACTTCTAGACTTCCGATTGATTTGAAATTTGGCAGGTGTTCATAATTCCAGTGACAATGTATTATGAATTTTTTGTTAGAGCAAAAAAATGGCGGCTCCAAGATGATGGAAGAGATTTGTATTTATGGTCCGACTTGATTCAAAATTGGTATAGGGGGGTTTTCGCGGTCGAAATATGTCAAAATGAATTTGAGATGGCGGCTCTAATATGGCGAACGAGTTTTGTGATTATGGTCGATTCGATTCAAAATTGGTATGTGGGGGTTTTGGGGCGTGAAATTATAAATTCAGATGCGGCTCCAAGATGGCGGACGAGTTTTGTGATTATATCCGATTCGATTCAAAATTGATATGTGGAGGTTGTCTGGGTGTAAAATCATGAATTTCGACGAGAAATTCATGAATTCAAGATGGCGGCCTCGAAATGGAGGACGAGTTTTGGGATTATGGTCCAATTCGATTCAAAATTGGTATGTGGGGGTTTTCGGGGTGGGAGATGACGACATTTTTGTCAAAATTCATAAATTCGAGATGGCGGCTCCAAGATGGAGGACGAGTTTTGTGATTATGGTCCGATTCGATTCAAAGTTGGTATTTGGGGGTTTTCGGGGCGGGAGATCAATATCGATTGCTCCTTACTACTATTATGATCATTATTATCACAGAGAGACGAACAAACAGACAGACAAGATAGCGAGGTCATCCAGTTCTGAGCTATGTTTAAAGTCTCTAGCTCATCGGGAAAATAGTTTGAAATGGTTTGCATCTCAATATGATTATAATTACAGACAAACGGTTTATCATTACTATACTACCGTTGTTATATTGAGTAAATATTTGGAAGGCAGTTGAATTTAGAATTGTCATCGATCATTCTGCTACGGAGATTTTGTGTGAACATAACCTAATTTTTTGTGCTTCGTAAGAAAACGAACAAACAAACAGACAAGAAAACTAGTTAATATTGTATTGTCATCCAGTTCCGAGCTATTTCCGAAGTTTCAAGTCTTTAGCTCATCGGGAAAATAGTTTGAAATCGATTGCAAGAGATGCACCAGACAAATAGACACAAAAGCGAGTTAAATAGACGTGGTAGAATGAATGTCACAGCAGATTGAGAACTTATGTAAATGTTATATAATTGACATCTGTCCATTACTATAAAATATCTATGTTTAGCTTTCCAAAAATGATTAATTTGTTACCCACCCATTTTTGTTGGTATTGTAACATATCTTTGTATAGTAATAATTCGGAAATTCTGAGGTTGCACAACAAAGATGATATTCGAAAAAAAACAGCAAAATGAATCTGTATTGCATATTTCAGTGAGTGCATGTGCCTGACGATTATATCAGATGAGCTCATTTCCCGAGAAAGTGCTTGTTTTTATAGATATTTGACAAACCTCACTAAACTGTAGAACTGGTAAGCTCATATTACCAGTTCTACAGTTTAGTGAAGTTTGTCAAATATCTATAAAAACAAGCACTTTTTTCGGCAAATACTTTGACGAACGTTGACAACTGATAAATATTCGTGCATAGCTTCTAAATTCAACGTTACTTTGTAGATACAAACCTGCTTCACAGGAAATGCACATCCGGTTTGTAGGTGATGCAAACCCGGCTTGCAGGCAATGCGAACCCGGTTCTCAGGCATTAGTTGTTGTCAGCATGACCTACCCTGTACTGATGTGCGGAAAAAACCGGTTTACAGGCGGTCACCCTGAATTGTATTGGTTGATACATTTCTGCTCTGCAACATAAGCCAGGCAAGTAGTTATTTTCTTATGGATATTTTACCCACTTCAGTGATTCATGAAATGCCTGGCTAAATTCACAGCATATTCAGAATGGCGGAAGATTGGAAAAAAAAACTAAATTACCGTGTTGATACAAATACTTGCAGAATAATTAATAGATCCTCAATTTGAATGTACATAAAAACATAATAAATTCATTTTTGTTAGCTGTATATGCTCCTTTCATTTGAAGTTTATTATAAAGCCATCTGACAACAGTTTATTTTACTTTGACATACATAATTCATGAGTTTTTTTTTTTTAATAGAATATGATCAGAGTTGTTGAATATGCAACATACGAACAAGCCAGAACGACTAACGGGGTTCTTGCAAACAGAGCGGAATATCGGAGTAATCAGCCTTAGCCCTGTACAGGGGGCTCCCCTGGGCTGAACCAACCCCTTGCCCTTGTCAGTAAATCTGTCTCAGGCACTCCCACACTACCGCAAGGTGTCCATTGAGGATTTCTTTCACCTTAAAAAAACCAGAACATCATCCGTTTGTCAGCAATAGCTTGAGGAGTTTACCTTTCCGAATGGACGCATCATTGTTTTTCTAAATTGGAACCTGACGTCATAAGGAAATATCATCAAAAACTTCTCAATATTACAGTCCACTGAATGATCTGCTTTGGTTCATTACTCATTACTAACAGAACATTTTGATTGGATCTTGTACATGTGTACAGAATGTTGCTTTTCATTTTGAAAGTGTAATATAAAGCTTATGTGTGACTCCCTTTATATTGGGTTCAAATCTATCTGAAAGCTGAATCAAAAAGTGATACAATTTTCTGTAACTCATTTCATTTTATTGCTTGGTTTAGATATCAACATGAGACTTTCAAGGACTATTTGGAAACTTTGGTTCATTGGAACAGAGTGTTCCGTATCAGTGCAAAGTATGCCATTATGAAGTTGGATGGATATTGAGGTATGTATATCTATTCAAGCAATTCAGTTCTATAACCTGGCTTGATTTTTTTTTGTGAACATATTACTCTGATTTCTTCCTTTTATCACAATTTTACAACAGGCCATTTATTTTGGTTGTTGATACAATTAGACCTCTGAATTTATTCCGAATGCAAGCTTTGACATTATGCAAGCTTTGACATTCCTGAAAATTTTTTTTCGAAACGGAATAAGTAATTTTATAATTCCTTCAATGTTGATCCGATGATTTAGATTTGCAATTTCATGCTTTTGCAGTTATTTGTGTCCGTTATCAAATATTTATTTTAATTTTTATCATATACAGGGTGACCCAAAATTACGTGCAAGCTCCATAACTTTTTTTCTTTCCAAGCTATTGACTTTTTTCTGCGATAGGTCCAACAATAAGGCCAATTCTAAAAATATTTCTATTCATATACATGATGTCTCAGAGACAGAGTTCTGTTGTTTGAAACAGCAACCCCCATATTCGTTACATTTTCGGATTCGCCACTAAATTGTCGATATAAGGCACCCAGGTTTCTTAGACTTATCTGCAATAGTTTTTGACTGATGTCAATTTATGTGTAAAAATAGCGTCGTGCATAGACCCACATACAAATTCAACCAATTTTTTTCAGTCGATTTATTAGGGTCTAGGCATGCAGGCATGTTCCATCGCCTACTACGATTTTTTGAAAGTGACAAATTATAAATGGCAATAATTCGACTTTTTCAAATGCGTCATCCTATATTCTATTGCAGCATTGCAAGGGATTTTTCAAGTGCTTTTTATCGATATGGGGTTTGTCGGGTCAACTTCGTGAAGTTTGCGAGATTTGTAGCAAATGAATGAATGAATTTCACTCACGAAGAATTAGTGAATATTGAAACATAAGTTCCAGTTATCATCTGAACCTACATCAAGAATTGTAAGGTAATGATTTTGCAAATAGAGTCGCGTTTTGTATTCGAATGGATGGCATGATTGATAGGGATAATGATACTTAAAACAAAATTCTGTTTTCTGATGGAGCAACGTTTGAAAACAACGAGTCGGTCAACAGACATAATATGCATTATTATGCAATCGAAAATCCCCACTGGTTGAGGACTGTTGATCAACAAATGGTCTCCTAATTATTAAAAATCACATTATTAGACCCCACTTTTTCAAAATGGCACTGAATGGTGAAAGGTTTTACATTTTCTCCGCGAACGTCTTCCCAGAATATAAGAAGTAGATTTGAACAGCAGAAGGACAAAGTGGTTGCAACACGATGGTGCTGCTGTGCATAACCATAGGAGAGTGCGAATATTTTAAGAAGAATCCTATCCTAATCGTTGGGTTGGCAAAGGAGTTACTATTCCTCGGGCTGCGCGATCCCCAGACCTTACTCTTATATATTTTTTCTTCAGGAGTACGTGAAGGAAAGGGTTTTCAGAGATCGTCCAACAACTGCAGATTATATGAAAGGATCACGGAAGCCTTCTGTTCAACTGATGGAGCAATGCTTGCTAGACTTCGGGGCTTATTTACTAGACTAGCAGCTTACGTGGAATATGATGCTGACCTATTTGAGCATTTATAAGTAGCCCTTCCTCAACATGTTTACATTGTTTCCTATTAATCATCATTTCTCCTTTCTGCCCTTTCAAAGTTCACTAGAATTAGGTTGGGGCATGATGTGAAAAATAATACATTTGAAAAAAAACTATTTTTGCCATCAATTTTTTCGTTAAAAATGACTTTAAAAATGGGTAAATTCTCCGTCCGCTCGGAGTGTCATTTCGGTAGCGTGACGTCACGATGCTTTTGGGACTCGGACCGGCCACATGCATCGTGTGGAAATAACAGTCAATGAAAATGTCATTCAAAACGTTCCCTGTTTGGATTGTGCAACTGCGAAGGTGAAAATATAAGACAAATCGATAGTAATGGGAATAATATTATTAAAATCGAGATATTCAGGATATATATATATATATATATATATATATATATATATATATATATATATATATATATATATATATATATATCCATGTTGTTTGTGATGGACCTATGCAAAAATACATCAATGCATGGAAAATTGAGTTATTACCAATATTCGTAAAGTGTAGTACATTCATATTTATATATTCACGTGATTTTGGGAACTAACAACTAGTAATTTATTGCAATACTCTTTTTATACGCTGTCGGAAACCACCTAAAAACTTGTCAGTAAATTTTGTAACAATTTTTTTTAAGCAGCAGCCCTTTTTTGTTTACATCGGTTGTAAACATGCGATAGCTTTTTTAGTGTGGTTTTATCGCCGGGACGAAAAACCTGCTGTTACCGGAGTACTGTGCTATTGAAAAAAAATCCGTTTTACCTACACTAGGAACAACTAAAAAATTCATAAAAGTATCTGAATTCGATAATTCTGCTGTTGTTTCTGTGCCATACACAAACGATGCGAGAAAAAACTCGTTATGCGAATTTTTAGTGACAGCTCAGGAAAAAAAAATTGACGTGCAGTTTACTCGATAGTAGAGCGTGAAATTGTGCGTTTGTCTATTCATCAAAACGTAATAGAATTGAAAAAATCGAATCAAACTTCCGCTGATGAATTTATTATTTTCGTGAGAACTGTTTTGACACAAAAATTTCGAGTAGGTCTCAAAACCACTCTTGTGGCATGAGTTGCCATATGGTCGAATTACAGCATCATTGCGAATGCTCATTGAAAATGTGGGACAGAACGTCTCTTTCAATGAATACTGTATGTTTTTTTCCATATCATCCTTCAGAGTGAAATTATCCTCGCAGCAAAACAATTGTGTTTTTGTTGGTATGTACTTGCAACGAGCAACACAAAACCATTTTTTTTTTCCTTTTTTCCTCAAATGGCACGCAAAAAAATAATTTTTAAGGCATTTTTCTTGTTGAATTATCATAACCAGATGAATAACACCGACGGTAACTCATTTTTGGAGTAGGCATTTTGAAAATTACAGAATGAATACTGATAACGACGCGAACAATAAACACTTCACAATATTAGCGGCAGCAACACGTGCTTGCTGCCTAATGCAGAAGAGAGGATCAACGGGCCCAACAGTATTGTGACGTCACGCTCTCTCTCCAAGGTCATAGAGGCGTTTTGAAAAATTGTTTGAGAAACGTAGGAAAAAAATGTAATAATAAAGTGTATGCGTAGATTCCAAATATGCAACAACAAAAATCATGTCCCAACCTAATTGTTTCCTTTGTGATGTACTCCTGTTTCTATTATAATTTATTTTCGTTGAAACATATCGTTTTTGGAATTGTATGGATGTATCAAATTTTACGACAGCGGCCTATGCAATTCCTTTTTTTTTTCCGAAAAAATCATCAACATTTCTTATTTTGCAGTAAAACTCGCAAATTTCACAAAGAAGACCCACAAACCCTATTTTGGCAAAAAGCTCTTGTAAAATGCCATGTAATGATGAAATAAAATATAGGATGTTACATTTGAAAAGGTCAAGTTATTGCAATTCATAATTTGAAAAAAATCGAAGTAGGCAACGGAAAATTAGAAGATGGGTTAAGCCTAAAGAATCGACTGGAAAACAGTTGGTTGAGTTATAACTTGAAAGTTCTAAGTTTTCTGTGGGTCTATGCACGACGCTTTTTGATACCTAAATTGACATAGGTCAAAAACTCTTGCAGATAAGTTCAAGAAACACGGGTGAGTTATATCGTTGATTCAGTGGCAAATCCAAAAATGTAATAAAAATGGGAGGTTGCCTTTAAAAAAAACAGAACTAGTTATGCATCTTGTTTTGGGACATCCTGTATATAACTATTTTTTAAAATGTGCCTCATTGTTGGACCTACGTTTAAAAAAAATCAGGTCACCCTGTACATCTACATCCCTATCATCGTTCATTTCTCATACGTCGGAAAAAATATTTTGTGGATCCCATTCGAATTCATTCTCACTAACAGAATAACATTCATTTTTAGTCCAAAAATAATTTCAAGTCCAATATATGCCGAATTTCTACTCGATAGATTGAACTGTTTAATTTTGAAAGACTATAACAGACAATGTACCATCGTGTTTCAATATTAATTAGCTCCTAATAACCCCTCACTAATTTCCTAATTCCACTACTGTGTTCTTTCCATATTTTCATCCAGTGTTGTTGGAGTAAATCTTGGTAATGGCATGTGGGAGAATTTTTTTTCATTCATGATTAATTTACCCTTTTCTCTCGGCCTTGACTCAATTTCGGTCTCGAATCTGTCGATATAAAAAGTGTTAACGCAGTTGCTAAGGGGAGCAATGCGGTGAAAAAAAGTCATTTCATATGTGGTACACATGGTGAAGGGATAACATTTTATTATGTCAAACGTTCGGCTTTGGAGAGAATCTCTTAATGGATGTATATCGTATGCAGTGGTTCTGATGCTCGGTTTCAGATTTCGTTGTTCGATTACGGGTACCTACTCAAATTGATAATTTTCGTCATATTCTCAATGAACTTTTTCACCTCTCATTTGAGAAGTGAATAGTACCACTTCTCAAATGAGAGGTGAAAAAGTTCATTGAGAATATGACGAAAATTACTCATCACACGCCACAAAATCGAATTTGCACTTATTTTGTCACTGTATCAAGGGGAATTAATTTGATATTGAATAACTGTTAGGTATTAGTGTTATTCGTTATAGTATCTAATATGGTTAGTTATGAAATAGTAGTTTATGTAACAAGTCCGCGAATGCCATTTGTAGCATACAATATTTTTTTGTATAAGTTTTCCAAAAATGTTTCATGTAGGAACTATGATTTTATTTCTGCAATCAACGCGCAATAATTATTTGTGCAACCAGTTGGGAAAAGCACTATTTTTTCGTAATGAGCGAATTTCCGCGGAACGAAAGTTCCGCAAAAGAAAGCGAGTTACGAAAATAGGGTTTCCCAACGTGTTTCACACAATATTTTCTATAATTTTGATATGTGATTCTTTTCAATTCAAGTTGAAAATATATATTTAAAAAACTGAAAAACACACTTTTAACACGCTAAAAATTTAAAAATAATTTTAATATTCAACGACTATGCCGAAAAGCATGGGGTGCTTTTTGGTTACGTATCTTTGAGAAACATAATACTTTTAGAGTAAGAGTAGTTTGCGTCAACACATGTTCACCTCCTACGAGAGATGAAGATGGGTTGCGGAAACTTAGGTGGCTACCTCCAAGTGGTATCGCTGGATAACGGGGTTGACAAGGAAAATCCAGTGGGAATGACCAGAAATGGTCAAAACCTGCGGATCTCTAAGTCAATCTCAAACCAAATGCCACCACAACATGGCTTAATCCAAGGCGTCAAGCGACCCGTGCCGAGGGATGGATGATACCTGAGCCAGTCAGGTATAAAAAACGGAGCCTCTGGGATACATGGCGACCTCCCAGAGTAATCTGCCTTACACCTGCGCAGGGGGCACTGCAGGTGTGGACGACCCTTTTCCCTACAAAACAACCTGGGGAACTTCCAGTTGAAGAAGACCCAACACCGATAGCGGGTATGGAAGTCGAGGAGATTCCAGTTGAATCACACTCGGCACCAGAAACCGTAAACCCAACCGAGGAGGGATCAGCAGATGGTCGAACACCTACTGAGAAACTCCTGGAAACAGAGTGGATTCCAAAGCCATTTGGTAAAATGGAAACCAAAAAGATTCTTCAGCTCATCAAAACCCAGGACATGGGGATAGATACTGAAGAATGGCTTGTCATCAAGAGACAAGAGGAGGCCTCGGGTCTAACTCTTGTATTTCATCTTCGACTGTGACGCCCTAAGTGGTTGGCGACACAGAATCTTTGAGATGTAATCGGCCCGGAAACGGGCATGAGTCCGAAGCACCTATATCAACGGGCTTCTAGACCTAGTTAGGGGCACAAACCTGTTTGAATGAGGAACCACTGACGACAGAGTGATACAATAGACCCCAGCTGGTCGCAGTGTCAAGGGAAGCTAAGTGCCAACCCTGTCTCTGGCTCGTCAGCCTTAAACCAACCAACCAACCAACCAAGATCCCAGAGTCGGCAAACCTACCTCATTTTGACAAAGCTGAAATTTTAAGTATGAATATGTACTTGAGAACGTATGCTTTCTTGCTAGCTTGAAAGCGGGACCCTTTTACAGGTATCACAAAAGTACATAAAAAAAACATTTGCAATCAATTTTCATTTTCTATGGAAGTTTGCATAGATTTCCAGGTGAATATCATTCAACGTTCTGCGTGGTATTTACCAGGAAAGTAGTTGTTTTTCAATTGTGGTCTACCAATTGTTTCAATTTTATTGAATTCGTTGTGAAGAAAACTTCAAAGTTCTTATTTTCGTACATAAAAAACTTCTTACTACGTTAAAGTATGGTAATGCGTTTGGCAATCAATATCGTCCAGTTAGCCGAGCGGTCTAAGGCGCGAGATCTAAGCTCTGGATCTCAAAAGTTTGCGAGAGGTCGAATCCCCCGCGCCTTACCATTTTTTTTTTCACTTTGAAATTGATAAATGATTTAGTTTTGGGATGAATACATACACATCAATTTTGAATCGAATCGGACCATACTCACAAAACTTGGAGCCGCCATTTAGAATTTTAGAATTTTGACATAAAATTCACAATCTCGGTCTCCGAAAACCTCCCCATACCAATTCTGAATTGAATCGTACCATAATCATAAAAACTCGTCCGCTATTTCGGAGCATTGTGACCGGAATTATGAACACCTGCCAAATTTCAGCTCAATCGGATGCGGCAATTGCTCCAAAAATGGATAACAAATTTGAACCGGAAAGAATGACATACGAACGAAGCAAGTTAAATAAAAACTTGTAATGAATCTCCATTCTTTGTAAGCGCTAAACGTGAGAACGGCTGGATCGATTTGACAATTTTTTTTACTGTGCGTAATAGCCCGAGGATTGTTGATACGGAAAAAAATTAGGAAAGTTGCCGGTTCGGGTATATAAGAAATTTGGCGAAGAAAAAAACTATCGAGTCATTTATTACCAAACGAGGAAATATATCAGCGGTTACACTGTCGCCTACCAAGCAGAAGGTCACAGAAACGAATCCCGGTCAGGATAACTTTTTTTTATTTTATAAAACCAACGGATGCACCGATTTGGATAATTGTATTTTTGGAACGTAGTTCCTTATCGCGCGTTGCGAAAGAGGGCTAGACGGAATAAATTAAGACCAAAAGTTGTAACGAGACTTTCGCTATGGTTATAAGCCGTGCGGCGTGCGCGTGTTTCTCTGTCTGTCTCTCTCTCTCTCTCTCTCTCATAGAAAGCAAGCCAGTTATTTTCGTTTCGTCTTTCTATTTCACATTGAACAGTGTGGTGTCGCGACGATTATTTTTGTTGAGTGTATACAGGTTTTTTGTACATAATGAATAATAAAAAATAATAACAATAATGAATCCTGACAGTGTTTCTGCACAAGTTCCGGATATTGCTGATGGAGTTAGTTAAGTAGAGATTTTATACAGACAATAATAAATGCTTATGTATTTTTAGCAAGTACGCATTATAACCTCTCTTTACTATTGTGCTAACCAAGTCATACGCGTTATAATCTCTCCATCACTGTGTGTTTAGCAAGTGTACGCGTCATAACTTTAATAAATTTAAAAGCAAATTATATTTTAATATTACAATGAGTATATATTTAGCAAGCCGTGCGTGTTCTAACCTATACGCTGTTGTGTTTACGAAGTCGAGAGAGTATATATATATATATATATATATATATATACACTCTGTTGGTTAAAAACCCGCAAAAAGAAATATATATATATATATATATATATGCTTGTGGCTCAGTGGAACGAGCGTCGGTCTCGTATCAACTGTTTCCACCTGGCGCGGGTTCGATTCCCACAGCTGGTGAAACATTTTTTCAAGGTCCCAAGAGTGGTTTCGGATCCCACTATAAAAGGTAAGGTCCCTGTGATCTTAACTCGTACAAGTTTTCATTAACTTCTGAGGTTTGGTCAAACAACTAAGAAAGCGGTTAAAAACAATTTTACAATTTTTTTTTTCAAACGATATATATAAAAAATATTATAACTTGAAAAAAATAAAAATTTATTACAATTCCTTCACTAATTAATCGAAAGGAACTTCGTTCCATCCGGGTGTCCCTTGACACCTCTCAAGTTTTTATTATTATTCAGTTGCTTTTTAGTAAGTACGTAATACTTCCAATAAGGTTATTAGAAAAATAAAGGATTAAAAAAAAAATTCTTTGACCTGAAAATGTTTTCGGGAATATATAATATACAATAAAAATGAATGTCTGTTTGTGTTGGTAAGCTCATAACTTGAGAGCGGATGGACCGACTTGGCTATTTTTTTCTCGGAAAAACGGGATAATGGGGAAAACGGGACAATGAACGATAAAACTGGATAAGGGGAACACGAGAAAACAAGAAAACGGGAAACTGGATAAAAAAGAAAACGGGAAAATGGGAGAAGGAAAACGGGAAACGGGATAAGGGAATACGGGGTAACGGAAAAACGGGACAACTCGGTAACGGGATAACAGAAAAACGGGAAAGGAAAAACGGATAACGGGAAGTGGCAAGTCAAAGGCTCAACCTAGATGGATAACACAAAAAAAACATAGGAAAAAAAATCTACGCGGACGAGAGTTTTCGGAAAAAAAAATGTAGGGAATATAGAAATTTTGACAGGACAACGTCTGTCGGGTCACCTAGTAACTAATATATATATATAGTTCAACTTTGATTTCGAGAAATGTTGAAATACAATGATGTTTTGTTGTTCGACGGAAAAAGAACTCAAATAGTATCTGATTGACTGACCTCAAATCAACGGAGCATGGGTGAATAAAAATCATAATTCTCATGAATAGTAATTTACAGCGATTTTTTATTTGTGTATACATCTTAGAGAAAAACATTTCGGCTTAAAGTTGTGGAGCTCACGAAGCTTTATCAAACATCTATAATTTTTTATATTGGCATAAAAATGAAAGATTGAGAATTTGGCCCATCTTCGATCACATTGAAAAACTCTGAAGAAAACTACCATCGAGATGTTTTGCAGTAAGAACCACCATGGGAACTTGGTGAAGGAATGGCAAAAAATGTGTATTATACCCTAGTCGATTGACATCTAAGATATGGAATTTGTTTCTGGGGATCATGTAGCCAATATTTTTTCGATATGGTTTTTTCTTGCAAAAAAAAACAATAAGGTATATGTGCAAGGCAAAATTCCGGCACTCCTGCAAGCCACTCTTTATCAAACACAAAATTTTACTACTACCTTGTATTTTTATTTTAGAAGCCGTATGTCTCATGCAAAGCAAATTTTGGAAAGGAAATCCATAAGATAACTCAATATAACACTAGACAAACACTAAATATAACATTACCAATTCCAACATCGACACAAATAAAAAATTCCATAATTTACAATAGTAAAAAGTTATTTAATCACCTGCCCAACGGGATTAAAATCATAGGTAATAAAAAACAGTTAAAAAATTCGGTAAAAAATCTTCTTTTGACGAATGCTTTCTACTCTTTTGATTAATTCTACTGTACCAACTTTGAGTGTTGTGAACTCAACTTTGTCGTCCTTTCTCAGTTATATAATATTCAATTTTAATATGTTTTTTCGATTATCATCAGTTTTATTAAAGCACACAGAGAAATTTTTTATTTTGATGATTTTAATAATTTATTTTGTACTTGAATTTTATATCATTTCTATGGCTACAATTTATGTACTTAATTGTGATTGTTGTTTTGTTTTTGTATATATAAAAAAATATTCGTGTTATAGGTAGTATTTCGATTGAAATGTACCTAATTACGCCCGAACAGAAAAGGTATAATTCTGATTGGGCATGAGTTGATAACTAATAATGTGATTTGAAGTGACCTTTTTTTCGAGAGTTGGTTAATAGGTTTTCAGTTAAATTTCCAACTTTCATCACGTCATCACATATTTTTTTAATTATTTCGAACCTGGAACAGGAGACAAAAACTCTTTCGACTAACAAGTCCCCACTCAGAATCGAACTTTATCATTACACCATCACCGCAACGAAAAAAAAAAAGCAATAAAGTTCTTCACAATGCACTTGCAGTGCAAAATAGAGAAACTTCATTTCATCTATACCGTACTACGCTTGGATCATATGTTCTAAGGCCAAACTAATAACATTTGTCTGGTAGATGTCTGACGTTCCATTTATGTGAGGCAGGCGTAATACTCTTTACTTTCTGTTGACCTCTCCAATCTCAGTTGACCTATGTGTCCATATTTTTAAATAAATCATTGCAAATTAGGCAGATCAGCCAAAAATAATTCACCGGTGAAGATAAGTCTTTTGAATCCTTCAACGAAATAAAATAAATAAATTTATGGCGAGCAATGACTAAGCTTTATCATCATATACATTTCCAGTAGGTGAGTGTTGAAATTAATATATATTATCAGAAATATGTAACTTTGGATTCCTTGGAGTTTTTTGCCCCTTTATTTGGTATAATTTTCCTATAATGTTTGCTTTACTATAATGCTAATAATAATAATGTTTATTTTCAAAAAAACAGAAAGTTGTGTTTTTCTACAAGTAATTCAAGAAGTGAATAAACAATGGCATCACTGAAGTAATAATCTCGAAAGATTGTTGAGGTTAGTAAGTAAAAGTGAGTGAAAGATTGAAAGAAGCATTGATATTGGTAGAATAATGAATTGAAATAAATAAACATAATTTCTGGTTAATGTCACAATCCTGTTTAAGTTTAGATAATTAATGAGGTACGAGTCATATTCGGGTAAGTATCTGTAGTATAGTATCACCTATTATTAATATTTTGTTCATGCATCTAGTTAGTTAGTTTTAGTTAAGCGATGAGAGAGGCATGTTGTTATGAGGATGATATACAATGTCATGTAACTGTCACAAAACACAGAAATATACATTCATTTTGAATCTATTCTTTTACTAATATAAATAAGTAATCAGTATATTACAGTGGCGACGAGTTGTGTATACAACCCAGAGATTATACTATATCAGAAATGGCGGAAAAATTTGCACCCTTGGCAGGTCACATACAAGAGTTTGTACCCAATATTTCCGATTGGTCTATTTATAAAAGACGATTGGAAAATTATTTCTTGGCTAATAATATCGACAAAGAAGAGGCAATGTTAACTCATATCATGCCTGATGGTACAGAGAAACCGATTGCGTATGCTTCGCGAACTTTATCTATTGCGGAAGAGAAATATTGTCAAATAGAAAAGGAAGGTTTAGCAGTAATATTTGGTTTGTGTAAATTCAATTCATATTTGTTCGGTCGGAAATTTACATTAGTAATTGACAACAAACCTTTATCATATATTTGGCATCCCAATAAAAATATTCCTCAATATTCTGCAAATAGATTGAGAAGATGGGCGCTTATATTGTCAAATTATCAATATGATATTAAAGTAGTGAAATCTGAAAACAATCAGGCTGATTTTTTGTCTAGGCTACCTTTATCAGTAGATGAACATTCAGTTGAAAATATGGATTTGAATTTTATGGTATATTTCTCCGATAATGAACATTTTCCGATAAATTTCAAAGATGTGAGAGAAGCTACCTTAAAAGATAAGCTTCTATCGAAAATTTCTCTTTGTATAAGATCAGGTTGGGACAATGATTCTGATGAATATGGTTCAGATTTTCGAAGAATTAAAAATGAACTCAGTATAGAGTCTGATTGTTTATTATGGAATAACAGAATCATTATACCAGAAATTTTAAGAAATAAGGTTTTGCATAGTTTACATATTTCCCACATGGGGGTAGTAAAAATGAAAAGTTTGGCAAGATCTTATTTTTGGTGGCCTGGTTTATACAAAGAAATAGAGAATCTTTGTAAAACATGTGAAAATTGTCTTGTAAACAAACAGTCACCACCTAAAGCCGTTCTCAATACGTGGCCTTGGCCGAAAGAACCTTGGTATAGACTTCACTTAGACTTTATGGGTCCATTTTTGGGAAGATATTTTCTAATTGTTTTAGATGCTCATACCAAATGGTTAGAAGTTTTCCCAATGACATCAATAACCTCTAACTTGACTATTGAAATTCTAAGGAGTTGTTTCGCACGATTTGGGTTGCCAAAGCAGATAGTCACCGATAATGGAACTTCTTTTTGCTCGAAAGAGTTTGAAGAGTTTATGATGAGAAATAATATCATTCATACTACTTCACCTCCCTATAATCCTTCTTCCAATGGAGCGGCCGAAAATTCCGTGAAAACGGTTAAAAATGCATTGAAAAATGCGTTAGGGATAAATAAAGGTTTGACTATGAATCAAGCACTCAGTTATTTTCTTTTTGAATACCGTAATACACCTCACTGTACCACGAACTCAAGTCCAGCTAATGTTATGTTCGGAAGAAGTTTGCGGACGAGATTTAGTGCATTATTTCCAGATGGGAGTCAGAATGTTGAAGTAAATACTAACATAGAAAGTCATGTACAAAAAAAACAAAGAAAACAGAGGTTTTATCATAGAGGTAGAACATCAGAAAATTTTGAAATAGGGGAAACTGTTACAGTAAAGGATTACCGAAAAATCAATAATGTTTGTTGGATTAAGGGTGTTATTCTTAAAAAAATTAGTCATTCAATTTATATTGTAGTAATTCCGGAATTGCAGAACATCGAATGGAAAAGACATGTGAATCAAATAAAAAAAAAAAAATATAGTTCAATCACACATTTTGGAAAATAATGAGAGGGGCAATATAGGGAATGTAACTCTATCAGTTGATGAAGATAATTCTCAAGTTGTTGAAAATTCGGGTAAAGAAGTTATAAGTCGAACTAAAAGGAACGTGAAACCACCTGATAGATGGAGGTATGATTGTTTTTTTTTCCTCGTATTCCCATTAGGAGGGAGATGTATAGTACACTCATTATTAATATTCTTTTCATGCATTTAGATTTTTTTTCCTCTCATTAGGAGGGAGATGTAGTATAGTATCACCTATTATTGATATTTTGTTCATGCATCTAGTTAGTTAGTTTAAGTTAAGAGATAAGAAAAGCATGTTGTTATGAGGATGATATACAATGTCATGTAACTGTCACAAAACACAGAAATATACATTCATTTTGAATCTATTCTTTTACTAATATAAATAAGTAATCAGTATATTACAGTATCACAAAATAGTATATTTTGGTAAACTATTTAAAACATGTCCAGGTGAATATCACAATCCGGTATTCATAATTGCAGTGAATATCAGGTTTGATTATTAAAAATATCACAAAAGACTGAGAGTCGTTTTCAGGAAGTGTCTCAGTTTAGTTAGTATTACAGTTTTGAAAATTTCCCAAGTAGCGTCATAGTCACCGGAGCTGTTACTGCAACTTCCATGGTTGTAGACACGTAATTCCCTTCTCTGGTAACATCCTGTACCACTAAAATATCGCTTAGAAGTTACAATCACTTTCAGTAGCGTATTTATGTTTGGTGACGTTTTAGTAACTTCAATCAACCTTGTGGCAGGCACTTGTTTGTGATATGTGATGATGGTTGTCATGTTCTTGCTATCTCCATAAGTAATTGCGACAGTTCGTATTTATTAAAACACTAATTTTTTCTTTTTTGTAGGCATGATTTCAAAACACATTTTCCAAATGTTCACAGTAAAACCGCGGAACCCAATAATGCGCAATTTTGAGGTTATAAACTTTGAAGTGGCAGGTTATAATAGACGCGACGTGTTTGCCACTTTCAAGTGCATGAGACCTACTGCAATTTTAAGGCTATACATTTTATGATGAAAGGAACTTGAGAGTGGTATATTTTTAGTTTTTGGCACTTTAAACATTCATTTTGGGTGAAAACCACTTTAAAAATACATTATCCAAAAACCGACATATTAACAGAAATATGTCACCATTTTCAGAGAAATGAACGAACCATGCAATTAAAGTTTTTTTGATTTGTCTTCAGTAGTTCATTAAACGTAGTAATTTATCACGCGAGTATGGATTTCAAGTAACCAAGATTGATAAAAAAAAATGTTCGAGGCATTTATGAACATAATTCCAGAGGCGCGTTATTTGCAAAATTATAATGTTTTTCTTAGAGAACAATCAGATGGCGTAGGCTCATAATCGAGCTAAAACACCCATATTTCACAGTAAACTTTCAATCGTTTTAATTTTATCACGATCAGAAGTATCCCAATTCGATATACTTACGTGTTTGTATGTTACATATACAGTGCCTTCATTTCAAAACTTCCCACCCCTATTATTTCTTTTAGCAGGAAAAATTCCCTGTAGGGAAAAAACATGGAAATTCAGATATGGAGGGGGAAGTTTAAAACCAGTGCCAGTTGTATTTTAGGTTGAATCCCCCTACCCCTAGCTACCCCCACTCAATAATTTTAAATGGCACCCCCACACTTGTAACACATCATTTTAAAGATCTTGAAAATCCTCACTCAACCCCGTTTAGAAAACTGAAATTGGTTGATCCGTTCTCGTAAAATAGGGCAAAAAGAAAATAAATGATAACAAAATGCAAAATAAATTAATGAATTTATGGTACCGCTACCACTCACTCAATAACGGTATGTGTATGTTTCTTTTTTACACAGAGTTTTTTGCGTTAGCTGAAAGTGAGATAAGGGCACACAGTTTCTGCTTGGCTTCAGTTAAAATTAAATGGTGAAAACACGTATAAGACTTAGTTATTCCAGATTTTAAACTGTTTGTCAAGTGGTGTCAGTTGCACTGACAGTAATACAAATCGTAATGATGTACACTGATGGTGCTGAAAATAGGTGTGCTCATATGACAGCCCGGGTTTTCAATGAAATTCATGCAGGCCAAAATGTGAGTCATCGATATGTTCTAGACCTTTTTCAAAAATTTGAAGGGACCGGTTCTGTGTGCAACAAAGCAGTAAAGCAGCCGAGAGTTCTGACTGAAGCCGCACAGATTGAGATTTTAGGCCAATTCGCCATTGAGCCGACTACGTCAATTTCGAAAGTTGCTGAGTTAGTAAATATTTCAGTTGGTTCTATACACAAAGTTTTGAAACTAAACAAGTTAAAATGAGTATTCATCAGCAACTCAGTGAGGATGACTATGATAGGAGAATTGAATTTTGTGAACTAATGACTGCGAGAATTCAAAATGACCCGAATTTAATAAAAAATATTTGCTTCAGTGATGAATCAACTTTTTTTCTTAATGGCTTTGTAAATAAGCATAACTGTAGATACTGGGATAATGAAAATCCACACTTGTTTCGAGAGGATCATACGCAATATCCACAAAAAATAAACGTCTGGGCTGGAATTCTGGGAAACGAAATAATTGGCCCTATTTTTATTGAAGAAAATTTAATGGGTCAATTATATTTAAACTTATTGGAAAATGTGATCGATCCACTCATAACACAGTCCTTGAAAAGCCACGTTGATGAAGGAGACAACCCGCTCTTGGATGAACAAAATTTACATTTTCAACAGGACGGCGCACCGCCACACTACGCATTGCATGTTTGACAGTGGCTCGATCAACGGTATCCTGACAAATGGATTGGCAGAAGAGGCGCTCTGGAATGGCCGGCGAGATCTCCAGATTTGACGCCATTGGATTTCTTTCTCTGGGGTTATTTGAAGACAATGGTATACAAAACTCCCCCGCAGGACATTCAGGATCTAAGACACAGGATTACTGCCACATGCAGACAAATTACTAATGAAACATTTACAAACGTCCGACAGGAATTCGAGAATAGATTGTACTTCTGCTTAGCTACCAACTGTGCACATTTTGAACACCTAATAAAGTAAGGTACATTTATTTCATTGCAATAGCTATTATTTTATTTTTTATTATAATTCATTTTCTCTTTGCCCTTTTTACGAGAACGGATCAACCAATTTCAGTTTTCTGAACGGGGTTGAGTGTGGATTTTTAAGATCTTTAAAATGATGTGTTACAAGATAGGGGGTGCCATTCAAAATTATTAAGTGGGGGTAGCTAGGGGTAAGGGGGTTAAACCTAAAATACCACTGGCACTGGTTTTAAACTTCCCCCTCGATATCTAAATTGACGTGTTTTTCGCCTACGGCAAATTCTCCCTGCTAAAAGAAGTAATAGCGGTGGGAAGTTTTGAAATGAAGGCACTGTATACTTATAGTTGAGTGTTCAGGAGGAACATTCATCATGGAAATATGTTGCAGGAAAAAGATCGAGCTACATATTAGTTACACAAGCGCAGTCAGTTGACCTTAACGTATCTAGTGTCCGCCACTACATATCGACGTTTTTGCCAGGTGACGACAACTCAGGGAATGCGCCTATTAGCCTTATCAACAATTTCAAAAACGTGTTAAATAGATATAAAGCTCCTAAAACTATGAGCGATAGCTCATTCGATTCGGAATGACGTCTAGAAGAATGTTTTTTGAGGGTTCATTAGCACGTAAAAAATTGCGATTGTTATTAACAAAATAAGATTAAAAAAAGAAGGTATTTCGTTTTTCGTTAATAATTTCTAAAATAATGATATTTGAGGAATTATGAAAAAAGATCCTGAAAGAGGAGAAAATTTCCAATAACCCGGAACTCTATCTCTATTATTTATAATTTTTTTTTAACGCTGAAAATAGGGCTCCGCGAGGTCATTACGGCATAGGCGCACCGTCTAAAAAGCCGTTATATCACCTAAAATAATTTTTTTATAGTATTAAATAACAATTTAAAAATTTGCATAAATTATGGTGTAATTTCATGTCGATTTTTCAAAAAGTTACACCATTGTTAATTAACAAATTTTTTTCCAATCTCTGTTTTTATAAATTACGACATAAAAGTTTAAATAATTGGTCTTTAAAAGTTTAAATAATTGGTCTTTAAAATTTTCGCTTCGTGGAGCTCTTTTCATTTGTGTACTTAATAAAGCAATGCAAAAAAATTTTATTAAAGTTCACTATTTTGTTAATTATAATTTTTTCAAATTAACAAAAAATGAAATTTCTAACAACTGTTATCAAAAAATTTTTTTTCCAGTAATATCTTATTATTGCTGTTTTTGCATCTAATATAGGTAATAATTAACATTGGAAAACATTTTTTACGTCATTTGTCAAGAAATTGTTTATACAGACTATTTTGGGATTTTTAGAAAAAAAAAATTACCATCTTATTGCATAGGTAAAATTATGATTTGAAAAAAAAAAATTTTTTCTGAAATAATTTTTTTTATTGTTTATAATCGTTTTTTTTATATTCCAATTGTTTAAATAATTAGTTGAGAAATTATTTCATTCTTGAAAATCATCATTGACCTTTTTCAATGAATTAACGGAGAATTTTTTTTTTTAAATTTTTTTTAAAAAAAAAAAAAAACCTTATATTTTTTTTAAAATAAAAAATAAAAACTATTACCTATAATAAAGTATAAAATTTTTTTTTTGCATTTTTTTAAAAAATAATTTTAAAAAATACAAAAAAAAATTTCTATACATTGTTGTACATAGTTGTCTTTGTTATTTTTTGAAGTTCTCGAAAAAAAAATAACGGTTGATATTATTCGTTTATAACAAATTTTGGTTAAAAAAAAAAATTTTTAAAAAAAAAAAAAAAATCTGTTAATGGACCTTTTTATGCACAATGTGAAAAATGTAATTAGAAATATATATTAATTATTGGGTTTTTTATTTTATTTTTTATTATAGTTTTTCCATAATCCGGAAAAAAGTGGTTTCGTGACGTCACGTTCACTAAAAGTTGATTTGGCATCGTTGTATGAGTTGCGAATCATGGAATTGTGACGTAATGACATTTGTTATTTGATACTTTGATAGGTTCGTTCGTTTGTTTCACGGAATAGAATATTATCAATCGTTTTTCTCTTCAGCTCTTTTCTGCATATATCTGATACGACTGATACGAGACACGAGATATGCAGAGAACTGCTGCAAATGAACAAGCTCGCCATGAATGTTTGGTATTGAAAAATTTCGGAAATTATTCTCTAATTTTAATAACTATGAAAATTTCTAAAAAGTGCTATGTGCACGGTTGTCTGAACACCAGTGAAAGTGAATCAAACTTTTGTAAAAAGCGGAAATATATGCTTTTGTGCAGAACATTTTCAGGTGAGTACATCAAGGAACGATCTTCAATTTCACTCAATGCAAGTTTGCAAAATCATCGATCAGTACTGTATTTTATATCCAGTCCTATAAACATATTGTTCTTTGGTTCCAGCTGAAAGAAGATACTACGAATTAGGAATATGCTAGAACAAGGGATCCCAAAATTTATGTTGAAGCAAGATGTCTGTCCACATATCAACCTGAAATGACATTGGTCTGACAATGTTTCATCATAAGTATATGACCTACCAACGATGAAGAAACCCAAACCAAATGAAAACATCACTCCTTCAGCTAGTAAACCTGTGTTGAGTGACATTACATCCATGGGAAATATTTACTCAAGAGTTTCGAATAGTTCTTCTCCTAGCAGTAGCCAAGCTAGTACATTATCCGATTCACCAAAATAACACCACCAAAAAAAATTCTGAGTATATTCCTAGTCAGTCTTCATCCGATCCTGATTGTGAAAATATCGAAGGGCAGCAGCGCCAGCGCCTATCTATTGCACTTATAGAAAAGAAGAGTAATATTATTTGGGGCTCCTGAAAAGTTTACCACATTGTGAAATACATTACAAATTGAGTAAATTAAATATATGGATGTTCTGATAAGTTTAAAAAGATACGGGTTGGGGATGTATACCTCGATTGGCTGATGACTGATATGAGTAAATCAAGTGTTCACAAGATTTTCACAAAATCTGTGTCTATGATTGCAAATTGTTTTTTTATAAGAGCTTATATTTTGGCCTGAAATATCTAAAAATTGAATGAAATTTGCCGATCCCTTTCAGAACTCGCTATAAGAAAGTTAATTCAATTATTGTCTGGAAATTAAAAACCCTCTGATCCTGTTCGTCTGTCCATGACTTGGTCAGAATAGAAAAAATGCAATACTGTAAATTTTTTAATATCTGCTACTCCAAATGGCACAATACAATTTATTTCAGGAGCATACGGTGGACGAATTCTTTAACAACTTTGTCGATAAGAATAATTTCTTCTATTTTGATTGATTGAAATTCAAAAAATACTTTGAATAACTAGAATGTGCAGTATTATGTCAAAGTTTTCTAAGGTTTGTTGTCACATTCTCTTCATGAATGCCAATATCTTCAGATTTTTTTTCTATAGCTTTGTAACCATAGGGAAAATTTTTACCATAGAAAATGTAAGCCTGTATTTGTAAAAAATAGATTAGTATCCCTCAACAAAGAATTGGTGTGAAATAAGTAAATAATTTTTCAAAAAATTTACGAAATTTGTATGAACATACTTCAAGTCTATTCATTCTAAATTATTAATTATATTTTCAGTAGTTCAAACTTAATAAATATTCTACTAATCACATGAAGGAAACACTAACAGGTACCGAATATGAATTTATTTATATTATAATACAAACAGACAAAGCCTACATATATATTCACAGTATAATGCATTTATGATTGATTATATCCAAACAATCACGAACGTTTCAACTAAGAACCAAAGTTCTTAGTTAAAAGTTGGGCAACTTTCTAGTCATGGTTCTTGTACTAGGGGTTCCATAAACGCGCTCATTGATTTGCTAGTGTTGAATCCTTAGTTATTAGTTCACTTAGTTCTTGGGAACGTTGCATAAACAAAGCATTTCATAATCCACCCTTGGCAAATTTTCCGAACCTGCTTTTACGAAGCCTTGTTTTATTATAAACACACCAAATCGTTTACGATATTGAGAAATTAATAAGTTGATAAAAATAAACAATAAACATTAACCTCAAATGTCAATATGATTTTAATGGGAACTGTCTTTAATATTTAGGGTGTTGCCAATGGTCGCTCTTCATCAAAAGGAAGGCCCGTTCAGAAATTTCGAATGTTTTAAATGAAGAAAACCGTTGTTGAAATGGGTTTTTTTGTTGATGAGTCTATCAATAAACAGTGTTCAATTATATATTAGTGGTGTATATCAAGCAGTGAGCTATATTTTTGACAAGAACAGTAATGCGTGTTTCTGAACGTGGATTATGGAGGGGGTAGTTTTCGATGAACGTGACGTCACGGGTACACTTTGAAACGCAATATCTTTTCGAAATAAAAAATATATTATGGCATTCTAAGTCAATTGGACGTTTCATATGAAATATAATCGACCTATATAAGTTTTGGAATTTTTTTTTCGTAAATGTAAAGGTCCATCCATTGAAAAAGGTCAATGATGATTTTCAAGAATAAAATAATTTCTCAACTAATTATTTAAACAGCAATAATAAGATATTACTGAAACAAAATTCTTTTTGATAATTTTTTTTGGAAATTTCATTTTTTATTAATAAAAAAAATTATAATTAACAAAATAATAAACTCTAATGAAAAAAATTGCATTGCTTTATTAAGTACCTAAATGAAAAGAGCTCCACGAAGCGAAAATTTTATAGACCAATTATTTAAACTTTTATTTCGTAATTTATAAAAACAGAGATTGGAAAAAAAATTGTTAATTAACAATGGTGTAACTTTTTGAAAAATCGACATGAATTTTTTTTTTACCGAGGTTTTTTTCGTTCAAGTGTCTAGATTACACCATAATTTATTCAAATTTTCAAATTGTTATTTAATACTATAAAAAAATTATTTTAGGTGATATAACGGCTTTTTAGACGGTGCGCCTATGCCGTAACGACCTCGCGGACCTCTATTTTCAGCGTAAAAAAAAATTATAAATAATAAAAAACGTATTCACGCAATTTATAATAATAACAATAAAATAAAGAAGACAACAGCATACATATCTCTACCATAAACAAAAAACTTATCAAACAAAATCAACAAATCTATGGAAAAATATAACATAACCATATCACAGCGATTAAAAACACAAATAACATTATATATTCAAAATGGAAACCCAAAATTCCCAAAAACAAACAAACCCACACAATATACAAAATACCACGCAAAGACTGTCCAAGTACGTATATAGGTCAAACCAAGAAATATTTACAAAAAAGAATGCAAGGCCACAAATATTCAATAACAGACGTAACAGCTTCATCAAAACACGAACAAGAAAAGCATCATAAGTTCAACACTGAAAATGTAGATATGATCTCCAAAGAAAAGAACCCAAGCGTAAGAACGTTCCTCGAAATGATACACATAAAAAAGACAGAAACAGCATCAACAATATACAATCACCTTTTTAAAAATCTAATAAAAACTGGGAAAGGAAAAAAAAGGAAAATAAAAACCAACTTTTTAACACACCACAATAGCAAATGTTTCACATATCTTCAACCATGTTCGAACGAGCAGCAAGATAATGATCATTCATGAATAAAACGTCTGATTATTTCTAAGTAAAAAGTTTTTAACAAATACAGTTCTTATACCAATCATTCATTATACTCTATTCATAATCGCAATTATGTACACTATATGTTTTTATTTTGAATGTCTTGAATTGTTTTAGTTTCAACCTGAAGATGACAAATAAAAATGTCGAAACGTCGTATTTAAATGAAGGTATTGACTGATAATAATCTGTATTCTGAGAAACTGGGGAAAATAAATAAACATTTATGGTCAAGAAAATTCTATAATTCTATCATTGCTCGTCAGAGAAAGGACAGATATTACATATAAATTTCCATATCGAGAGTAAGCAAAAATATTCGTTGGACCTGCGGATTGAATTGATACTGTCATCAAGAAGGAGAGTCGACATGGACAACCTCGAACATGCGAAAGTTTATCAAAACTGAATTAGTTTCACCTCTGTAACTCATCGATTGTGTCAGATATAGTGAAAGCTGGTACACTTGGTATATAATTCAGAATTGCTGACAATTTTTGCAACACATTTCACATATTTCTTCTGGTAACGAGTGATTATAACTATTTATAATGATATTCACTAAAACGTTTCATACACATGTTCTAATTTGAGAATCTGTCCTGTCAATCCCTGCGTGAGATATTTGAATGTTTTGTTTTTATTAATGTTTATGGAAGGCTTATGGAACCAGAAATTATAATAGAGAATTCAATACATTTATAGTGATTGATACGGCAGCATACCAAGTTGGAAATCGCTCGGCGTTCAACATTTAATAGGTGTTAAAACCGCAAGACAAGTTTTCATGAGAAATATCTGACTTGCAACTTACATAATTGAGAATAGGTATTCGCAACAACTAATTCAGTAATTTTATTGCTAAAAATAGACAAGCTGAATGAACATATGTTTAATACTGTATCTACCACAAATTGAGGATTTTTAGAACTTTCTTTGTGTTTACAAAATTCAGCCCATCAAGGTAGAATAATTTTGATACATAGACACATAGGTGATCATTTTTTATCTTATATGTAACTTGATATAAAAATATATCTGGAAACACCAAAATG
Organism: Gonioctena quinquepunctata; assembly: GCA_018342105.1. NCBI lineage: Eukaryota > Metazoa > Arthropoda > Insecta > Coleoptera > Chrysomelidae > Gonioctena > Gonioctena quinquepunctata. The sequence continues at coordinate 122,683 of JAFIRS010002565.1, read as the reverse complement.
TTTATTTATTTATGCAAATAAGGACACACATTCGATAACGTATAAATAATTTAGTAAATGGGCTTCGGAGATGTTTAGGTTTCAAGTTATTGAAATAAATTATATACTGGGTAACCATCAGATCGTAACCAAGCCTTCAGATATCCAAATCAACTATAATTGTCTTCAATTTAAGTTGAATTACAAATCTATTGTTACACTCAACCCGGTATATGAAATCCCAACATGATAGGAAATCTAATTGATATAATTCAACAAATACATTTAGACCTCAGAAAAGAGGTTTAATGAAAATTCTAACGCTGATTCGGGAGGGATGAATAATGTCATTAGAAAAAAAAATAAGATAAGCTAGTATGAATACAACAGTATCACATAGTGATATATGGTGAAATATATTTCTCATGAAAAAACTAATCATTTTTTTGGATATTGAACCCATTATATGAAGTATGAAGATGAAAACATTTATAAAATAATGATAATTTTTTTTTTATGTTCTGGTTCCCACGAAAAGGGATATCTTGTAATGTTCAGAGAACATCGTGGGAACCAAGGGAAAGAAGGTAGGAGTTGGTGTTCTTCTTAAATTTCTGGAGGTTGTATGCCTCGGGGAACACCTCCCTAGGCAATGAGTTCCAAAGCCTCGCTGTTCGGTGGATGAACGAGTCTTTGGAAAGTGATGTTCTGCAGGTCTCCAAAGTGACCACGAAGGGGTGTGATGAGTGAACTTGACGGGTTAGTCTCGAAGAGACTGCCAAAGCAGGAACGATTGTTGATATTTCAGAAGAGCATCGCCCATGAAAATATCTATAAAATTGAGACAAATCGCCAACTTTTCTACGGTGTTCTAGACAAGTGAGCGAGTTTGTAAGCGAGGCATCACCGACGAGACGAATTGCCCTTTTTTGGACAGAATCCAATAGCCCCAGGACATGTTTAGGTGCCGCGCTCCAAATATGGGAACAGTATTCCAGGAGAGGTCGGATCTGTGCCTTATAGATCATAAGCAGCTGGGTGGGGGTGAAATAGCTCTTGGCACAAAACAAAAAACCAAGTTTTTGGGATGCACTTTTGGCAATGGACCTCACGTGATTTTCCCAGGAAAGGTTATTGCTGATAGTAATACCAAGCATCGATATGGATGACTTCAGTGGTATGGTTACTCCTGACAAAGTTATGTTAGGCACAGTGAGATCGACTTTTCTAGAGAAAAGACATGCTTGTGTTTTGTTTGCATTGAATTCTACCAAGTTATTAGATCCCCACTCGAGAATTGTTGCTTAGTCCATATTTATATTATTAACATTTCTTCCTCGTTCATTTCTGGTTTCACGGGCTGATATAGGGGCCCTGGAAGAGAAAGCGGTATGGAGGGTACTATCATCGGCAAAGCTGTGGACATGAAGTTGCTTTCAACAGGTCGTTGATGTGAAGTAGAAATAGTGTTGGTGCGAGAATAGATCCTTGCGGAACACCAGCATTTATGAGTAGAGTGTCAGATGAAACTCCATCGACCACTACTTGGAAGAAATATTTTAAATATAATGAAATACTAGAATACAAAGTGTTAAAATAATGAAGCACATCAACAGATCAAAATATTATGCATATTTAAAATTTCAGAATTCGTTTCTATTCATTTTGAGATAATGGTATATATTTTTCATGTCTGCATACTTGGCAAGTTTAAGATCCAGATTTTGAGTTGAGATTTGGATACATTGTTGATACCAATAGTTTTGGTTTTTATTGGAATTAGGTCATATAGCCAAGGAGCTAGATGAGAATAGGATCTCTGGAGGGTATTTTTCTGCGATGATTAGTTCATGTTTATTTAAAAGCTGTCTGATATCTGAAACGGATGTTTCTTTGAAGTAGATTACTTTCAATATTGATTTTTAAATTTGTTTTTCATTAAACTAGCGCTATGTCGTATGAGAGGTGGGTTTCAAATAGGGCATGCTCATCTGAGAAATTTGTAAGTGTAGTCTCACGTGTTTCAGTAACATTCGCAGTTTTTTCACCAATGTGTGTGCCATTTAGGTGGGACTCTATCATTATACCTAGATATTTTATTTTGTTCACTGGTTAGGCTTACATCATCATATTTCATTGAAATTGAACCGAAGCTTAGTAGATTTTTGGCATAAGAAGTGAAAGTCATATGTAAAGTTTAAGTTAAATTTATACTCGGTAATCTACTTTCAAACCATTGAATTTTTCAGCCTTTTCCTTCAGGGGATTCTATGATTCTGCTTCGAAGATATCGACTGTATAGTCTGCGAAACTCATTATGTCTCCTTCCACATCTAACGAGAAGAGGTATTTACATTTCATTTTGGAAGTTACTGGTACTAAAGATTTTACATTCAAATAAATTGTATTGAATATTTCATATACGCAAAAAAACTTTTCGGGTTTATATGGGAATCTGTAATTGACTTGTGTCTCAAAAGCTTTCACGGGTGCAGAGTTCTTCAGTCAGATACTAGGATTGCTTTTTTTGTTAGATTTTATAGACAAGAACTGCAAGATGCAACTTTCTGTACAGTTTTTTTTAATATTTTTGTTTCAGGTAAGAGTCAAAGGGATACATGGATATATGGGCAGTTTACAGACTAGAGGCTCGTATAGATAATGCTTTAGACTTCTGGTCATAAGTATGTTATTGGCATAAATCAGTTTGAGAGAGCCATAAGCTCGTTGGATATATTTTACCTGATGATACTTAAATTATTCACAGAATTGGCTACTGGTAAAATATAATCATCTACCTTAACCTTCAGCAATCTGGAATCTATGGTTATCATTTCAAAAATAATATAAGTTGAGATTAGTGAGAGTTAATAAGGATATGTGCTTCTTAGCAATGAAATCACTGTATGATATTATCATTTGTGAGGATAGTTTCTATTATCAGTTCACGTGATACTGTTTTCTGAAAATCTGAGCGTTCACATAATGTTGGCGTACACATAATATTGAATAATCACTTGATTACCTATAATATGCAACTGACTACCTGCTCTTATTATTTATATTAAACCCCAATAATTGTAATTTAGTTCATCTCTACTTGAAAAGCTATAGTATGGCAAAACACGTGTCGTGGGTTTTCTAAAGCAATTTTTTGTGGAAATTGTAGTGAAGTGTTTTCAGTTTACTTTAGTTATGGATTTCCATGAAGTATCGGCCGCGTCTATTAAAAACATAATATTCAAAGTATCTGGATGATAGTTATTTAATTATCCCATTCTATCTACCAATCAAGATTAAAAGTCCCAGTATTGATATCTGTGGAACTCCCTCAGTGATATTGAGAAATTGGGAATATACATTTTGTTTTCTGTTGGAAAAATATGATTTGATTAATAAAACGGCAATTTTACAAAAACCATAATATTTAAGATAATATATTATGATTGATAGTATCGAATGCCTTCGAAAAATCAGTAGAATACTAAAAGCACACAGATCTTTCTGGAATATATCATTTTTTAACACACAAATTTATAATATGTGTTATCACACGTATCTAGGTTGGTAAACAATCACTGAGCATAGGGATAGCCCGTCAGTCCGAAGGCATTCGATTTTATCGATAATATTGAATTATTTGAGGATCTACCCTTTTGAAATTTTTAACCGACGAAAAAAAAAGGAGGAGGTTTTTTAGTCGAAGTGTATATTATAATTTTTTTTATGTATCACCACGCATAACTTTTCACAGAGTTGTCCGATTTCGATGATTCTTTTTTTAAAGGATAGTGTTTACCTCGAAGTTGGTCCCATTTGGATTTGAAGAAAAATTCCACTCCTAAGAGTAGGAAAATGAAGGATGATTGTTGGTTCATTTTACGCTTTACTTAATTGATTTGCTTGTTTATTTGTTTGGCGCCGGCTCAAAATTAGTTACGTACATTAGTTTTGGAGCTTAGTTATTAAGCCTAGCAAGGTTCATTTTATTTTTTGCTTTTCAGTTTCTTTTTTCGTCGGTTTTATTTTGTGTTGAAAAGTTTTTTTGAAATTTTGGTCTTGTATTGAATCTACCGGAACAATCTTCAACCACGTTTTGTGCGACTGATAAGAATTAGTGAATTATTCCACCCGGAACACATAGCTGTGAAGAGATTTCAGATTTTTTATCTGGATATTAATTCAATAACCATTTCATCGCATGAAAAATCAAGTTAAAAAAAAACAATATTGAATGTACTTGAATACGAAAATGTAATTTTCTGTGATTCTGCTTAAGTGAAGTGATGAACAAAATTATAAAAGGAATTATAATTTGATTGAAATAATCATAGTTATTATTCAGATATTAAAAAAACAGACAGAATACAGATGAGAAGGAATATTCCAAGTACCGCATTTGAAAAATAAATGTGTTGAATATCGTTCAACAAAGGCTTTAACAAAAGCCCAGATTAAGGCTTTTTACTAATGAAGGTGAGTCATATTAATTCATTTTGTAGGTGGATATAAAAGTAATTTTTTCTGTGATGGGAAAAAAGTTTGAAATTTTGTCTCTGTTGACAGGTAACAAAATATCACTTCTTATGAAATTACTTGTTCCCTGGGAAAGGTAGATATTTAATTTTGGAATATTTTATTACACAAAAATAACATTTTCTTTATATCAAAAGTACAATTATTAAATGTGCAATGCATGAATGACATGTTCCTTGAACTATTCGGTACAACAATCGAATTTTCTTGTGTTGAAATTATATTTTTTTTTGCTATGAACACAACTGCCGTTGATGTACCTGGTCGCAAATCGGGTGTTATTCCAGTACTGACACGTTCTGAACACTTTTTTAACTATTTCTGTCCTGTGTGCTACCGATTCATCAACATACTCTTTAGCGACATACCCTTCCAACCGCCATATTTTTTTAGTGTCATCAAGTCTCCCCCAGATCTTCGATCTTCGAAATGAATGAACTGTACATGAGTTACCATTTTCAAGTTGAAGAAAATTAGCTACTATTTCAGGTACCTTATAAAACTGATTTTCACCCACAACTTGATTAATACATTTTCCATTGCGATATGCATAAAACAGGCGGAAATCCTTTGCTGCTGCTGGACGAAGGGCTAAGTACATATCATCTAATGTTACCTGGCTGATATCACAAATTCGACAAGCTCCTGCAATCCCAAATACAACAACAACCTTGGCCATTAAATAAACCTCATAGGGCGCATTATTTAAAAAATCCCTAATTTGTGTACTCGTAAAAATCGCAGCTTTCTTGGGCGTGTAACCTTTCTCATTTTGTTTCAGAAATGTAATTTGTTCGATATATTTTGAAATGTCTACATTGTTATTGGATTGTACATACTTTTAATCATTGAATAATTTGACCACACTGTTGATGGCTTTTGTTGTTGTGCCAGTTATGAAAAATAATCCAATAACATCGTCTCCGAGAAAGAACTGCATGTCTTTTTCATCTTCCATTTCATAAATCTCGAATACGCGGTTTCGTAAATGTTTCTCGAGTTAGCTGGCACTAATTTTTGTAAAGCTACTTTCGCTACATCTACTGACTCCGTTGGAGTCAGAGAAAACTCGGAATCAGATATTTTTAACTTCATATTATTCAAAATAACTACTAAACAACCACTGAGTTCGCAATTTTCAAATCAAATGACAGAAATGAATTGACAGATATTTGATTACTTTAAAGGTTTCTTTAGAAACGCAGTTTTAATTGTCGCTATAAGTACAGCCTACCAGTTTAAAAATTCAAATTTCACATCGATAATTTTCTTACTTAAATACATTGTGATAATATGTTTTTTCAATATAAAATCGTCGTTCCTCCCGCGCACAGAAAAAAATTGTGTATTATACACGGGAAATATATAAGATTTTGGCTCTCGGTTTTTTGTCTCCCTCCGCTTCGCGTTGGGAGACAACACAACCTCGAGCTCAAATCTAATACTTTTGTCCCTTGTATGATAGATGTCATACTAGTTCATTATTGTGTTTTTAAGTTACCAACTACATAACACTTCATGCCCGCGCGTACTAGAAAGTTATCCCCAAACAACATTTCTTATTTAATAAGCTTTATTATTAAAATTACAAAACACGAGATCAAAGTATTATGTAATGGGCACCGGTGACTGGTCAGATTGACGAGAGTCTTATCGATATCTGAAGTACTTGAATGGGTGACCACCTGACAAGGAAGGTTCGCGTTAAAAATGCCCTAACAACTGTAGCGTAGTAGCATACTGGCAGCTGCAGGCGTTTTATCAATCGAGATAAGACGATGGATATGCCGTCCTTCGGAGGGGAAGTTGAGATGGCGGTCCCGAATTCAAAGAAGATAAGCTCGTTAAATAACCCTACTTCTGGAACAACAGAAGATTCGGAAAAATTTCCGCTTTGGGGGAGTGTGCTTACCGGCGTTGGTGTCTAGCCCTGGGCGCAAAAATATGCTGACGTTAAATAAAGCAATAATAATAAAAGAAAAGTAAATATCTACTGAACATTATTCAGTCGAATTCACATAAAACTAGCCATTCTGGAAGGATCCGGTTATAGTTCGATTGCCTGCAGTAAACGTTGATTCGTGTTTCATTGTCTCGGTATCAAGTTTCTGTAGCAAGTTTTGTGTTGCTTTTTTCGCTTTTTTGCAATTTCGTCAGGAATTTCAAAACTTTCCTGCATTTTGACTTTTAAAGTATGACAGCTAGCAAAATTTGTAAATACAGCATTTACCTAGCAACGGTATGATAAACTGATAATGTTTTCAAAATCAAATTGAATTTTCGTTTTTTTTTAATACTTATATTGCGAATACAATAAGGAAGTAGAATTACATAGAAGTTTGTATGCACCATGCATACCCTCGGGTGACTCATAAAACCCTCAGGTCAGAGGCCCTCAGGTTTGTAAGATCGACGCCCTCAGGGCATAAACTACTCAATACCCTTGGTACATAATTAACTGTTATATCCTGGATATCAAAGACGTTTACGTTCTCTAGACAAAAAGCTGTTGTTTTGATACTTGATAAGTATCATGTAAATGTCAACTTTTAATGATGGTTTTCGAAAAAAATATTTTATTTATCGTTGAATGAGTTGAGATCAGTTTATGCTCTTTGAGATTTTATGACGATGAAATAGTTTTGCGGAGATAAAAAACAGTGATTGGTTTCGATGTGTCGTACCTAAAAAAATGTCAATTATGTGAAATGTCCACACTTTCATTAATTCACAACATTGATCACCTTGTAAAATAATCGATTGTAAAAACGATTATTAATATAATAACACGTGTGCATGTTGAATCTCATATCGATTCCGGACCTACTGAAAATTCAAATTGATTTTTTGTCAAGAAATTTTTCGATCATTATTCTTGTTTGATTTTGAAATTATGCATGCAAAGTTTCGCATCACATCAAATCAAATAGTTATGGAATTTAGAGAGAAAAGCCAGTTCTGGCAAATTCCATAGCGTATATGTTTTATTTTTGATTCTCATCTGTGATATAGTTTTAGAGGATTTTGATAGTTCTTCAAATCAGTCTTCAGCTTCGAGAGCTCCGAACACAGTTCTTTATTTATTCATTTAAGCGGCAACTTCCTCCGGTATGGGATACAGGCGAGAATATTATACCATAAGTGTTGCCTAGTTTCAGTTTAGCCGCAGGTGGAAATTTTTTTTTAATAAGGCAAAATGTTTTCCCTAAAAATAATAAGTGCTTGGATGATCTGGAAGTGATAATCATCATGCAATACTGCATTGAGATCCAATTTCATATCCTTTTTTCGAATGAAGCATTTTCATTTCAGATAGTTTGATCTAATAAACTTTATCTTAAAAGGAAAAAAACTTGAGTAATCCGCCATTCTACTATTTAGTGAGAATTGTACATAAAAAAAATCTTTCCACAAACATTTATAATTAGATATAGAAACATAGTTAGGGAACGGATCTGTATTCTAAAAAACTTCGCTTACTTCAAATAAAAAAAAGAGGACGTGGCCAGTCGGGAAGATAGATTTCAAAATTTATTTATTGATTCTGAAATTATCTGTTATTAAGCTAAAGAATCATGTGCTAGAAAAAATGAAACATTTTCATTGGAAACAAAAACATAATTTTTATCTTCCTATAAACCTTAGCTGACCCAAATCAAAAGGAAGAAGTATAACCATCACACAAGGATATAGACAGTACTTATTTAGGTTTCAATCTCAATATCACTTAGAAAAATAATAACTAATATTTATTTATATAGTTTAACATTGAAATCGAGAAATGTTCAAATACGATGATGTTCTATTTGTCTGCGAAAAAAGAAATCGAATAGTATCTGATTAACACGAGCCAATGAAACTCAAATGAAAGGAACATATAGGGGTAAATCAAATTATTACTTCTCAGGAATGGCCATATTTACAGTGATTTTTTATTTGTGTGTACATCTTGGAAAAAAACTTTCCGGATAAACATTTTCCTATAGACAGATTGAGATTTTTTTAAATATTTCAACAGCCGCCATTTCGAAACTACTGTACCAATTTGGCCCATCTTCGAACTTATTCGAGGCATTGGTAAGCAGTATTTTTGTGTCGTTCCATTCGGTTGGAAAATGTGGCCTCCACTTTGTTAACAAATTTCGTGATATCCCATATATATATATATACACCCCATACGACACGGTCCCTGTAAACCAAACCATCAATTTTTTTGGGAATTTTTATATCTCATTATATGTACATTGATTAAGGCTGCAAAAGGAAATTAGCCTACAGGGTGGCTAAAAAAAGTGTGACATATCAAAGTTGTGTTTTTTTAAATGGAACACCCTGTATTCCGTTACACTTCTGAATAGGTGAGGAAAAAATAAAATAATTTCATATGAGGTACCATGTACCTAACTATAACCGTTCTCGAGTTATTGATTTTTTTATTAAAATGCTAGGTATAATTGAAAACTAAATAACATCGAAATGTATAGAAATCATCCCTTCGAATTCTGACCAAGCATGAAAGAGTTCTTGGGCTATTAATTTCGATAAAACCCGTTTCTCAATATTATACAAAATGTTCAAAAATCATTGTCGCTTTTTTATAATTTCGGACAAAGATAACTTTGTTATTTCAAATAGAACAACCTGTATTTTTTTGGTCCGAACAATATAAAATTCAATTATCTTTCATTCCATTTCGGGGTTTCCTATACCTAACCTGAATAGTTTTTCAGATATTGGCTTTTTCAAATAGTAGTTCTTATTTCAATGCATTCTTTGAATCAAGATAGCTTTGAAACGAAATTTATTCAACTTGTTGAAATAATTCTTATTGACAGTTATTGTGTTTTACGTTATTCAAAACATTCACTGAATTATTAGCGTGGAAAATGAAAACTCATCCCATTCAAGAGCGGGTAGATATGATTTTAGAGATTGGTGAGTGTTAAGAGAATTGCCTTTTGGCGTCGAGGGTGTATGCCCAAAAATATCCAGACCGGAATCATCCAAACAAGTTGGTTTTCAAACGATTGCTACACAATTTCGTAGGACTGGAAGTGTAGCGTATGAAAAGGCAAATAGACCAAAACATATCATTGGAAATGAGGAAAATGAATTTCTTATTATGGGATCAATCATAGAAAACTCTCATACGAGTCAACGTAAGATCGAGAAAGATACAGGAATAAGCAGACGGAGCATTTCTAGGGTAATAAAAAAATACAAATTTCACCCGTATCCCAGGAATTATATGAAATAGACTTCCATCGACGAATCGAGTTTTGTCTATGGGTTCTGGACAAGTTTAGTGAGGATGAATATTTTTTGGATTCCATTTTATTTTCTGATGAATCTACTCTTCATAACAATGGCTTAGTGAACAGACACAACTTCCATTATTATAGTGATGTGGATCCTCATTTTTTGCGCACTCTGGATCACCAGAATAGATGGTCTGTTAACGTGTGGGGAGGAATTATAGGTACACAAGTTATAGGACCATACTTTTTTTATGGAAACTTGAATGGTTTTGTTTCGTTATTTATAAAATTTTGAGGAATACCTGATTGTTATTCCTTTGATTACATTGCTATTTGAACCTAGGCTTTGAGCCTTCGAGGTTCACGAGCTCTATCGGTTGGATGAAATATTGACCAGATCTCCGTAAAATAACTCATTTGTATTATCAATCCGATCAATTCAATAATGTATTCAGTGACTAACTGACAATTACAGATTATCGAAACGTCAAAATGTGATTTGTGTTCCATAGCCACCTTGATAAGTTATTGTTATTGAACAGAGAAGATACTTAAACTTTTCTTAACTACATTATTGTGTTCGTATTGGTTAAACACAAAAGGAGTTAATATGGATGGTACTTTCTAATGACGTCAGAGTACCATTATGCAATAGTGTAGCATTATTTTGATTATTTGGAATAATTTTAGGGAGTTCATGACTCTCTAGATCGAAAAATAATATGGGTGTTCTAACGAATGAAATATCAACTATAAGATATCATTGGATTCAGATAATTACGAAGATTTCAAAAATTAATAATATACAGGGTGTCTCATTCGAAAATCGAAAGTTGATGTAATTTCCGGAAAAACCGGAAGTTGTTTTTTATTCCAAATATGTCAAAAAGTGCCGTCTAGTGAGCATATTCAATGTTCCGAATTTCAGAAATATAGCTAGAGAAACAAAAGATAAAAGGGTGGTGTACCATGAGTCTATGTCACACGGTATATATATATATATATATATATATATATATATATATAGTATTTTTAGGTTCCGGGAAACATGATCTGCGAAGATATATCAAATTTTTTTGAAAGTCTCGTTGCGGTAACGTTTCCAATAAGTAGAACATATTTTGAAATCTGCCTAAAATGCTATCTCATCCCTCCTTGGGATAAGCGTTCAAGAAATCATGCAAGTAAAAGCTACACCGATTTTTCATTCTGTCGTCCCACGTTTTTGGAACGGTAACAGATAATGTTTCCAATGTATAGATAAATAAAATATCTCCCAATATACATTCGGAATACGAGAGCTCTTAATGACTATTTTTAACCGACGAAACCAAAAAGGAGGAGGTTCCCTATTCGACCCGTATATTTTATGTTTTTCCATCATATTTTTTTATGTATGAACACGCATAACTGTTTACTGAGGCGTCCGATTCCGATAATTCTTTTTTCAGTGGATAGGGTGTACTTCGACTTTGGTCCCATTTGATTTTAAAAGATGGAAATCGACCCCTAAGGGTAGCGAAATGAAGGATATTGATCACTCACCTCTGAATTCTGGTCCGGCATAACTTTGTACTGGGTTCTTCGATTTTATGATTCTTTTTTTAATAGATAGGGCATACCTTATATTTGGATTTCGAAAAGAATTAGCCACCCTTACGGGTAGAAAAATAGGGGATAATTGATTTTTCACTAGTGAACATTAGCACACACATACGTAGTTGATAATGACAGATCGCTACTGACATAATTCTTGTTCCGTCAAAATCAGTATATTTTATGAGAGGACGGAATGATATACAAAGTAATGAAATAAACTAACCAGAACAACGAAAATAATTTATATTACAACAAATAGTAAAAGTAGATAATCATATTATTTAACTGGTAATAGTTGAAGTAAGGTGGGTAAGTAAGTATTTTGGAAGTAATCAAAAAACAAGTAGGTAGGTATTTTGGATGTTCTCTACAAACAATTGAAAAATAAACTTTTAACAATTGAACCGAGAATAGGAACTGAAAGTAAAAATAAAACTTTTAACAACAATTAAACCGACGAATAATCACTGAAAGAAAATAAAATAAACCTTCTTAGTCTAAATGATAATTGAGCTCCTAAACTAATGTAAGTAACTGATTTTGAGTCGGCGCCAAACAAACTAGCAATTGAATTAGGTAAAGCGTAAAATGATAGCAGCGAGATGCACGGCTGCGTTTTGATGACTTCTTTCATAGATAATGATCTTCGATAATTGTTTGTTCGGCGCCGACTCAAAATCAGTTACTTACATTGGTTTAGGAGCTCAATTATCATTTAGACTAAAAAGGTTTATTTTATTTTTTGCTTTTCAGTTGATTTTTTCGTCGGTTTAATTTTTTGTTGAAAAGTTTTTATTCTTTACTTTTCAGTTCCGTATTTCGTCGGTTTAATTTTTTGTTAAGAAGTTTTTGTTTCTATTATAATATGGGGGAGACTATGTCTCTTGTCATTTATACTTTTTTAGATTTCCAGATTAATTTTTTTAGCTTGTGGAGGGTTATTACATCAAGAAGATATAACAAGAATGAGTGTTTCTCAAATGAGTTTCAGCCAATAATTGACAGGATTCAAGTATTTCATTTCAGATTGCCGATCTTTTGGTCATGACTACGGAACTTCGTAGACTTTCGGGGATGTAAGCTTTCTCAGATTTCTCTCAGCAGATTGTTGTGTTGGTTTTCGAAAGGTCCGATTTCACGACGTTTCGGCCAAATCATATTTGCCATTCTCAGATGATATCTCCTTGAATCGATCTCAACTAATACGTGGTGAAAAAACCGAGAAAGAAGGTCAACATATATAATGATCAAATACATACCGACCAATTAGACAGGAAAGTGTTTTTTATAATGAATACTTTTTTAATTGTCCCTATCTTCTCATAAAAAATGTCTTACCTAACTTTGTTTCGTCCGGCGGACGGATTTTGATTTGAGAGTTTTTTTTAGTCTCAATTTAAAAAAAATCAGTAATTAAAACATCTAGGCAAGATTTTTATAATTTTTTAGTAATACATTATTTAGTTTTTGTTATAGTAATTTAAATTTTGTATTTTTAAAAACATATTTATCTTGTACAAAAAATAGCAAAATTAAATTTACTATCAAAATGTCCGTCTCCTGCAAGTAAGTACGCTTTATCCTCATCATTGAGTCGCGTACTCTATGAAAAATTCCTGGAGTATTCCCTATAGCTTCACAGAAAACAATTCTACCTCAGTTTGAATTGGTTGACTGTGAACCAATGTCTTCAGATGTCCTTAAAGAAAATAATTCAGACTATTTAAGTCTGGGATCTAGCTGGCCATGACTCTGTTCCCCCACGATCTACCCAGCGTTTATTAAAGTTTTGGTTTGAATTTCTGCGTGCTAGAGCACTAAAATGAGCAGGTGCACCATCGTGTATGAACCACATGCGATTTTGCATTAAAATAAGAACATCTTCCAATAGAATCTGCGTAGTAGAAAAAAAGGGCCAATTAAGTAATCTCCAATAATTTCAGCCCACACATTTAATGACAATAGCTCCCGGTGATGAGATTCCTAAATTGCATGCGAATTTTCCTCGGACAAAAATGATTATGTATTATGAAAATTTCTGATGGTACTGTATTTAGTAAAACTAGTTTTATCCGTGAATACATTTTTCGTGTCAAATGAAGAATTATCGACAACTATTTGGAAAAACTATTGGCAGGAATTCACGCGTAATGGAAAATGTCGAGGAAGGAGAGCCTGAACCCGTTGAATGTGATAGGGATATAATAAATAATCATGAAGAGTCCTCCATACTAGAATATGAACGATATTTAAATTATTGGCAATTTTCCTCGCACTCATTTCGGGATTTTCCTCAACTGAATTTAAAACAGCAACGTCAATTGCTGGAGTTCTTGCAGTCCGAGGTGTTCCTTTTGTCATAAGTGTCATTAAGACTTTGTATGTGGATATATATAAAAAAAACTTGGTGTGCAAAGTCACCCGCATATTGAGGGTAGCTTTGACCCATGGCCTATATTTTGCGTTATTTTATTACAAGCTTTTATTTAATTTCACCTGTCCCGATGTTTGTCATCAAATCTTGCAAGTTAAATTTGACCCACTGATTTTTTTTTTTTTTTTCACCTGTCCCGCTGTTTGTTATGCAATGTTTCAGAGAACATCGTGGGAACCAAGGGAAAGAAGGTAGGAGTTGGTGTTCTTCTTAAATTTCTGGAGGTTGTATGCCTCGGGGAACACCTCCCTAGGCAATGAGTTCTGATTGTTCGATTAACGTGAAATTTGGCAGGTGTTTATAGTTCCCGTGACAATGCATTATGCATTTGTAAGAGAAAAAAAAACAAAATGGTGGCTCCAGGATGGCGGGCGAGATTTGTGTTTATGGTCCAATTCCATTCAAAATTGGTATGTGGGGATTTTCAGGGTCGAAGATTATGAACTTTCTGACAAAATTCATAAAATCAAAATGGTGGCTTCAAGATGTCCGACGATTTCAGTGATTATGGTCCGATTCTTTTCAAAATTGGTATGTGGGGGTTTTCGGGGTCGGAGATTATGAATGTCAAAATTCACAAATTCAAGATGGCGAACGAGTTTTGTAATCATGGTCTGATTCGATTCAAATCAGGTATGTGGGTGTTAGGGGTACTAGCAAAAAATGAAATAATTAAAAAAAAAACATTTTTGAAAACAAGCTTTCATTCAAATACCCTGAAAAGTACAAAATGATTGCTTTGGATGTGTGACGGAGGTTATTCCGTGAGTTATAGATTCAAAAGCTTGTCGCATCTGTATTCGAACTGAAAACTTTGCGCGACAAGCTCTTGAATCTATAACTCACGGAATAACCTAAGTCACACATCCAATTTTGTACTTTTTAGGGTATTTGAATAAAAGCTTGTTTTTAAAATGGTTTTGTTTATTATTTTATTTATAGCATATACATAAGCCAAAGAAACCCGACGGATAAAAAGAGCCAAACATAAAAAAAGATATTTCATTTTTAATCATCATAAATGAGTAAAAAAACATATATGAACGTATAGCGGGTCGCAGACAAATTTTACGCAAGTTGAATTTGGTTGCAAAGGACTCCTGAATGGAATTCAGTGTTGCACGTATATAATAAATATTATATAGTTATATACATAGAAAGAATATCGAAATATTAATCTGACAAAAAACAAGCTTAAAAAGGCATTATTTAAATTTTATAATTATTAATGTCTTTATATCCAAATGAGCCAAAGTTACCCAGCTGGGTTAAAATCACCAGAAATTACGGTACTATATAGATGTTTCTAGCTTACAAGATAATCCTAACCTTCAACGGCTGAATTGTTATAGGGACAAGCAAATAATTTTTTTAAATCGATGACAAAATAGAGAAAAATTATAAAATTCATATTTATTTGGGAAAAAAATGGCGTATCATTATTATAGGGACGTGACTGATGAAAATTGAGAAATTCTTCGTCCTGAACAAAATATATTTTTGAAAAAAAAATACAAAGCGGTTTCAGAGATATTGGAAAAAAACTGATTTTTTTTTGTTTAATGAACAATCTCAGAAATGAAGCGGTTGCGTACCTATGTTTATATAAAGAATACAGATTTTTTCTTGGAATCATCCAAGGCATTAATTACTTGGGTTTCAATACCAATATCACTTTCGATGAACCTTTTTCCTGAGAATAGTGTGGCAAATTTATCAAAAGAGGCAGCACTTTTGCTAGGGACAAACATCAAACCTTCTCCATTTGAGATAGTGTTATTTAAGTGATACAGTTGAAATATATGAAATAATTAAGTAAATAAAGAAATTTTTTTTAATAACCACAATGCCAACAAAACATTGTAGTTTTTCGAACTGTACTTCGGATAATCGATATCCAGCGAAAAACGTTTTTTTCATACCATTCGTAAAACCTCACATTGATGACGTTAGATGTAATAAATGGATCTAATGCCTCGAGGAGATTGGATTTAACAAAAGAAAAAATAAATAAATATTCATATGTTTGCTCTAAACATTTTATTGGTGGTAGAGGTCCAACTGAAGGAAATTCTGATCCAGTTTCTGCAACGATTAGTGAGGTAGATTAGAAAATAGCTGTTAGACTTTTCTTACGTGTTTTTGCCTGCTGAATACGAAAACGCGGCGGTCTCATACCGTTTCCGAGATATATTGACATTCTACTTATTCAAGAGGACATTTTTAGGCACCGTTTTCACTCACAAATATCACTCATAATTCCTCCTTTTTTTTACCAGCTTGAACTACAAACACCAAATCAATCATTTTCATCACAATTTTGCACAAAATATAGCCGGTTTTACCGAAAAAATACTAACGTTTCACCTTTGACACATGAAATTTAGTAAATGTGAAAAGTTGGGTTGGATGTTAATGTTGGAGAAGGAGTATTTCTTCGATGAAACCGGCTACATTTTGTGCAAAGTTGTACCAAAAATGAGTGATTTGGAGTTTGTAGTTTGAGCTGGTGAAAAGAAGGAGGCATTGTGAGTGATTTTTGTTCGCGAAAACGGTGCCAAAAATGACCTCTTGAATCATATTCACTGTAATTAATTAATTTTTTTTCCGGAAATTTCAAGATTAATGTTGCTACATTATTATCCTTTACATTTTCAAATTTGGCTCTTGGAACGTCGATTCTGGAAAAATTTTTTTGATGTTTATTTTAACATGTTTTTAATGTGAGTTAGGTAATGTTTGTTGCTAGCGAACTACTAGCGCTGCTAGTGGGGAATTTTTCGTACTTGAGGAAAAAGGCTCATTATTTATAAGGGTCGACTTCAAATTCGGGAAAAAATCCATGGCGCATACTGAGCAGATTTTATGAAAGTATTGAAAATTAATTATTAGCCATTTTCTGTTTGTCTGTACATCTCAGAGAAAAACTTCATGAGAGAATTGACAATATTTTCAATCCTCAACATCCGCCATTTTGAACCTAACAGATTTATTTATCTTGAACTTGATCAAGATATAAACGGAAAGTGTTTTTTAACCTACCTGCATCATAATCCTTGTTTTATGAACTGAAAAGCGTGCGAAATCTCAAGATCTCAAGATTAAATTCGAGAAAAATCCATGGCGCATACTGAGAAAAGACTTTATGAAAGCATTGAAAATTAATTATTGGCGATTTTCTGTTTGTCTGTACATCTCAGAGAAAAATTTCATATGAGAAATTGAGAATATTTTCAGTCTTCAACAGCCGCCATTTCGAAACCTCAACAGATTTTACTTCTCTAACTTGATCAAGATATAGACGGAAAGTGTTTTTTATCCTACCTGCATCATAATTATTGTTTTTTTTATTGGTGCTCCTTTTTACCATTTGAAGCACGCCTCGGCGTGTTTAAATCGAACTTTAAAAAACGCGCGTTTTTTAAAGTTACCATGACAACATCAACAAATCGAGAAACGTGAAGTCTAAATGACAAATTTTTGATTATTGATCTGACAGGAGTACCTTGTGACGTCAAATAAAATATTACTTACAATTCGTTCATTTATATGTGCTCTTCCATCCATTTGATGAACTTTTCATATTCTTTTTTATATATATCACTGGATTTTCGCGGTATTAACCGCGATTCTGCCTCACTATTAAAAAAATCGATATTAGAATAATTCATTTTTGAGCTCTGGTGACAACAAATATTGATCTTTCATAACAAATTGCAAATGAATATCTGTTTCTCTCATTTCCATGACAACGAAAGGTATACTGATGTCACATCACGAATTCAACCTTCTTGCATTATTAGTTCTTATTTCTATTTTTTGTAGTAATAACCAATAAATAAAAAATAACGTAAAGTATTCGTGGATAACTGGTCTTAAAAACACTTGCTCTATTTCGAGTACTCCGGCTGCGCCGTCGTGCTCGAAAAATCGCGCGTGTTTTAAGGCCCTTTTTATCCACTTAGACTTTAATATACTATTTATGAACTGAAAAGCGTGCGAAATCTCAAGATTAAAACACGCCGTGTTTTAACGGTTGCTAGGTAACAAAAACAAGTCCAACTGTCATATCAATCATATGAACTGTCAAATAAGGTTGTAAACAACAATTGCTATATCCATGTTAACGAGACGTGACATCAGATGCCCATTACATACCTAATTAGATGTATTAAAATATATGGAACATTATCCTGATCTAAAAGTCATTTCCAGCGTTGTTATTGAAGTTATGATGCAGGTATAATCAAAAATTGCGTATGATACACGTGTATAAGTGCCTTTAAAGCACTTGCAACGTTGAGGGCACTCCGCTCCTAGTCGTGCCCTCTCGTTGCGCGTGCTTTAAAGGCTCACTTATACATTTGTATCATAATATACCATTTGTGACAAATTTTGTTTTATTCAGTTGAAAAAATAGGCCTCTCTTTCCATATCCAGAAATTTCGAACTCATGATATTTTTGGGTTCCTGTGACCAAGATCCATTTTTTTTAAGTTCTGGTGATATACTCAATACAATATATAATATGCGATTTCCAGAAATTCAAACCTCCGATGGTAAAACAATCTCTAAAAAATATTATTGGTGGAAACATTTCTTGGTATCCTTGAGAGCATGAGAATTGGGTGTCCCTGACCTGTTGTCATTGACAGTCAGCAACACCAATTACACCAAGAGACGTGCTCCAACTGATATCACTGTTTCGTTATTTTTATATAAATATGAATGTGAAAATGTTATTGAAAAAGCAAGATCCACGTTATTTGTATGTGCCAAATAATATCATTTTATTTTAACTCTTTCGTGTCTGTTTGTCCGACAAATCTTGCAATCGATTTCAAACTAACTTCCCGTTGAGCTAGAGACTTCAATTAGAAAAAGCTCACCACTGGATGACATTCTTATTTGTCTGTTTGTTCGTTTTCTTACGGAGCACAAAAAGGGGGCTTAGGGTCAATAGCAGAATGATCGATGAAGGAATGATCGATGAAGGAATGATCGCTGAAGGAATGTGCTCCAAATCTAACTGCCTTCCAAATATTTACTCAATATAACAACGAAATTTGACTGATAATAATATTTATAATATTTTAAACTAACTTTCCGATGAGCTAGATACAAATTTCAATCATATCTCAGAACTGGATGAAAATGTAATATAAACTCGATTTGTTGTCTGTCTGTTTGTTTGTTTGTCAGTAATAATAATAATAATAGCAGCAGTAAGGATCAATCGATTTCAAACTGACTGAAATAAACCTGAAATTTGTCACATGTCTCTATTATAATATCATCAATATGATTTGAATCAATATGCAAAATTTCACACACACAATACTAAAAAGCAGAAAATAATTATTAAAGGTAATTTTTTCAATATACCACGTCCATAAAACGGACGAAAACGTATAAAATAATTTCTCCATACCCATACAGATTCCTAACGTCATACAGGTTGTTCTGAAAACTTGTGTATTATGAAAGTGGTATTTAAAAATAAAATAAAATAAAGTATACATCATAATCACTCTGTGAAATTTGCATTTCACATATTATTTGGATGTTCCAAGTTAAGATTTCGAAAAATATTATTTGCTGCAATGGGTATAAGTAAATAATAATTTAATGATATATTTTGTTTTCAGTACCTGGAGATAAAGTATTGAAGTGTACGCACGTTTCTCGAGTGTTTAATCATAATATTCGATATACGTAATAATCACTTCAATGCAATTGAAATTATCATCAGTTTGGCGAACATGATTTCTGCATCTTCGCCAAGTAACTTCAAAATATTTATCAAACCCTTGAATAAAACGACACTAGATAATATAGAACCGATAACACAAGCTCATTTAATGATTTGACCTCATTTATTTTTTGGATATGACAATCATCTGTTCAATTATATTTTTTGAGATATGATAATCAATGCTTTTCTTAGTTCCTAGCAGAATCGTATATAATTTCACAAATTTTATGAAATTGTTGGTATTTTTATTTATAACAGAGAAAAATATATTCAGGGTCGCGGAAAATGAAGCATTTAGTATAACAGAAATACTTTTTAGTCATTTATATTTAATTCAGAATCGCACTGAAAAATATGTCTATTGCAAGTGATTTTATTAGCATTTCCGAAATGATTCTGTTCGATATAAAATCTGTCAAAATACGCAGATTTATAATGTATAAGTAGGTACTTACAGAGGTGTGCATACGTCCAGATCTTCTCCATTTTCATGTTGTAATCATCCTCTTCGTCAGCCGCATAATAACCTGGGGGTTGATCGCCTTGCATGAACCCATTTTTTTCTTCGATTCTGGATAGATACTCTGCCGGAACTGTGGGAAGATCTTTCCCCGTGATATTTGGAGCTTTATCGAATCCCATCTGTTTCAAAATTTCTTCTTTTATCGCTAAAATGTTTCTGTTTTTGATTTCTTCTCGAACTCGACATCTCTGACATCCCGATGTATGTACTGGTTCAGAATCTATGGAATCTTCTTGAAACTGTCTTTTTTTAATACTATGCGATCTATTGAACTGTTCGTATATGTCACTACTGAAGCTGTATGGCAGAAGTGCCAATAGAACGATATAAATTGTAAAAGTTCTCACATTCGTCATTTTTCTAAGGTTTCGAAGAGTGTTTGTTTTGAATTTATCATAACTTAGTGGCATCTTGTTTATGTAAAGTCAGTCGAAATATATCACAAAATCGTCAGTTTTTCTATCACAAATTAATTTTTCTTCTAACCTGGTTCACGAGCCAAAATTCTAGGAAGTTATTTTATCACATGTTCACTCTATCACTCATTACTTTTCCGAATTTCAAACTACCAAAAATGGAATACCGGGTTTCGCGTTGGCGCTCTTTTCTTCAATCACATTCGATTTTTGAATTTCGTCGGTTTGATCACAATGTCATCACGATTGGGTAGGATTTTCACTAATATTTTCCGTCAGTCATTTGTTATTTTGAGAGATTTCAGTTCGCCGGTGTAGCCACACTCCTCTTTTCGCGCACTTCGTGTGAGACATGAGATGTGTGTAACATGCACTGGAGTATTTAACTATAAGACGGCCCTATATATGTGTGGTGAGCCACAGTGCGTGTGGATAATTTTATTACGGTTCTACCGCCTCGATGAAGTCTTGGCGCGTTTTATACAGGACGACCCGCAACTTGCAGTGCATGCTATTCAACCGACTTTTGAAAAAATCGTCGGGACGAGTTATTTCGCAAAAATCGGGTGACCACTCATTAGAAAATGTATGCCGAAATCCCAAATGATTTCTTGAAAAATTTGAGATTTTCGAGGATTTCGTGGAAATCCCATACGATTTCGAGAGATTTCCGTGGATTTAGAAAGAACTAGAAATCGTAAGGATTTCGAGGAATTTTTTTTAATATTGCACAATACCTGGCTGCCCTGACTGATTTTCTTGTTTAATCTTTTGTGGATGTTTTATTTTAAACGTATTAGAACGTGAATCGAAGTGGGTTTTAAAATGTCTGTTGACATTAGAGAGAACCCATTTATTTTTAACCGACGAAACCAAGAAGGAGGAGGTTCTCTAGTCGACGCGTATATTTTTTTTATGTATGATCACGCATAACTTTTTACTGAGACGTCCGATTCCGATCATTCTTTTTTTAGTGGATAGGGTGTACATCGAAGTTGGTCCCATTTGGATCAAAAAGATGAAATCCACTCCTAAGGGTAGCAAAATGAAGGATATTGATCACTCACCCTCTGAATTCTGGGCCGTTAACCGATTCTATCAGGCATAACTTTGTACTTGATTCTTCGATTTGGATGATTCTTATTTTATTAGATGGGGTATTTCTCATAGTTGATCATATTTGGATTTCGAATGGAATTATTCACCCTTACGGGTAGAAAAATGGGGAATAATTGATTTTTCACTTGTGAACATTGGCACACATATGTAGTTGACAATGACAGATCGCTAATGTCATTATTTTTGTTCTCCTACATCTGTCACAATCATAATATTCTATGAGAGGATGGAATGATATACAAAGTAATGAAATAAACTAACCAGAACAACAAAAATAATTTATATTACAACAAATAGTAAAAGTAGATAATCATATTATTTAACTGGTAATAGTTGAAGTAAGGTGGGTGAGTAAGTATTTTGGAAGTAATCAAAAAACAAGTGGGTAGTAATTTGTAGATTCAGTCACAAAAAATTGAAAAATAAAAACTTTTTAACAAGAAATCAAACCGACGAAATACGGAACGGAGAAGTAAAAAATAAAATAAACCTTCTTAGTCTCAATAACTGAGCTCCTAAACTAATGTAAGTAACTAATTTTGAGTCGGCGCCAAACGAACAATCAACGGAAATCATTAAATTACCTCAAAAAAATTATCAGAATGTCACCGCGCAACTCGATGCCATAATTTTACGCCTTATCTAATTCATTTGCTTGTTTGTTTGGCACCGACTCAAAATTAGTTACTTACATGAGTGTAGGAGCTTAGTTATTGAGACTAAGACGGATTATTTTATTTTTTACTTTTCAGTTCCGTATTTCGTCGGTTTAATTTTTTGTTAAAAAGTTTTTCATTACAGGAGTATGCTTTCGAGACAAAATCGCACAAAGGGCATTCAACTAAAACTCAATTTTGCTCCACTTCTATTAGTAACTTTCAAATTATTCTTGAATATGCAAAGAACCCCGCATGGAAAAATGGCTCTCAGCCAATTTTGAAATTTTTTGGGATATTGTGGTACAAGTCACTAGAAGTTACACGTGCAAGTTTAAATTAGTTTCTATGTTTAGTTTCAGAGATATGAATTTTTGAAAATCATAAAAATGGCTGTTTTACTGAAATATAGGGTGAGTGCACCAATGGTTGACCAATTGAGAGATTCTTTCAAAAAATCTATTTATAGATACTAAAATATCAATTTTTATGAAAACCAAAAAAATATACAAGGAGAACCAAGGTTTGGGATTCGTAATATCATGTACAATCTCGAAAATAACGGTGAATTGTAGTTAAGAGAATATATGAGTCAAAATAGTCATAAATCATCAGTGATTGACCAGCAAGAACTAGTACTTGACTACAATTTCACCCAGTGGTTGACCAAATAAAACAAGTTGCTAAGCAAAACTGTAGATTTATTGATATAAAGAACAAGTTTTGATTTTCAAACAGAATCTTATAAAAGATTGATAATTTTTTAACTCAAACCTTTTCCAAAATACTAGTTTTTTAAAGAGATGAAACTTCTTCACACGGGTTTGGACTACAATTTCCTTCAATTTCCATATAATTTTTTTATTCCTTTACTTCAGTCCCAATTTTTGTTTGTCTTGCGTTTCAGTATTACTCTCAGTTTTCTCTTAGAATAGTTTAATTATCATTTTTAGTTTCATTTTCCAATTTTATATCAATGTGTTTTCCTTTATTGTATTCTTCTTGGTATTATCATGTAATTCTTCTGCTGAATCATTGCCGCCCCATTCGTTCATTTCTGCTTTTTTAAATGATTCCCGTCTTTTCTTGGAAGTAGGTGAATCGAAATATAGAAACGTTAATTGGCTTGATTCGTTCTATTCCGTCTTGATCTCTCAAAGTTCGCGAAGCATCGTGCATACATTTTTTTAAATCTACTGTCTCGACTTCAAAATAAATTTTCCATGCCTTTTTTCTAATAAAATTGGAAAGTGGCTTTTTTCTATTTACTTTTCAAATTATTTATTAAAGTAGCATGAGGTACCCCCTACCCCATTCAGCCTCTTCGATTGTGTAATATTGCTAACATTGCTCACAGCCTGTTGCAATCGTATATTCGAAAAATCTCCTGTGTGTTTCATTCATTTTTTCTGGGAAATACAGTGGTTTTACTAAACCGGTGTTTGAAAATAAGAGAACCTTATATGCAGTGAAATATATGAACCAGTTGTTGACCATGACAAGAAACCAATAGTAAACCACTACAAAACTATGGTCAATTACTAGATCCGCTTTGAAATGACGATATTTTTTTAACAAAAATAAATATTTTACTCATACCCAAAGCTATGAAACAGACAAAGACGTACCTACAACCATTAATTCCTTTGAAAGACCAGTAGTTGACCAAATGGTGAATTACTGGAGCTTCAACAAATATTTTGTTCTAGTAGTTGACCACATGAATTGACAGGTATAGTTAAAACACACATTCCAATAATGAATACAATAAAAATACTTAACTATATTCATATAGCAACTAGTACATCAAATATGATTTTAATAAAACTATCAACAAGAACGATGATTTAAGATCACTAAAAATTGTCTTCTCACCATGCTTATTGCCACATCACCTGTTTTCTACCAGTGAAAGACGAAAAATGTGTAAACATGACAGGGACCAACTTATCGCGAAATTTATTTGGGTTAAATGGGACATCTACTGGACCAAAGTCTCATTAAATTTTTAAAAACATTGGCAGCCTACAAAACAATATAGTACCCTTATTTCTATGCATTAAGGGAAAAATGGTCAATTACCGGGTGCTGGTCAACTACCGGTGCCACAACCCCAGTAAGGTTCACTTATCCAGAAGTATTACTTTTTAGATGATTATTAACTAAATAATAGCATTGCTGGTTTAAGACCGCGTTCCAATACCACAACTCGGTTGGAGGATGGATGAAAAATTTGGCATATTGTGTCAATTGTCATTTTTATTCTTTTAGAACAAAACGAAACAAATTAGTTATTGGTCAGTTGTCATCGTCCAAATTAATTCAAAATTACATTTAAATTTAAGATATGGTTTAAGGATTTAACAATGGAAGAAATTGAAAGAAAGATTCTTGCCATTACTGGAGTACTGAAACAATTTGTAGATATTATTTCATCTGATAGTGAGTCAGATTCGGATTCTGACGAAGAACTTGGATTAAAAGTGAGTTTATACAGCGAGTTAAATAAAATAAGAAATAAAATAAAGTAATTTAAAAAGTTAAAACTACACAACATCCATAACAGGTTTATACAGAAATAAAATAAAATAAGAAGTAATATAAAATAAGAAGTAAAATAAAAGATGGTTAACTTTTATCTTTTATTTTATTTTATTCGACAAGGTGTTAGGCATATGTACATATTGAATAATTTAGACAAATTGACGAGATAGGAAGATACCTACATGACATGATATAAATAGCAGTCATCATATTTTTGTTTTCATAACCGGAAAACGGTGTGTTCACTGGAATTTTTTTAAATTTCTTTTTGTCTTTGAATGACTAGATTTTATAATATTGGTAGTGTTGTCAACAATGGCTTATATTTTACTCAATAAACAATAACGGAGACCAAGTTTTCGAGTATTCATCATTGAAGTTTGAGGTAACAACATAAAATCCCAAATTTCGATTGAGAGCTTTCTTATTTCTTACATTAATTTACTCAGCTCTATAAACACTCTGAAAGTTTTAAGAAAATAATATATAACCTTTAATCACTTCCAACTATAATGTGCAATGCGCATGCGGCTGAAATATTTCAACTTTTTCACGGACTCAATCAACCGGATTCAATCAACCGGAGTATAAAAACGACTTTAACGAGTTAATAAGTGAAAATCTACCGATTTTATGAACGGTTAGGATGAATAGTTGGAGTATTGGAACGCGCCCTGAAGGAAATCAAATGACATGTCAGTCAGTCGGTCGTTAAGACAAAAGAAGCCGCCTATGATACAGGGTGGGTCGAAAATAGCGACAATTTAGCATATTTCGCCAAATTTTATAATTGGTCCCATCAGTAAGACTGAGCATTTTTCATTAGAAATATCTCTTTCGGGAGTATTTTCTAATAACAAGAATATTTTCTTCAAATGTTTCAACTTTCTTCCAAAACACTGATTATTTAAAAAAATGTTTTTTATACTTTATGTTTTTAACATTAGTTACTTAAAACAGCCTTTTTGAGACAATACATCGACTTCGGAGCCAAAACTACTTGAGGAAGACTTATAGTAATTGCTTGATACGATTAGCTACAATCACATTTCATACGGGTGGTGTTTACAAATATAAGTTGAAATGGATTTTGCACCAAATATATATGTTTGTTAATTATTCTTGAATGAATTTGAATCATATTTTTCAGTTATATTTTAAAGTAAATAACCCTACATTCGTGTGAGTTTCATTAATTTCCTGTCTAGTTTTTGAAATATAAATATTGAAAATTGATATTCTATAGAAAATATTATCCAATCTTTAACAATTGCGCCGTTGAAAACCTCATGGCCATAAACCGTGTGACTATTAACGGAGTAGCTATTGACATTATGGTATTCGGTTTTCCACATGCTTCACGAAAATTCGTTTTCCAGATCCTTATAAGTCGTTCTCTACGCTTCGTGACGATTCCACGAATATCTATAAATAGTAATTATGAACCCTCTCCAACGTGTCAATAGCCACGCCGATAATAGTCATACGGTTTATGGTCATGCGGTTTTCAACGGCGCAATTGTTTTGCGTCGCAAGATCATATTTATTTCAACAAGAAAATTTAAGATTGGATAATATTTTCTATAGAATATCAATTTTCAATATTTATATTTCAAAAACCAGACATAGGAAATTGATGAAACTCACACGAGTGTTGGGTAATTGACTTAAGAGTATTTCTGAAAAATATGATTCAAATTGAGAGGTCCTTCCAAGAATAATTGACAAACATAAATATCAGATGCAAAACCTATTTTAACTTAATTTGTAAACACCCCCGGTATAAAAAGTGTTTGTAGCTTTCTGTAGCTGATCATATAGCAAGTGCTATGAGCTTCCTGGAGTAGTTTTGGCTTCGAAGCGGATTTATCGTCATAAAAAGACTGTTTTAAGTTACTAATGCTAAAAACATGAAGTATAAAAAACAAACAATTTTTAAAACAATCAGTGCTTTGGTAGAAAGTTGAAACTTCCGAAGAAAATATGTTTGTCATAGAAAAAGACTCCCAATAAGAATACTTCTAATGAAAAATATTCAGTCCCACTAATGGGACCAATGATAAAGATTGGCGAAATATACTAAATTGTCGCTATTTTTGACCCACCCTGTATCATAGGCGGATTCTTTTATCTCAACGATCGACTGACTGGCATTTAGTATTACATTAGTAAAACAGCCATTTTTATGATTCTCAAAAAATTCATATCTTTGAAACTAGACATAGAAACTAATTCAGACATGCATATGTAACTTCTAGTGACTTGTACCACAATATCGCAGAAAAATTTCAAAATTGTCTGAGAGCCATTTTCCCATGTATTTGATGCGGGGTTCTTTGGTATCACCAGCTGTCAAACCTTTTAAAATCTCCATTTGTTAGGACTTCACAATATTTTCCATGTATCGGACTAATTGTACTGTATTTTTATCCTGAAATATTGAACGGGTGGTGGATACTAAGGTCGATATCTAATCTGATTATTTGTGTTTTCCATTTCTATCATCATTGTTTTTCGAGTCGTTTTCTGCATCTGATAATTACCTTCGGTGGTTTATTTTTACTTCATCCTTTTCTTCAACAAACACTTGGCATAATTCAGCTATTCTACTTGAGAGTTTTCTGTGACCTTCCACAATTTTGAATATTGAGAAGTTTTTGGAATTCCAAAAAACGATTTCTTTTCATTATCGTCGAATAAGTTGTTTGGGTCCATCTTAGCGAAATCCTCCAAATTTCTGAAATCCTCCTCGCTGAACATTGACAACAAAGAAATGGTTATCGTAGCC
Organism: Gonioctena quinquepunctata; assembly: GCA_018342105.1. Classification (NCBI taxonomy): domain Eukaryota; kingdom Metazoa; phylum Arthropoda; class Insecta; order Coleoptera; family Chrysomelidae; genus Gonioctena; species Gonioctena quinquepunctata. Next base: position 95,076 of record JAFIRS010002565.1, on the reverse strand, counting down.
TGCATCAAAAGATCTTTGAGGTATTTCGAAAAAACAATATCAAGTTTGAGATGCCGTAGAATTTGGTCGATTTTATGATTGGAAGTATTCGAGGCAGTATCATTCGAGGTATCCATTTCCTACAAAAAAAAATTATTTGTATCCATCCAATATCAATTGCAGAAGCTGTTTCTATAGGGAGCAAATAAAAACTCACTTCGCTAACACGAGCGTATATGCGAAGAAACTGAACTAAAAATAATCTGTACTACTCGTAAACATTTTCAGTCGGCAGATGGTAGATCAAAAGAGCCGATAGTCAACGTGGACGTGAGTGACAGCTGTCGCTTTTCTACAACCGATTCGTCTGGGCCAATCGTCGGACATCGATGCTTGTATAGGCGTGTCTATACGATGGAAGGTCATAAATCACGCGTTATAATTGTGTTTTAATAGCTCTGAAAGATTAAAAACCAGTAGCGTCTGTGGTCTTGGTGTGTGCCGATCGAAATACGTTTTAGGATATTCTAGTAACCTACATTAAACAATGAGAGAAATTAATTTTCTTTCTTAATGTATTTGTATAAATAAAATCTTGTCTTTAATTTTTTTTCATTTTTCATTATTTATGAAGTATTTTTGAAATCTTAAAATATCTAAATAAAATTAGTTATCTCCGCCATTGCTGCTCACAAGATTTCGCCGCAAGACTTTTTTATGCTTCTGCAATTGATATTGGGAAAACTTTACTCCTTTTTTACCCGACTGCGCGACGCAAAGGAAGGTAATGTATTTGTCAGCCTATGTATGTTTGTTCTTTTGTGGCGCTCCGCGCTCTTGAGACCAAACTACAATCGAATTGTCTCAAAATTGCGAGACAGTCACATGACAGTAATCAAAATTCAACCAGACACCATATTGTGACAAAATTCAATATGGCGACAACCAGACGCTATATTGTGAATAATCGTAACTGAAAAGTGTAAAATAAAAAGAGTAAATTTAAAAATAAAAAAACCCGACTGCGTAAAAAGTTAACTTTGAAAAATGTGGAAACAAGATGACCAGAAAATATTGTCAGAAAATTATGTTAAGAGATGTTAACTAATGAACTTAGTACTGTAAACAATATCACGCAGTCGGAGGCAATAATATATCTTCATTTTAAATTAAAGAAAATGCCTCCGACTGCGTGGGATTGTTTACAGAATTGAGTTTAATAGTTAAACTCTTAAACCATAATTTTCTGACCATATTTTCTGGTCATCTTGTTTCCATCTTTTTTAAAGTTCACTTTTTACGCAGTCGGTTTTTTTATGTTCAAATTCACTTATATTATTTAGCTTTTTCGATACGTTGACCAAAATAATTTTTTATTGATTACCTGAATATCCGATACCCGACGAAAATTTATATTTACAAATCAGAGGTGAGCTCGATAATTGATTGAAATGCCTAGGGATTGATGTAAATAAAACAATTCGTCCAAACCCCAGAGCCAATGTCAGCTTTCCTCTTCAAATCTACAAAATAATTTTTTATTGATTACCTGAATATCTGATACCCGACAAAAATTCATATTTACAAATCAGAGGTGAACTCGATAATTGATTAAAATGCCTAGGGATTGATGTAAATAAAACAATTCGTCCAAACCCCAGAGCCAATGTCAGCTTTCCTCTTCAAATCTACAACTGTATGTACAAACTTTCAACCATTGTTTTTTACGCAAACCACATACCAATATTGCTATAGACTTGTATTCCTCCGAGCTGAACTCAACTATGGTCCGCCTGTCTCCCTCTGAACACTCAAACTTTGACTTTCGCCCAACCCACTTTCTGGGTTCAGCCCCCCCCCCCAAGACCAAAATCACTACACGTGTTCAGCTATTAATAGTTTCCTCATGCTGCTCATGCAGAATATTATACGTGTAGTGGATTTATTAACCTTTTTGAAGGAAAGAGTGAGTTTTAATTCATCAATAACTTATTCCCGAGCTCACCCCCTTACACGTTGACTGTTCAAATGGTGGTATGAATAATCCCAAGCAGCATTATAGTGACGGAAACTGATACTGTAACTTCGACTCGGTGGTTATCACGTAATCACCACTGAATCTACCACTATACAGTAAGAATAACTAAAATTTTATATGTGTATGGTTGTAGTCACGTTATTTCCATCTATGGTAGCCACTCCACAGTTCTATAACTTATTAGTGTCATTTGAGGTGTATGAAACATTATGGCCACTGAGCAAATCACTTTAAAGGTTTTCAAACTTAAAAGTGGAAAATAACCGTTGCGATAACCATCCTGTACCACTTAAAAATCACTTAGAAATCACAGTCACTTTCAACAGAGTATGATAGTTTCGGTGACGTTTTGGTAACTTCCATAAAACCTTCAATGTGGCAGGAACTTGATTGTGGTATGTGGTGATGGTTACCACATTCTTGCTATCTCCATAAGTGATAACCATAGTACGCATTTGATAAAAGTCACTACAAATTAGAATAACCTTCAAAATTCACCATTCCACGCGTTGACGGAAGCTAACCTTAGTTTTCTCAAATTATATTATTGTGGCTTACAAAAAGTTTGTTCAACCAAATGATTTTATTCAATATGAAATGGGTTATGCGTTTTCAATAGAAATTTTTTCTTGATTTTGTATAAAAAGGTTAATTTAAATAGATCGTTTCTCTGACTTGTGCTCCTGCTTAATAATTATACTTTAATTGTTAAGTCTGTTTGCATAAATGCCATCATTTTCATCACTTGTTAATTGATAACTGTTACTTGATACTTGATAATTGTTGATTGGAGCTGCATACATCCACTATACTTGCTACATGTCCTTTTTTAACAATTAATGAACATGTACCCGCAATTTCGAGGTTAAAACTTTGAGTGTTTGCCTCTTTCAAGGGTAGGAGACCTATCAGCACTGCATCAAATGTAGTAATTTGTTACGTAAGTATTTGTTTCAACTAACCAATATTGTTAAAACAATGTTTGAGGGATTTAAGTACCTAATTTCAGACGCGAGTTATTTCCAAAATTATAATGTTTTCCTTGAATAAAGTGTATTCAGATGGCGCGTGCTCACAATCGAGCTACAACACCCATATTTCACACAAAAACTTTTAATCGTTTTAATTTTATCCCGATCAGAAGTATCCAAATTCAATATACTTACTTACGCGTTTGTATGTTCATATGTTATATATTTTTGTAGTTGATCGAGTGTTAGAAATGAATCAGGCAAAATAGAAGAATGAGGAACATTTATCACAGAAATATGTTGCTGAACGGAGATAGAGCTACATATTATTTACACAAACGCAGTCAGTTGGTTAACGTGCCCAGTGTCGCCCACAACATACCTTCGTTTTTGCCAGTTGACCACAACGTGGTTGGAATGTGGCTATCTGAGATCCAGGAACGTAGATAGGAACGTAGTAGCCACCAAAAAAGTGTTCCCCATTTTGGTAGCCGCCGCGTGATAAAACCGTGTATATTACGTGGCAGTGGTTGTGGTCAAACACTTCAAAGATTTCCAGAATCGTGGCCGCTACATTCCGTCTACTTAAAATGCTACTTGCTTACACAATAATACACTTTTATCCCCTTTGGCACTTTCACTACTCACAACTCGATCTACAAACGTGACGTGAAACTAGATTTGACCAGTTTTTATTTCGACAGCTATAAAAAACACCCTATCTTTCCCGAAATTTTTGCGTTTTTCAACTGTTCGACTCTGAGAATGCATAATGATTTCGTGAAGGATTTTGAATTTCTCAAGCGACTGCGAGATTTCTGAGAGGATTTCGGAGATAATTTCGTAATTTTGGCAATAATTTCGTAATTTCGAAGAGGATTTCGGGCTCTTGGGCGATTTCTCATATGACTGCAGGTTTACGGCCGAAAATTAAGAGATTGCGGTCGACTGCGGGGAAAATTTGTACACGTATTGCGGGAGTAGTCACCCCCCAGCAAAAATATTTGAGAAATTATTTTTTTCCGAAAATCAATTAGAAATATTGACATTTTTTATAATATTTTTTGAAAAATAAATTAAATATTTCTTTGCAACAGGAAATATTTCTTTCTGTTCTGTTAGGAAATATTGCTTTTTGACAGTTATTTGTAAACTAAAAAAAAATATGGAGAACAAGTTTTATTTTTGAGAATTTTAAGACATAAAATACATTTTAAAATTATTTGTTTGTTATGTGATAATTAGTACAATTATTGAACACTGACAGAACATGGGAACTAGTGGAATTATTTTCCACATTGGAAGTTTTATTCGTCTAAAGCTTTCTGGATGAATTTGTTAATTTGTTTTTTAGTTGAAATCTGGGATTTTTTGACCTATAACCTTCTGCCTGCGGTTTCAATGATGAACGAAGTTTTGGATATTTAGATATATCCACATCATGTAATAATAATAATAATAATAATAAACGTCTTTATTGTCAATAGAAAAAAAGAAAACATTACAATTTAATGAAACTGATGGCGAAGTCTAGCTTAAAGCTATTCTACTTAACCACCAGAGGGCAATTGCCCAAGAGAAGGAAAAATTATATATAAGGAAAAGAAAAAAGAAAAAAAAAACAATAACACGACAGTAGAGTCACATGAAATATTTTGGTGATGTTGGAAATGTTGGCTGGATCCACAATATTGGTGATTATAGAAGGAATACGATTTTTGTAGAAATGAACGAGTGCACCTAGTATAATAAATATTACAATATGGAATAAGTTGAGAATACCACTTTCTAAATAAATAAAGGAAGTTACAAGGCTGGCCGAGACATTTTTCGCTGTGTTTCAAATAGTTGATATTTTAATTTATACTTAAATTTATTAATATTGTATATTTTGAATTCATTAGGTAAATGATTGTACATCTGAATAGCATTAAATACAAATGACTTTTGGAACATTGCAGTTCTGTGCTGGGGCATGGTCAGGGTGGATCTATTCCTGACATTTTTTGAGTGTATTTTGGATCTAGGAATGAATTTACGTACTAGAGCAGGTGAGTTAGGATCATTGAGAAATTTATGTGTGAAAGTACCTAGATGGAGTTGCCTCCTGTTTTCCATGTTGAGCCAGTTACATTCTTGAAATTTTTGAGAAATATGATCATATTTTCTGATTCCATAAATTAGTCTACAACAGCTGTTTTGCACTTTCTGAATCTTGTCCTTATCTACCCTTGTTAAACAAGGTCCATAGATAAAATCACAATAGTTGAAGTGACTCAGAACCAATGACTCGCATAATGTTCGTTTCATTTTACCGCTGAGAAAATGGCGAGCACTATAAATGAATTTCAAGGATGCAAATGCTTTACTTATAATACTCCTGACATGAAGAGAGAAGCGCATCTCAACATCTAACACTAAGCCAAGATTCCTGGTTGAATCGCACATTTCTAATGGTGAATTGTCAATATGGATTGTCATATTGTCTCTTAATAAGTTTCTATTGTTTTTATTGCCAAAAAACAGTATCTTCGATTTTTCAGAATTGAGTTTCAAGTTGTGCTGATCAGAGGAAGTCTTGATATTGTTCAATTCATTATTTATGATGTCTTCGACATTTACCCAATCCTCAGTACTAAAGCTGAGATACATTTGTGTATCATCTGCAAATGCTTGTACCTTACATTGTTCTATATTATTCAAAATATCAGCAGTGTATATAATAAAGAGCAAGGGGCCTAATATGGACCCTTGCGGGACACCTGAAAGTATATCCAGTTTGGATGAATATAATCCATTTACTGATATTACTTGAGAACGCCTCAAAAAGTAATTCCATTTCAGAAACACCGATGAATCATCAAAGCCATAAAATCTCAATTTTGCGCAAAGCAACTCATGATTAATGGTATCAAATGCCTTAGAAAAATCAAGTAGTACCAAAACACTAGATAAACCTTCATCATAAGCAGTTAATAAATCATCGGTTACAGTCGCCAGAGATATTTCAGTATTTCTACCTGGTCTAAAACCGCACTGGCAATCAGGAAGTAAGTCTTTTGCAGTGAAATGTTCATATATTTGTGAATACAAATTTTTTTCGAAAATTTTGGATAAAGTAGGAAGTAAACTAATGATTCTGAGATCTGTAAAATCTTTGGGATGACTTTTTTTAGGGATAGGTATACCAACAGAACTTTTCCATAAAACTGGAAAGTATGATTTTTCAATGCAACAATTTATTATGTGTGTTATATATTTGTCTATGAATGGGCTGCAATATTTTAACATTTCAGCATTTATATTATCTACTCCAAAGGCATTCGTTTCAATACTATGTAAAGCTTTATTGGCTTCTTCAACAGTTATTAGTCTGAATGAAAATTGCAAAGGAGGGTTATGAACTGACCTAATATAAAAATCAATTTTCTCATCACATTTATCAGTTACATACTGCAGGTAGGTAGAAAAATAGTTGTTCATGGTATCGGGATTCGATAGGTTATCAGGAATTATGTTTTTAGAGCTCGAACAGACACCCAAGTGTTTCAGTGTTTTCCAAGAAGCTTTAGAATTTTTCATTTGAAGAACATGATTAAGATGGGCTTTTTTCTCACTTCTAGTTACCGCGAGAGTATAATTTCTCAATTCTTTATATCTTTTAAAATCGCATTCTCTTTTGGTTTTTTTGAACTTTTGTAAAGATTTGTCTCTCTTTTTTTGTAAGATTATTAAATTATCCGTCAGCTAGGGTGCTGGTGGTTTTGTTACGTTTTTTTGAACAAATGCAGCATTATTATTGAAAGCAAGGAGAATGAACTCATTGAATATATCAATTTTTTTTATCGAGATCATTTTCTACAATGATATTGTCCCAGGGAAGCTCCCGAAGGTCATTTAATAGGTTACTGATATTGAAGTGCCGAAAACATCTATAAGTAATGAGCTTGGGTACGTTTTGGAGGATAGGCATCCCCACTTCTGAAAATGTTAAGTCATGATCTGATATTCCATGTACAGGCAATGTACCAGATTTTTTTACTATATCAGTGGTTGAAACGAAGATGAGATCAAGTAACGTACTCGTTGTGCTAGTGGTTCTCGTTGCAACATTCAAAATTTGTGAAAAACCAAAAGATTCAAAGCAGTGCATTAACGGATTATCCAAATTAAAAAAATTTACATTGAAATCTCCTAAGAGCGTCATCCAATCAACAGTATGATAGGTTGAAGCAAGTATGTTTTCAATATCTTCTATTACATCTCCCATTACAGCGGTGGGTGGTCTATAAAAAACTCCAACAATAAATTTTTTATGTCTGTCTCGCATTTTTAGTAAGATATATTCAATGTTACTTCCCATAACCATGTCAATGTGCAAGATTTCACAACTTACAGATACTTTAACATATGCTCCAACTCCCCCACCTCTACCAACTCTATCCTTACGAAATAACGTATATCCAGGAATGTCCACCACAACAGAGTGATCATCTGGGCCCAACCATGTCTCAGACAGCATAATATCAATATCATTTTCCAATACAATTTCCTTGAACTCCTGAAAGCCTGTAAATAAAGATCTGATATTCAAGTGAGCAATTTTCATTTCATTAATAGTAATATGCAATTATCTGAAATAGACAATAGGTTTCACACAAATTGTATGTAGTACAGGAAAAATAGGTAGAAAATTTCTGCTTCCTATGATCAAAACACTTGTATGCACTCAATTCGAGAGATTATGAAGACCAGCAGAATATTTTTATAAGAGTTGGCACCAAAAAACAAGAGAGAAAAAAAAAGAAAATTAAAAAAAAAGAAAAAAAAAAGAGAATATATATAAAAACCGGAAAGAAGAAAAAAAAAATAAGGAAGAATTTTGCTGCGAGCTCCTATGTTTTATTCACATTATTTCAGTTCAAATTCATTTGTCTGAATTATAGAAATCAATCAACAACAAAAGTTGAAAATAGTTTTTTTAATTTTATTTATTTCAAGAGAATTGCAAGCAAAAATATATATCAAAATTTCTCCAAATCATCTTTGGTTCTGATTGAAAATCTTATATTGTTCTTCAAAGCGTAAATATTGCCGTTATAGGACCATACGTTTCTTAGCGATGTTTTTTGATAGCTGCTTCCATAAGTTTCAGTCTGCTTTCTGTTAGATCTTCCTTCAAGACTATTCCTGTTCCCTTAAGCATCTTCTTCTTATTGTAAATGGTTTGCTTCATATTCAAATTGCTCAACGTCAACAGGATACCTCTCGATCTGTCAGCTTGCTTTTTTCCCAATCTAGTACACATAAGAATATCCCTTGGATCGATTTTAATTGACAAGCGCGATTCAAAAAGTCCAATTAGCACTTCAGATAAATTTTCCTGTGGCCTCTCATCAACTTTGAATATTCGCAAATTTTTCGACCTGGTTTCCTGATCAATTACGTCATACTTTCGTAGAAGATATTCATTTTCCGATTTGAGTACCGCAGTTTCTTCTTTAAGCTCCTCAATAACCGTACTAATGTCTAATTGCAAGAGTTGCTTTCAACATTGAATCATTGAATAGTTCGCCCACAGGAGTTGAAGATTTCGTCTTGGAACCAACAAGCTCCAAGAAGTATACCAACCAAGTTACAACATTTTCTGAGAAAGACATAGCATTTTTATTTTTACGATATTTCATGAAACAATACCATTCTAATATATAATATAATAATAGATAGTTCAAAAACGCCGAAAGGAGTGGGATCTGCATTCTTCACTGAAAATGCAGCCCACTACTGGAAATCGTCCGATTGGGCTACGATATACACAGCAGAGATGTACGCTATTCATCAAGCCTTAAGATATTGCGATATGAATAAAAACAGACACTTTTTGATATGTAGCGACTTTCGAAGCGCCTTAGAAATACTCCAGGAAATATTTTACCTGTGACCCCCTAGCAAAACTTGTACTAGACCTTCTCAGATGATTAAACAGAACGGGAAACCAAATTCAGATGATATGGACTTCTGGTCACGTTGGAATCAAGGGTAATGACGCAGCAGCTCGAAAAGCAGTTCTCAATGAAGAATAGACAACAATTATGTGAGACCCGAGGACTTTCAAACCACATTAAAAAAATATAGGAAGAATGGAGCAACACTAATTTTAAGCTCAGAATTATAAAACAAACAACAGATAAAGGGGAGTTTACTGATAAACTCACGACGAAAGAACAAATCGTAATGACACAACTGCGATTGGGCCACACACATCTCACATCACATCAACTCCTCAGAGGGATGGACCAACCTCGATGTGAACACTGCCTTGTCGAACTTACAGTGAAACATATACTGACAGAATGCAGGGAACTCCCGGATGTTAGAGAGCAAATGCATATCTCCAACGGGGTGCAATCCTGGGTAATGCAAAAGATCTATCACTACTGGATGCCAAACCAGCTATCACGCTCTCTTCTTCTCAGATAAGACAGATAATATGGAGAATTGCAACGGTGCTCCTCAGCACCAATTGACGAGGCATATCGGACCGACCCTTCGCATATGCCAATTAAATATAGAGGGAATTATTAGGTCAAAATCGGAAACCCTCTCAAAATCAATGACCTTAAATAAGATAGACGTCATAGCCATCCAAGAAACACATGCAGCTACAGAATCAGATCTCTCCAGGTCTCAGGATACCGCATGATTGGAGCTAATTACAACGATGTCTATGGGACCGCAACATATGTACGCAATGGGATCCAAGATGCCAAGATGACGGACTGGAGCTGTGAGGATGATGTGTTCAGGATCACTACTGAAGTACATGGTCTGAACATAGTAAATATTTACAAACCCCCTATGGCCAATTGGCCGCCAGATGTAATTTAAACACCAGACCACCTACCTACAATATACATCGGATATTTCAACAGCCATCATGATCTTTGAGGTTATGAAAACAACGACGACAATGGTGAAAAACTTCTGGAATGGACTGAAAGTAACAACCTCCACCTCGCATATAGCTCCAAAGATGAACACACCTACTTCTCCAGAAGATGGCGTGAAGGATATAATCCTGATCTGTACTGGGTTTCGAGCAACTCATCGATGCGGCCACTTCCTAGTTCCCGAACAGTGCTCTCAGACTTCCCCCACAGCCAACAGCGCCCCGCAGTAACTGAAATAGGCATACAAATTCCTATAGTTGAATCCACACCGAGACCTCGCTGGAACTCTACCAAGGCAAACTGGCCCGAATATTCCAGGCAGCTCGACACCTGCGTTCGTTTCATTGAGCCAAAGGCCAAGAATTACCACCGCTTTGTGGGAATGGTACTCGCTATAGCCAAAAAGCATATACCACGAGGTTTCCGGAAGGAATACATCCCGGGCTGGACGGAAGAGAGCCAACAACTATATGACGAATTTGTAGAGTCGGGAGACCCGGAGATTGCTGACTGTGTCGTCCCTGGACTCAACTGGATTGAATGAGTGGGAAATCAACTGTAGAACACTTCGATTTCTCTCGCTCTAGCCGGAAGGCGTGGGGCCTACTGCACAGACTGGATGAAGCCAGCAGAGGACAACACTCGAACAACCCGACTATTAATCCGAATAAGATAGCGAGTAGAATAGTTGAGGTCTCCCGCGCTCCATCTGACAAGACCCACACGGCGTCTACAAAAAAGCCCTAAAACAACTTAAAGCAAATACCTTACCAACTTCGGAGTACTCGAACGGCTTTACATTAGATGAAATCAACAAAACACTTAGTCAGACCAAAGCAGGGAAAGCAGCTGGTTTTGACGGAATATACCCCGAGTTTCTGGTCCATAGCGGCGCAAAAACACGACAATGGCTTAAAGATCTCTCCAGTGATATAATGGAGTCCTCTATGCTACCCCCGGAATTTAAGAGGACAAAGATTATTGCAATCCTAAAACCTGGAAAAGAAAGCGATTTACCCGAAAACTACCGACCGATCGCCTTTCTCAGCTGCTGCTATAAACTCCTAGAACGACTTATATATAATAGAATATATGCCACCATTGACGCTGCTGTTCCTGTCGAGCAGGCTGGTTTCAGGAGTGGACGCAGCTGCTCTGACCAGGTGTTGTCCTTAACAACTTCCATTGAGGCTGGTTTCAAAAAGTGTGAAAAAAACAGCTGTCACGTTTATTGACCTCACGGCCGCTTACGACACTATATGGAGAGGAGGCCTCCTCTACAAACTGATGAGGGTCATACCCTGTCTTAAAACTTGCAAGCTAATAAATAGTCTCCTGACCAACAGATTATTCCAGGTATATATTGATGGCGCCACGAGCAGCGTCAGAAAGCTGAACAATGGCCTCCCTCAGGATTCGGTACTTGCTCCATTGTTGTTTAACATCTACATACATGAAACAAAATCAAAAAAGTTTGCTTATGCCGACGACTTGGCCATTGCATTTCGAGATAGAACTAAGTCAACAGGAGAGAGGGCCTTGAACGAAGATTTAATAGTACTTGCCGACTACTTCAAACGATGGCGTCTTTGTCCCAACACCAGCAAGACTGAGGCCTGCCCTTTCACTTATCTAACCGATATGCGAACGACACTCTCAATATTACTTTTAACGGCAGGGTCATAAAACATGACAATACCCCTAAATACAATCGACAGGACACTGGCGTTCAGAGCCCACCTTACTAATATAGCCGCCAAAATAAGAACACGAAATAATATAATAACTAAGCTCGCCGGAACGTCATGGGGAGCTGCCGCGCCCACACTGCAAACCTCTGCGCTGGCTTTGGTATACTCTACGGCAGAATATTGCGCACCAGTATGGCTAAATAGCGCTCACATCAATAAAATCGACGTTCAGTTGAACCAAACGATGAGAACAATAACTGGAATCATAAAATCAACCCCAGTGAGATGGCTCCCAACTCTGAGTAACATCGCTCCGCCGGATCTACGACGTTCGGCAGCACTGGCTGGAGAATATCACAAAATCATGTCAAACGAGCGCTTACCGATCCATGAGGAAGCCCCACTCATCACACAGGGCTGCCAACGACTGAAATCCAGACACTCTCCTATCAGAACCGCCTCCGAAATGACTGATGAATTCAATATGAAAGAGCAACGGACAGAAAGATGGCTGCCTACAACATAATCTGACTACATCCAAATAACCAATCCTGAACTCGGCTTCAATGGCTCATCCCTCCCACGTTCCACCTGGTCTAAGCTGAATCGAATACGGTCAGGACGTGGTGAATCTACCGACTCCCTACACCGATGGGGCCTCGCTGATAGCCCGCGGTGCGATTGTGGATCACCGAGACAAACGATCCGCCATATCGTTTCAGACTGCCCAATCCGTGCTTATGGCGGAAACCTCCAGGACTTCGTGGAGTGCTCTCAAGACGCAATCGAATGGCTGTGCAAGTTGGACATTAATGTCTAGTTAGTCATAGAATCTGTGATATGATATGATATATGTTGAGTCTTTACAGAGATTGTTTACATTTCTGTTTTTATTTTAGTTTCCTATTATCGTATTGTAAAGAATCCATATGCTAAATAAATAAATAAATATCTCCAACGCAATCAACAATATTTTCAGCAATGACAAAACATCTCTAAAAAAAATTATAACCTATCTGAAAGCTACCAATATCTTCTGGAGAATCTGAACTTTGCGTATGCGGCTAATGTTCCCAGCAGTATACGCCGCTAATAAAATATAAAATATAATAAAAAATAATGACATCATTCTCGTTGACAGGTTCATTATCTATCGTCCAATTATTTCTTTTTATGAAAATTCCACCCATATCTTCCAGTTTTCATTTGTGAGATTCTGAACTTTTCTGCATTCTTCCCTTGAGTCGTAATTCGCTCCGTGTTGATCCATCTTATTTTAAGAGCTAATGAGAAAATTGTTGGGTGTCGAAACAAATCATCTGGATCTGTGAAAATCTTGTGATAGGTCTCGTATTCATCATGTTCTCTACTTCTGCGAATAGGGTGAGCAGAAGTTCGTCTTTGAGTTGTTGTTTCCCAAGAATTGTATAAAACTTTTTTTTTCCCGAATGTTTGAGCCGCTTCCATGCTCCTCCCATGTGTGGGCTGACAGGCGGTATGAACTTCCATTCAATTCCACGGTTCATCATATCATCCTTTAGTTGATTATGTTCCATTTCATCTAAAGCTTTTTTCAACTTTTCCGAAGCACCCCGTATATTTGTTCCATTTTCTGCAAATATCCTATGAGGTTTTCCTCTTCTAGCTATATGTGAAGAATAATACTTGAGAAGTAAACCTTTCTCTACGACTATCGTGTTCTGCATTGATTACATATTGGTTATTGATTGATGAATGAAGAGGATTCCAAGACACCGTGGATCCTAACTCATTATTCAACGGCACTCGATCAATCACAGATTCATAATTTCCAGGATACACGGGAACTGAGAGGTTTAGACTAATGACAAAAAAAAATCAGGTCTTGTCTAGAACCGAATTAGTCGAGTGTCATATCGCTCGTATTTTCGGCATTCAGAAGCGGTCTTGTACCCTGAAGAGTGGCGAAAGAACCCACTGTATCCATCCCATTGACGATTCCATCTACAAACGAGATCCCAATAGAATCAAACAAGGTCTCCGGAAGCTGCAGTCTGGCGGGCAAAGAAGCGGTGCTGGCAGGGATCGGTTCTCTGTCGAAAACCGATCTACTGGAAGTGCTGAGCACTTTGCTCGCCTCTTTAGGAGAAGATCTCTCAAAAATCCCAGCAGTGAGTTCACTGATCACATCTAAAACCAAAGATAACAACTGCATCACTGGACATGCTCCTGCCAAAAGACAGAAAAAGGATGATTTTCCTGCGCTGCCAGTTCAAAAAGGTATTCTCAACCCTCCACCTATCCCTCAAGCTTTTGGAAGAAGTGCTAGAACGTATCTAGTAGTTTAGCCGCAAAAAAGTCTTCAAACATCAAGATTTCTAACAGATTCGAAAATCTGTCAAATATGTCAGAAACGTCAGACACTACCATGCACGTCGATATTTCAAGAAATCCAGGGGTGGACTCAGATCAAATGCTCCCAGCAAATGTCAGCAGCGAAATTGCAGTAACCCAAATTCAGGATTATACTGGAAGTCCAAACAACTTCGAACATGTCAATAATATTGATAACCAAATTATCGCGAATGACGACACTGACATTGAACAAACAAAAATGACTAGCCAACAACAAACGGAACTGACTCCACCGACAATTAAAAAACAAAATATTCCTCCTATCACTATTAGGGATGAAAGTAAGAGGGTTGCAGTCAACTCACTATTGAAGTCTAATAACATTAAATCAATTACGCCAGCTAGGAATGTCTTTGACGGCATAAACATTTTCTTCGATTCTCTAGATGTATATCGAAACATTTCAAGCATTCTTAATGACCAAACTATTCCTCACCATACATACAGTCTATCTGAAGGCAAAAAACTCCGAGTAGTGTTCAGGGGCGTCCCGGAATTTATATATTGTGATGATATTAAAAATGAGCTGACTGAGAGGGTGTTTGCCCCGGAGTCAGTGGCTCGTTTGCGTAAATTCAACGGAGAAAAAACTCCACTCCCACTAGTTTTAGTCCAACTAAATAAGGAACAGAATGATATTTTTGAGGTGACAGATCTTCTCAATGTTCGAGTGACAGCTGAACCTCAAAGGCCTAGGGCTTCTGTGGGTCAATGCCACAGATGTTAAAAGTTCAGCCATTGCCACTGAACTGCTGTGCTGTCCCCGCGTGTGTCAAATGCGGGGAAAACCACATCTCGCGAGATTGTACGAAGCCTAAAGAATAGAAAGCTAGGTGTGCGAATGGACCTTTCCATTTACGAAAAATAAATTCCAAAACTTATATAGGTCGATTTTATTTCATGTGAAACATCCAATTGACTCAGTATGCCATCATATATTTTTCATTTCGAAAAGATATTGCGTTTTGGACTGTACCCGTGACGTCACGTTCATCGAAAACTACCCCCTCCAGAATCCACGTTCAGAATCACGCATTACTGTTCTTGTCAAAAATATAGCTCACTGCTTGATATACACCATTAATATATAATTGAACTCTGTTTATTGATAGACTAATCAACAAAACATCCCATTACACCTAATGTTTTCTTTATTTAAAACGTTTAAAGTTTCTGAACAGGCCTTGCTTTAGATGGAGAGCAATCATTGGCAACACCGCAAATCGTTAAGACAGTTCTCATGGAACAGTTATATATATTGAGATTCGAGGTTAATGTTTGTTTTCAATAACAACTACAACTACGTTCAACTTATTAATTTCTGAACGATTTGGTGAAATGGAACAAGGCTTCGTAAAAGCGAGTTCGGAAAATGTGCCAAGGGTGGATTATGAGATGATTGACTCTTTTTATTAACCAAATATGAATTTTTTGAGTGCTGAAATGACAAATGTAAAAACTAAAAGGTAAGCAATTTCTCCAAGGTATATAGCAAAAATGAATATCGAGATCATATTTCAACTGACTTATTCGCATAAAAAAGTCAATCAATACATGTTATCTTTCAACAGATCTACCAGGGACTCTTATGGTGATAACGCTGTTGGCTACGTACAGTTGAAACGCCAAGAAAACATCTGCAATGTGAAAGCAAAGCTCACCCCTGAAGATAAAATCCATAAAAAAAATTATAATTGTTTGGTGCAGGTAGACGAAGAAGAAAACAGAGTCCCAGAATGTCTGTGTTTAGACTGTCCGGCATCTGAAGGTATGTGTATATTGAATTTTATTGACAATTCAGATGAGATCAAATGTATTTGGTATTCATACCACATCAAGAATGTTCAAGGCCAATTTGAAGAATTTGTGATTTGGGACAATAAAGTTAGAACAAAAAAACTCATAATTTTTTTCTCAAAACCTGAATCAGAAAATATGTGTTTCATACGATGCATTGTGTTTTCCAGGCGGATGTAAACATGGACTGGCATTTTTGATGTGGCCCCATAGAAGAAGTGAAGAACCCTCTGTAACTTCACAGACATGTAACTGGAAAAAATCAAAATTATCAAAAATGGGGAAGAGTATAACATCTTTGAATTGAAGGATCTATCGAACAGAGAAATCCCTGAGTTAAGAAACAGGCAAGGCGAATTTCTGAATAAAGTGAAGAGTTCATCAGGAACTGGGGAAATATTTTCATTTTTCGAAAATAAACCATTCGAAAATCTAGCCATATACCAAGGCCCCTCAATTTTCAAAAAAAATATTTAATGGCACAGCAGATGAATTCTTGAGTTTATCACTGAACAAATGACTGATGTGAAACTGCTGAAAAAATAACCAGAAATCAGTCGAAATGTTCTACTTGGTATGAGTTACGGTTTGAAAGAGTAACAGCTTCTAGGACATATGAAACAGCAAAATGTAAAAGGAAGGAGTTCTGGCTGAAACAACTTTAGGAGCATCTAAAGCCGTCTTAACCGACCCAGTGAAGAGAGGACTACTTTTGGAAGAAGCAGTCAGAAAAGAAGTAACTGACTACAATGACTGGTTTAACATCTTTTGAACCGATGGGGTAAGCAAAAACTTCCATTAAGAGAATCCATCATTTTTACATTCATTAAATTAAAAACAGGTATGAGGTATGTTGTCCTATCAGTTCTTTCCAACATAAGTAAGCCAATATGTAGAATTATATTCCATGAAACGTTGATTATATTGGCAACAATTTTGGAAACAACAATTACTCGGCCAACTAAGGATGAGATATCTGAAAATATGCCAAAATGTTTCGCTCCTTTTCAGAATGTCAGAGCAGTTATTGACTGTACCGTGATACCAGTTGAATAGAGTTGTTTATGTTGTAGATTGAGAACTTATTCTCTATATAAAAAGAGGCATACTATTAAAATCATGACAGCAGTCACTCCTGGTGGTCTCATTACATATATTAGTAGTAGTAGTGGAAGGAGTTCCGATAAGGAAATATTTAGACAAAGTGGAATAGTTGAGAAGTTGAGAGCTTTTAAAGATCACTTAATGAAAGCCGAAGGTTTTATAATAACAAATATTACAGATGAATGTGGCATGATGATCATTCAGCTACCTTTTCTGGAAAATAAATCACAATTTTCCAAAGATGAAGCGTCATTAAACGCCAAAATTGCAAGGGCAAGAGTTCACATTAAAAGAGTCAATCAGCGAATAAAAACTAGAGATTTTCGGCAAACCATTACCATATTCTTTGATGCCTCAAATCGATAACATTTTCATAATAGTATGTGCTGTAGTCAATTTATCAAAATCCATATTTAGTGATGACAAATTTCTTTCGTAAATCTATCCATGAATTAGCATTATACATTTGTATTTTCATTTTAGGGCAGTATTTCTGATTACCAATTGAGTTTGTATTGCAGATTATTCAAGTTTGTATTGCAGATTCGATAAAGTGTAGTAATTATTGCTCCTGAACTGCTCAATTTGAAATAAATCTTCAAGCGCAGGAATACTTCAATAGAAAAGTATATTCAGAAATCATTTTGGGTGAAAGTTTGTATGGATGTACCATTAGTTGAAGTCATGGAAACTGGTATTTGAGAAGCAAAGATAATACACACTACCCATTCAATGGTATGTCGTCGATGACTATCGATTTGGTTGTTCAAAAGAATGTTAGAGGTATAGGAGAATTGACTGCAGTGCACGAATTAACATCTGATCACGTACCGGTCACATTCAACCTAAACCAAAAACTTTATCCCAAAATACCCAAAACCAGATATGACTATTATGGTTGCAACTGGAGGAGGTACAGGGAAATTTTTAATAACATCACTTTCATAAACAATAACATAACAAAAGAAGAAATAGAATACGAAACCAGTAAATTTGTTAAGATACTCCAGATTGCTAGGGAGAAAACAACCAAAAAGATAGTCGTAAGGGGTGACAAGCTTGTTATTCCACAAAATATTAGAGACTCATTAAATTAAAAAACTCAGAGAGGAAGAAATGGCAAACTTCTAGGAACCCACGCCACAAGGAGCACTTCCTGAGGCTGGGAGGAGAAATTAGTGAGCTCATAAACGAACACATAAATAATAGGTGGAATCTCGAACTTGAGAACCTTAACGTCTGGGACCATTCACTATGGGACACGGCGGAAGGTTTCCAAAGGAAAAGAGAGCCAATTCCCGCCATGGTGGGTGGCCCTGGGCGTTCGGCGACAGAACCTTTGGAGAGGGCTGAATTGTTCGGGGAATATTTCAGTAGCGTTCACGTCATAGATGCTGATAGCACAGAGGAACATACGAGAATAACGAATGCCGCAAACAATATCAGAGAAACCCCTCCGGCAATGTTGATACCCTTAGAACTTAAAAAAGTACTCACAAGTTACGAAGGAGTTCTGGGGGTGATCAATAAGTTGCCGAGGAATAAGGCACCCGGCCTCGACAAGTTGGACGCCGTCCTGCTCAAGAATCTCCCGCGAAAGTCAGTAGTCCAGTTGATCTACATAATTGATGCGATCATTAGATGGCAGTACTACCCAGACTGTCTGAAAAAGGCAGAAATCGTTCCCCTGTTAAAGCCAGGCGAAAGCAAAAATAGCATCGACAGCTATAGGCCTATTTCGCTCGTCAGCGTGGTGGCCAAGGTAGTCGACAAGATCCTTCTGAGTCGTGTTGTGAGCTTTGAGGAAATGCGAAAAATCATCCCGCCTGAACAATTTGGGTTCAGGAGAGGTCATTCAACTACCTCGCAAGTAGCCCGGGTTGTTCACGGGGTGAGGGAAGCTTTTCACAGGGACCACAACACAGTTATGGTTCTGTTGGACACAAAGAAAGCATTTGATATGGTCTGGATAGAAGGGCTTATCACTAAGATGGCAGAGGCAGCCATGCCTTTATACCTAACGAAAATCCTAGATTCGTACCTGACTGGGCGGACTTTTAGGGTTAACGTGAATGGAATCATTTCGCCAGAGTATACAGTTGGAGCAGGGGTCCCACAGGGGTCCTCCTTGTCACCAGTCTTGTATTCCCTGTATACATATGACTTTCCGACCTCCGCTCGGACGAGTACGTCTATGTTCGCGGATGACACCGCGATCTATGCCCACTCGTTCCAGAGCGAAGTGGCTGCTAAACAGCTCCAGATTCATCTGGATCGGTTGGTCATGCCATATATGGGGAAGAACAAGATTAAGCTCAACTCTGAGAAAACCGAGGTCATCAACTTCACGAGAAAACTCACCAATGTGAAGATCCTCGGGAAGCTGAGGATTGGAGAAAGCAAAGTGACGGAGAGGCCCTCAGTGCGATACCTGGGAGTGCAGCTGGACAAGCGTATGAGCTTGCATAAGCATATAGGGCTGGCATTACAGAGGGGAGCGGCCGCGATAAAGCGAACGTATCCCCTCATTGCACGTAATTCCAGCCTGTCATTAGATAATAAGCTTCGAATATACAAGCAAATCATTAGACCAGCAATAACATACGCTTGCCCGGTATTTTGTAGCCTTTCCAAAACGCAGATGTCGAGACTGGAAAGGTTGCAAAACAAAGCACTCCGTATTGTTACGAATAGTAACAGATACATCCGGCTGGATGATCTGCGCGAGATAGCAAACGTCGAAAAACTGGAAGATTTTATAATTAAAATATCGGATAAATTTTATAGACATCACATCCCTAAGAGTTCGCTCACAGCAGTAATCACTAACGTACGAGCCGACCAAAGAAGGAAGCATGGTGTGATTCATCAAAACCTAGAACTCTACAGGGAGATAGAGTAGGAACCAGTAATTTGAAATTCGAACGAAATAAAACAATAGTAAATAACCCAATTGGGTAATACCTTTTGAAAACATCATTCTCATTAGCTGGTTTTTTATTTTTCCAGATTAAATAAAGCTTAATTACAAAAACTTTTACCCAATACTTGGTTTCTTCATTTTTATACAAAATAGACAAGCGAAAGACGCATAAGCCTAGGCAGGAGGCGTTTAGATATTCTACTAACCAAAACATAAAAAAGACATATGAAATCGTCAGGAACCTGTTAACACCAACAGGGGCTGTCCCTTCGCCCCATCAGGAGGGCAAGGAGACAGTCGATGAGTCCCCCAACAAAAAGCCACAATCTTCCCTCCCCTTACCACTAACCACCCGAAGGAGGAACTGGAAATTGAGTGTATATATTGTAAATAGTAATTAGTCTAGTTATGTAAGAGATATGTGTATATACTGCTAATAAATACTTTTGGATTGGATTGGATTGGTATTTGAGCTTTTCTTCTTGAAATTAATCCCCTAAAGGGGTCAAATGAGGGGTACATTTTGTTATAGGGTTTCGGTTAGTTTTTGAGTTACGGTCATGAACATTGGTGTTTTGACTCTCTATTACAAATGAAGAATTCGTGTGTAACCTAACTTGAAAATTACTTTTGCTGTAAAAATCAATTATGGCACCTAAACGAGATAATGGGAAACAGGAAGCCACATGCATTATATAAAAATATATATATTAATATTTGATTTCGTTTTCATGTTCCAGCACATGCACAGAATACAGAATATATCAAAGAACTGTGTAATCCCTGAGATCGCAAGCTCCATTGATTGGCCCAGTGGAGCATTTGCCAAAGAAGGTGAGGATTATTTTATTTAGTTATTTCAAGTTTGTCAAAATTACTTCTAATATATTGGTTGAATGATACTTTATATCAAAATTTAACATGGGATACTTCCAAAACCTCTGGTTATTTCATAAGAAATATAAAGTGAAAATGCTTGTTTTTTTTTCTAATTTATATTTGAAATCACTTTGTTTTTTCATTAAAAAAGTTATTGTTAATCCTTCGAAAAAAATATCAAGCTTTTTTTTTCATTAGTAGAAGAAATGAAGTCTGCTCCACAGTTAAAAGCATTTTTTTCTAGGGAAGAAATTAGCAATTCATTTAGGCAAAGTATTTTGCCATCTTCAGGCTCTCTGAAATCTACATAAAAAAGATACAAGAGTGGCCATTGTAAGAGTTGATAGAAGAATTATCAGAAAAATAAACATAACATCACTAATTCACACAAACATCGAAGTTGAAATTTCAACTGATTATTATAACATAGGTTATCGAATGAATGAATGAGTTGACATTTTTAATTCAATGTTTGTGTAAGTCGGTGATGATATGTTTATTTTTGTGCTAAGTCTTCTACCAATTTTTACGATGTTCACCCTTGTATCGTTTCTATGTATATTTTAGAGAGCCTGAAGATAGCAAAATACTTTGTCGAAATTCATTGCTATTTTCTTTCCTAGAAATAAATGCTTCGTACTGTAGAGCAGCCTTAATTTTCTTTACTAATTAATTAGAACTCCACCTGACATGGACTACTTTCATAATCTTTTTTTTTATGTTCATCTAGCATCTGTACAGTTTACACAGAATGGATCAAGCAATGGATTAATTCTTCAAAATGAATGGGGATATAAGCTTCTGTTGAACTTACTTTCATCCATTGGGGTATTCGCCGAATTATTTTTTATCAGTAATGTATTGAATGGATCATTTATTGCATGTACCAATAGATGTCCCAAATATTACTGTATTGATACTTTTATTTATGTTGTAGATATTCTCGATGTTGGAATTTATCGAATGGATTATTGCATTTACCAAATATTACTTATTGTATCGATACTTTTATGTAAGCTCTTCTAACTAGATTTATGATGTTGAAATTTATCATTAATTTATTGAATGCATCATTGCATGTTCTAATAGATGTTCCAAATATTACTGTATCAATACTTGTTTTAACGAAATTTAAGATTACGATTCATCATGTTCCAATAAATGTTCCAAATAGTATTGTAACAATACTTTTATTTGAACTTTTTTACAAAATGTACAATGTAGATATTCACGATGTTCTGTGATTGTCTATATATAATCAATCATAAATGCATTATACTGTGATTCTATATGTAGGCTTTGTCTGTTTGTATTATAATATAAAAAAATTCATATTTGGTACCTGTTAGTGTTTCCTTCATGTGATGAGTCAAATATTTATCAAGTTTGAACTACTGAAAATATAATTGATAATTTAGAATGAATAGACTTGAAGTATGTTCATACAAATTTCGTAAATTTTTTGCAAAATTATTTACTTATTTCACACCAATTCTTTGTTGAGGGATACCAATTGAAAGGTAAAGACGTTCACTCATCTATTTTTTATGAATACAGGCTTACATTTTCTATGGTAAAAATTTCCCCTATGGTTACAAAGCTAAAGAAAAAAAAATTTCTGAAGATATTGGCATTCATGAAGAGAATGTGAAACAAATCTAAGAAAACTTTGACATAATACTGCACATTCTAGTTATTTAAAGTATTTTTGAATTTCAATCAATCAAAATAGAAGAAATGAATCTTATCGACAAAGTCGTTACAGAGTCCGTCCACCGTATGCTCCTGAAATTAATTGTATTGTGCCATTTGGCGTAGCAGATATTGAAAATTTTAGAGTATTATATTTTTTCTATTCTGACCAAGTCATGAAGAGACGAACAGGATCAGAGGGTTTTTCAATTTCCAGACAGTTATTAATTGAATTAACTTTCTTATATCGAGCTCTGAAAGGGATCGGCAAATTTCTTTCAATTTCAGATATGTCAGGCCAATATATAAGCTTCTGTGAACAATTTGCCATCATAGGCACAGCTTTTGTGAAAACCTCGTGAACACTTGATTTACTCAAATCAAAGTCATCAGCCAATCGAGAGTATACATTCCCAACCCTTATCTTTTTTAAACTTATCAGAACATCCATATATTTAATTTCTTCCATTTTGGTAATGTATTTTACAATGTGGCAAACATTTTCAGGGAACGCCAAATAAAATTACTCTTTTTTTCAATGAGTGCAATACATAAAAGCGCTGGCACTGCTGTCCTTCGATATTTTCACAATCAGGATCGGATGAAGACTAACTAGGAATATACTCAGAATTTTTTTTGGTGGTGTTATTTTGGTGAATCAGATAATGTACTAGCTTGGCTACTGCTAGGAGAAGAACTATTCGAAACTATTGAGTAAATATTTCTCATGGATGTAATGTCACTCAACACAGTTTTACTAGCTGAAGGAGTGATTGATGTTTTCATTTGGTTTGGGTTTCTTCATCGTTGGTAGGTCATGTACTTATGATGAAACATTGTCAGACCAATGTCGTTTCAGGTTGATATGTGGACAGACATCTTTCTTCAACATGAATTTGGATCCCGTTGTTCTAGCATATTCCCAATTCGTGGTATCTTCTTTCAGCTGGAACCAAAGAACAATTTGTTTGAAGGACTGAATATAAAAAACAGTTCTGATCGATGATTTTGCAAACTTGCATTGAGTGAAATTAAAGATCGTTCCTTAATGTACTCACCTGGAAATGTTCTGCACAAAAGCATATATTTCCGCTTTTTACAAAAGTGTGATTCACTTTCACTGGTGTTCAGACAACCGGGCACATAGCACTTTTTAGACATTTTCATAGTTATTGAAATTAGAAAATAATACCCGAAACTTTTAAATACCAAACATTCATGGAGAGCTTGTTCATTTGCAGCAGTTCTCTGCATATCTCGTGTCTCGTATCAGATATATGCAAGAAGAAGAGCTGAAGAGAGAAAAACGATTGATAATATTCTATTCCGTGGAGCAAACGAACGAACCTATCAAAGTATCAAATAACAAATGTCATTACGTCACAATTCCATGATTCGCAACTCATACAACGATGCCAAATCAACTTTTAGTGAACGTGACGTCACGAAACAACTTTTTTCCGGATTATGGAAAAACTACCCATCAGAAAAAAAAATCCCAAGTGATATTAGCACATATACTTTCTAATTACAGTGTTTTCTCATGGTGCATAAAAAGGTCCATTGTAGTGGGGAGCACACTGCAAACTGTCGAGGATGTCCTAGATGTCCTCGCATAAGGCGTAGGGTGAACCCCACAACGAATGAACAATACAATCGAAGGTATTTCCCTGTAAACTCGAGAAGGACACAAGCGGGGGTGTCATATGCAGCGGCGGCTCGTGACAATCCCTCCTACTCAGTCAGCTGAAATAAATAGCCCCAAAGACATTCTTTCTACTTTAGATCAAATGAGGATGTTGTTTGCACAGTTCACTGAGGCTGCTGCAAATTCCTCAATCGGTTTAATCCCAATTGATAGGTGTGAGGCAGCTTCCAAATTCCATCAAAGCGGTGAGTTGGAATTATAACGGTCTTTTTCAGAATAGACTTGAGTTTCAAGAGTTTCTTGTAGAGAACAACATTGATGCTGCTTTTCTGCAAGAGACTTGTCTTAATGGAGAACCTGTTAGATGTTAGATAACTATAAAATGCTCAGAAATGACCGACCTGGGCGTCCTGTAGGCAGCGTTGCCATCCTGGTAAAGCGTTGTCATACGCATGTTCAGCTAGGCATTTCCAATGATGATACCCATGTTATAGAAACAGTAGGCATTGTTTTCAATACGAGGGGTGGTCCTATGCGAATGATCAGTGCTTATTACCCTCCAAATAATCGAATACTGCCTGAAGCGCTCGATGTGCTTCTGATGGAAACAGATCAACCTGTCTTGGTCGTGGGTGATCTGAACGCTAGACACGTACAATGGAGTCGTGTTACCAACACATATGGCAGACGGCTGTGGCAACACAGTGACAGGTATGAATACCAAGTGTTGGCTCCAGCTGAGCCGACGCATTTTGGTCACCTGAGGCCCGATGTGCTTAACATCGACCTGGCCAGGAACATCACCTGGAATTGGAATATTCACGTCCTCGCTGAAGTGGATTCCCATCACATCCCGGTGATAGTGGATTGGGAGAGATTCAGTTCACTTCTGGAGACTTACTGCACTCCTGAGAGAATGGATTCTCCACTTGAGTTGGATGAGGCCGTAGCGCGTTACGAACTCACCGTTGAAAATGCTTTGGAGGATCCCTGCCACAGGGAACGGGCTCCAAGATCTCACGAAGAAATCCCCCTGAGGATTGAGAACCTTATTCGCGAAAGAAATTGAACAAAAAGAGCCTACCAAAGGAGTCTGTTTCCTGCAGACATAATCCGAGCTGATTAATTTAATAGGGAGGTTGGAAATAATATAACTGGATTCAGGAATGAGAGATTTGGCAACACACTTCAAAATTTGGAAAACTCTGGTCAACTTATAAACGAAAAAGTCTGATTTTCCCCCTATTCATGGTGAGGCCGGTATGTGCTACGACTCTGAGTCCAAAGCTCAAGATTTTGCAGATTCGATGAAAAGGAAATTTAGATTGAACGAGCATCCAGACGATAATCTGGATCGAGAACTTTCGCTGGAAGATCGGGTTCGTCGCACTCCTAGAGAACCCAATCATGATTTCATCCGTCCAGCTTCGATGGATGAACTCAAGGCGCATATTAGTGGATTGAATCCTAAAAAAGCACGTGGTTATGACGGTATCACCAATCGTGTGATTAGGAATTTCCCGGATAACCAGGTGCAGTCACTTTTGAACATCATTAACAATTCACTGCGTCTTAAAAGATTCCCTCGAAGGTGGAAACATGCCATTATGGTTATGCTTTCAAAAAAGGGACAAAACCCGATCTTCCCGCGACACTATCGATCGATCAGTCTTCTTTGCAATTCGCTGAGTTGGCTGAGAAAATCGTTCTGGAAAGGTTTGACGAAGAACTGGAGGAAATGAGCAGTTCGGCTTTCCTCGCGCTCACTCCACCGAGCTTCAGGTTCTGAGGCTGGTAGAAGACACTATCGAATCGCTGAATATTAACAACAGTGCTCACGTCATTGACAGAGTTTGGCATGAGGGGCCTACTCTTCAAACTGATTGACTTTCACCTGCCTTTGAGCCTGGTTAAGTGGATCAAGTTGTTTCTCATTGTCGGGACATTTCAGATCAAGAGAAATTGAGGCTGATTCGAGAGAAATTGAGGCTGGCGTTCCTCAGGCGGCAGTGCTGCCTCCCTTATTATACGCTCTTTACACGTCTGATATACCCAGAAGTGAGCAAGTGAAGATCTCCTTATTCGCTGACGATACGGGTTTGCTTTCCTCTTCAGCCATTTGCAGAATGCATTGAATTACCTCCAGCAGTGGTACCTGGAGTGGAAAATGAAGCTGAATCTCAACAAAACGCAGGCGATTCCGATTGGTCGGAAAAGAAACAACCCGGAGAGGGGAGTGTCTATCTCTGGAAGAAAGATAGAATGGTCAGAGCAGGTCAAGTACCTGGGAGTTAAGGTGGATCGCCGGCTCACCTGGAGACCACACGTCAAATTTGTCAAGAACAAAATTTATAAAAAAATCTGCTCGTTGAATCCCCTGATGAACAGAAAAAGCAAACTTTCTCTCAAGAACAAAGTCATGATTTATAAAATTATATTCAGGCCTGTCATTTTGTATGCCTCAGCCTCCTGGAGCCAAACCTGCAGAACCAGCATTCGAGTCCTACAACGGGCCCAAATGAAGGTTCTGCGGATGATATTGAATCTCCGTGGTACGTGCGGAACGATCGGATCCTCGAAGACTCAAATCTGCCTTTCATCAGAAGTAACATTGGAGTCGCAATCATCGCAATAACCCACAAGAACCTCCTCGTTACGGCAGCCACTGATCACAACATAGACGACCCCTCGCGCTTCAAACGTCCCAGGCGCTCTCTGGAGTGATGGGTTACTTACCAATCCATACTGGGTAGTGATAACTGCATCCTCTATAGATATATAGATAGATATATTTTTCAAAATTTAGATATCAAAATCTCTTTCTTGGCCATTTATGATGAACACCATCATAGCAAGAGCTAGAGACTGGTCTCTAGTCCTTGTTCAGTCAAAATTCCATATTAGTGAATGGCTGTTGCCTACTCATTTGAGTCCAAAGAGTGAGAGCCTTCAGGTTACACTCGTCTTTAGTAATAGTGATAGAAGACCTCGACACACTAATGACAAAACAGCAAATCTACCAAACAAATTTCTCAGGAAGGCTTTGCTTCTTTCGACGTGTCACGGCTTGGCTTCCGCGAATGTCAGATTGGCTGTTCTCTTAGTTCTAACTTTGATCTGTCAAGATGGAAATATAAAATGAATAATTGTGATTGGGGAAGCAGTGATAGTGGGAATAATGAGATCAGTACACCACCGGATTTATTGGAAACGGCGAAAACAGCAACTCTGAACCTATTGCTGGCAAAAAAAGGAATATTCGAAGGCATTCGCAGAGTTCATGGATTGGACCAGGCACATTCATCCTCGGAAAATGTCCTTCTCGCTTATTCTACAAAATTCTCTGAGAAAGATAAGTCATCCTCGTTGTGGAAGATATGTCATTCCATCAAATAAATCTGAAATTCAAAATGAATGAATGAATGAAGTGTCTATTATTTTCATAAATAATATTTATATTGCATTAAAACTCTG
The DNA here is from genome assembly GCA_018342105.1 of Gonioctena quinquepunctata. NCBI lineage: Eukaryota > Metazoa > Arthropoda > Insecta > Coleoptera > Chrysomelidae > Gonioctena > Gonioctena quinquepunctata. The sequence continues at coordinate 67,536 of JAFIRS010002565.1, read as the reverse complement.
ACTATCGTATAGTTGTAGAGAAAAAATAGTCTTCTGCTCGCGTATAGTGATAGCTATTATTATCTCGGATAATCCCGAAACTCGCCTACGGCTCGTTTCGAAATTTTTATCCTCGAGAATAATAGCTTTCATTATACGCTCGTTGGAGAATGTACTATTATTCTTGTTTGTACATTGGTACCTCTTTATATCTAGTTGTTTATTGACATGTCTTTCGATGACGACCAAAGCTTACATGATATATCACATTACTTCATAGTTCACGAAAAATTGGGAAATTTTTTAATATCTCACATATTCTTGTTTGGAAAATTCTCCATTATTTTTAATTATATCCCTACCCTCCAATTACGGATGAAATTTTGCCAATGGTTTCTTCAAAAGTGTATAAAAATCCATTATTTGATACTGAAATTTTATTCACCGATGAAGCTAATTTTTCCGGAACGTCATCCAAAACTTCCACAATAATCATTTTTAGGCTGAAGAAAACCCACATGCAATCTTGGAATCCCGTCACCAGGAGCAGTTTTCCGTTAACGTGTGGGCTGGAATATGAGGTGATTATTCAACTGGACCCCATTTTTTTCATGCGAGTTCAAATGGGCATAATTACCGGCACTTTCCCGAAGAATATTTTCCAGCTTTGATGGAAGATGTTCCTATTTCAGTAAGAAATCGACTGTGGCTTAAGCACGACGGGGTACCAGCACTCCAGTGCTCTGGCGCGTGAATATTTCAACCAAAATTACAATAATCGCTGGATAGGTCGCGCAGGACCACAGACATGGCCACCTAGGTTCCTGGACCTCAATAGTTCAGATTATTTTCTGTGGGGTCATCATAAAACATTGGTTTACAGCACACCAATTCATACTGAAGAGCAGTTGAAAAATCGCTAAACTATATTACTAAAATCTCTAACCCCTCACTAGACGATCTACGTCCAATTAATATTTCACCAGCATTATCAAAGGTAATTGAAAAAGCGGCTCATAGATACCTAAAAGCACATGAAATATCACCAGCTCACCAATCAGGTTTCAGACAGGATCATAGTACCACTACTGCTCTTCTCAAGGTACAGATGATATTATCCATGCGTATGATTAACACGAGGCTACTATTTTTCTCTCGCTGGACTATAGCAAAGCTTTCGATACTATGAATCGCACCCTTTTAATATCTAAGTTGCACCACTACGGGTTTTCAGAAAATGCTAAAAATTTAATTAATACCAATTATATAACATGACGATGGAAAAAGTTCATCTACAAGAAAAAATTGGACACTTGAAGAATAGAATAGCTGACCTGGAATGCATAATGAGTCTCTTAAACCAGACGCACAGAAAACACCAACAGTAGCATCAAAACCAAAAAAAATGTTGACATCTAGTCAATCAAAAATTTCCACACCACCAATACCCGGCAAAGACTCCTTGATAGGCACAAAATGTCCAACATGAAATGCTACCTGCAAATGAGAACCATCAAACCAGCAATACCCTAGACTGGAATTTAGTCACATATAAAAACAGTTCTAGGAAAAAAGCAGATGACCACGCAAAAAATAATCGACACATGTTCGAATTGGGCCAAGTGGATCAGGCCACAAAAAAGGCGATGGAAGCAGTGGGAAATCCACAACAACAAACCAATTATACAAGGTGGCACCACCGAAAGCCTATCGTAGGTGTTGACAGAACTGTATCAACTGTGAAGACTATAACTAAGTTAGTATATCTCCATGTCTATCGATTGTCACCTGACACCACACCCAAGGACCTGTCAAGGCTCTGGCAGAAACAGCACTGGAATTACTTTCACCTGCGAACAACATCATAAAAATGAAAAGACATGCTCCATGTTAGTGAAATTTCCTATTAACCACGTCAAAGATATATATAATCCTCAAATCTGGCCTGCTGGAGCAATGGTTAATAGGTACCAGTTTCCGAATAATGCAATTTCTTTACGGGAAGTCTCCACACAGACGAACGAAGAAGTTTAATTACTACTGACTCTGGCCAACTATCGATAACTCTAAATCATCCATTTGAATATTCAAAGTATAACCAACAAACTCAATATACTTGATGCGTTTCTGGCTGAACATAAATTCGATTATTCACTCTTGTCTGAACACTGGAAAACTTCTGAGAACATAAAAAATATAAGGATTAGCGGCTTTGATATAGTAGCTAATTTCTGTCGAAGCAAAAAGTGCCATGGAGTTGTGGTTATATTTTCCCATAGTAAGCACTCCAATACTTGTAAAGAGTTATCTCAGATAGAAAATGCCCCCATAGAATTGGATATTGAATTAACCGCAATATCAATAAATAAAGATACATGCAAGTAGTTATTAATAGGTCGCCCAATGGCAATGCAGATTAATTCTTCATACAATTCTGCAAAGTTCTTGATGTCCTTAATAGAATTTCAAAAATATTCTAATATGTGGTGATTTAAATATTAACTTCCTGGAAAACAGTGTATCAAAAAAAAATCTGTGACATACTAGAAAGTCATGAACAATAGACTATATTATAACTTATATGTCGAAATCAATCACATTCGAAATATTCGATCCATGTATTTCCGACCATCATGCTCAAGTTGTTCAACTGCTAGATGATTCCAGGATCCAGAAACTCAAAACTCCAAATAACCTCCGTAGGAAATACACGGATCTTAACATAAATCAGTTCAAATACCTCCTGATAACCCCATACGATTTCAAATCTCCACACATTGATCAAAACTTTTAATTATTCTGGGATCATTTAACCTTTGCTTTCAATGCATCTCTCCCAAAACTTTTATAGAAACCCCCAGCCACAAAACACAATAATGCCGGGTATAATAATGAACTTGAGACAGAATCAGAAAATTTAAAGCATCCAAGCAACTTGCGCAAGACACATCCAACAAGCGATGAACTACAGATTGAGTACAGAACTGCCAACAGAAATTATAATCAAAATATTGTCATTGCAAAACAACACTACTTCGCATGTCTGATAAACTCATCCAATAATAGAAGTAAAACAATCTGGTCAACAGTAAACTCAAGACTGAACAGGAAAAAACAACAAACCGACATTTCACTGAAACATCAGGATCAATTAACAACTGACGGCATTGAAGTTGCAAACATTTTTGGCAGATTTTTTGTTGGTATTGTTAATGATCAGTTACTATCTCATTTTGGAAACAACTTATCTGAAATGTGTTCAACTTCCAAGCGCCTGGTAATCAACTCATTTGTTTTTCAACCATTCTCCTCAACCAAAATAGAAGAGATTATAGCTGCAATGAAAAATAAAAAATCAACGGGCATAGATGAGGTGCCGGTATCCCTTCTGAGAAAGTGCTCCGCTGTTATCGCACCCTTGTTGGCTGAGATACTAAACATCTCACTCGAATTAGGTCCTTCTAGACTGAAACTGTCTGTAGTTTCACCTATACATAAGAAAGACGATCGGCTCTCAATGCTCAACTACAGACCCTCTTACTCAGTATATTTTCAAAAGTTATAGAGAAGGGTACTTCCAAAAGAATCAATAGTTTTCTTATAAAATACAATATACTGAACCAAAACCAGCACGGATTCAGAGAAAACTACTCAACCGAAATGGCAACAACTTCTTTTGTACAACTTATTAATGACAAGATGGATAGAAAAGAATCTATTGTTGGACTATTTCTTGACCTCTCGCGTGCCTTCGACAGCCTCAATTTTGATTTTATATTGTCAAAATTATCAGCAATATGATTGCGAGGTAATATACTTGATTGGATCCAGTCATTCCTACAAGGGCGAAAACTCATTGTAAAGGTGAATAATGAAATTTCAGACGATTACCTGGTTAATTCGGGGATACCTCAAGGAAGTGTGCTCGGTCCCCTGATTTTTCTATTGTTCATCAATGACTCACCTGACCACATAAGTTACGGTGAAGTCTTCATGTATGCAGACGACACATCTATAATCGTGTCTAGCATAGACGAAGATGAATTGATATCTAAAACAAAAAAGGTCCTCCACGAGTTCGATGAATGGTGTCACAAAAATCGCCTGATGATAAACCACTCAAAGACAACACTACTCAGATTTCACAGACCCTCTGTAGATCCCATAATCACCCAAAATATCATATGTAGACAACACAGTTTGCTATTCAGTACCAAATGCAATTTCTTGGGCACGGTCCTAGATGAAACTTTCCGCTGGGACGAATGCATTAACAGCATTTGCTCTAAACTGAATAAACAATACTTTGCCATAAACAACCTGAAAAGCTGCCTGAACGAAAATGGGCTAACAGCTGTCTATTATGCCCTCGTCTACTCGGCCATTAGTTACAACATCTCAGTCTATGGGCTAGATACTTCCAGTAACAGAGTCTTTTTGGCACAAAAAAGAATAATCCGTTCTATGTTCAGACTAGACTATCGTGAGTCCTGCCGAGAGGTGTTCAGAACAAAGCAATTATTAACTTTCACAGGTATTTATTTATATAAACTATTAACATATATTTACAAGAATAAAAATAACTTTGAACTTGATAGCGATATCCATGGCTACCAAACAAGACAAAAAAATCAATTCAGATTGCAAAACGTGAGATCGAGTTATAAAAAATCACCAGACTACGCTGGTATGCAGTACTTCAACATTTTACCAAACAATTTGGAAAATATAACAAGCCTGGCCAGATTCAGAAATAGTCTTAAGTCGTTTTTGATCACGAATTCATTTTATAATATTCAGGAGTTTTTCCTCTCTCTGCAATATGAACTGAGACGAGCTGACAAATTCTTTTTTATCCTGTGAAAATTCATGTATTTTGAACATTAACTATTTATTTTTAATGTCACGCTAACTCACACTCTTATGTCGTCCATTATGATATATTATTACTGTTGCAATGTTACTTTTCAATGGTATTTCTAATTTAATTTTTATGACTTGTCAATTCGATGTAAATTGGTGATTTTCTGTCTATCTGTCTGTCACGATGTTGACAATCGAGACATCAGCATCTTCTTCAGCCTACTTAACAGTAAAAACAGCCTGTTCGAATTTTTTATCAGCATCGAAATCAGACGGGCCAAAAATGGTTCCTGACAAACTTGAACCGTCATTCTCATCGAAAAAAAATTCCGCAGACATCTGCTTCTTCGTTTGACTTCGTTTCAAAATGGCCCACTTTTAAATGCGTCTCGCACCTGGGAACTTATCGAAAGCCTACGTATCAGTTGATGATTTGCATGATTTAAAATTGGTGATCCATCCAGTACTCGTTAAGAAACACTCAATAGATCATTTGTCCTAAAAGAAAAGCAATTAATGAGTGGTAATCTGGAAAAAACCGTAAGGATTTCAATAATCCGAACGAAATATGAATTGAACACATTCAAATTGATTAATCTTAAACAAGGAATAAGTTTGATATTAAAAGATCACGAAAAAAAGAGAGATTTGTTTCGATTCCAAAGAAGCCACCATCCGCCTACAGCTGTTTTATGGTTTCCCAATCATCAGGACAGCTTGTGGTCTTTTTTAATTCGAACCAAATCTCTCAGAGTGCCTATACCTACCGGCAAGGATGAAAATGTAAAATGCACAAAATTATAGAAGTGACACCTATACTTTGTGGGATGAAGCTTAGACCTAATGAAGTGGAATTCAATGAAGAGAAATTTCAAGCAACATTGATAGGTCACCAACAGATGTCAGTATAGGCCAATCCACGACACCATAAAAACTTTTTAAGAAAAAATTAAACCGACGAAATACGGAACTGAAAAGTAAAAAATAAAATAAATCTTCTTAGTCGCAGTAACTGAGCTCCTAAACTAATGTAAGTAACTAATTTTGAGTCGGCGCCAAACAAACAAGCAAATGAATTAGGTAAGGCGTAAAATGATGGCATCGAGTTGCGCGGTGACATTCTGTTAATTTTTTTGAAGTAATTTAATGATGTTCGTTGATTGTTTGTTTGGCGCCGACTCAGAATTAGTTACTTACATTAGTTTAGGAGCTTAGTTACTGAGACTAAGAAGGGTTATTTTATTTTTTACTTTTCGGTTCCGTATTTCGTCGGTTCAATTTTTTGTTGAAAAGTTTTCATCTCTCAATTTTTTATGGCTAAAATATACTAATTACTACATACTTGTTTTTTGATTACTTCCAAAATACTTACTCACCCACCTTACTTCAACTATCACCAGTTAAATAATAAGATTATCTACTTTTACTATTTGTTGTAATATGAATGATTTTTGTTGTTCTGGTTAGTTTATTTCATTACTTTGTATGTCATTCCATCCTCTCATAGAATATAATGGTTTTGACGGATGGGAACAGTAATAAGGTCAGTAGCGATCTGTCATTGTCAACTACGTATGTGTGTGCCAATGTTCATAAGTGAAAAATCAATTATCCCCTATTTTTCTACCCGTAAGGGTATATAATTCCATTCGAAATCTAAATATAAGGTATACCCTATCTATAAAAAAAGAATCATCCAAATCGAACCAAATCGAAGAACCCAGTACAAAGTTATGCCTGATAGAATCGGTTAACGGACCAGCATTCAGAGGGTGAGTGATCAATATCCTTCATGTTGATACCCTTAGGGGTGGATTTCATCTTTTAAATTCAAATGGGACCACCTTCGAGGTACACCCTATCCACTGAAAAACATATTATCAGAATCGGACGCCTCAGTAAAAAGTTATGCGTGATCATACATTAAAAAAAATGATGGAAAAAAAAATACGGGTCGACTAGAGAACCTCCTCCTTTTTGGTTTCGTCGGTTGAAAAGTCGTACTTCTAGTGCGTTCAGAGTAACGCAAAACGAATAACAAAAGAAAGAGAGATGTGTTTAGATTCCAAAAAAACCACCATCCGCCTACAGCTGTTTCATAGTTTCTCAATCATCAGGACGGCTTGTGGTCTTTCTTGAATTCGAATCAAATCTCTCTGAGTGCTAATACCTACCGGCAAGGATAAATATGTGAAATTCACAAAATTAAAGAAGTGACACCTATAATTCTTGGGGTGAAGCTTAGACCTAATGAATTGGAATTCAATTGCACTAGAAGTAAGAATTTTGGTGTCATGGATTGGTCTATACTGACATCTGTTGGTGACCTAACAATGTTGCACGAAATTTCGTGTCATTGAATTCCACTTCATTAGGTGTCACTTCTATAATTTTGTGCATTTCACATATCAAAAGATATTCAACCTCGTGAATTTGGAGTCATTCCTAAAAACAAAACCTTAGTTCGTGTCTTGTATGGACCATGTACAAAATCCAGGAAACTTATTAATTCGCCTAGATGAATAAAATGAATGCCTGGAGATTTTTCAATGTTTTGGTATCCAAAAATCAAGAAATAATGATGTGCGTTACACAAAAACGAGGGACAGCCCAAACCTGCCCCATGAAACGGCTGTTATAAAACCCTGGGACGAAACTCGAAAAATCCATATATTAATATGAAGAATACCTTGTTTAAATTCCTGCCAATGGCTGTGAATATTTTATTCGCAACAGGAAAAATCACTTCAATTTGAAAAAGATTTCGTTATTAATATAATGTTATTGATTGTGAAAAGATTGAGTTGGACGATTTTTTCGAGGAATGTGCAGGTTTGCGCAGCTGTCACTCGTTACAAATCAGACTCACAGAAATAGTGGTCTCACAAAAATGTAGAATCAATCGTTCAGGAATCATTTTTCGTACCTTCAATCCTAGATGGCGGACCGCCGGACTGCGCTGACCCCCGAGGTCAAAAACTTGGATTTTTCATCGGGGTCCGAAACAAAAAATAACATATAAAAAAATCGTTACAACCCCATATTCTGTAGATCAGCTCACTTTTTAGTCCCCATTGACTGGAGTATAGGGTGCAATAATACCAAAGTCTTATAACAAGATTTAATGATGGGAAATATGAGGTAGCGGGGAATACAGGAGTAATATTGATAATCATACAGAATTCGTACTTAATATACGTGATATACTGTTGAGAATCTGGGGTTCGTGGCAATTGATATTCTTCTTCTGCAGGTGCCATCTCCATTTAATGAAGGTTGGCGACAATTTCGGCATACTTATTGCGGTCCTGAGTGGTACGAATTAAAGTTGATGTGTTCATACCATAGACAAATTAAAAATAAAGACACTGTTTGAAACATTGGCGATCTTGACCACCAAGTTTTTGGTACGGCCAGTCGCGCATGGAGGCGCTGCCCGCAATCAACAGACGACTGACATGATAATTTTCCAATTTCGACATTTGTCAGAAGATGACAAACCACGTAATATTTCAGAATAATTCTACTGTTGTCATCGAAAATTAATTATAGAAATTATACTATGGACTTGAATTATGAACCCAACGTCGAAAATGGAATGTTTTGTTATTCGAGTTGACGCTGAAATTCCTCGAAATATTCTTCACAAGGTAAAATATAAGCTGCTTTTCACAACTGATACTTTATTTCCATCCATCAGTTGCAGAAATTTTTTCACAAACGATATATTTCCGTCCATCATTTTCCCAGGAATAAGGAATGTGAAAGGCTCCAAAAATTTAAATCGAGATAATAAAAGCACTTAAATTGAGTAAAAACGGAAAGGCAACGGGCCCGACGAAATCCACATTGAAATGATAAAATTGTTAGAAGAAGAGAATTTGCTACCATTGTTTCAGCTACTACAGAAAGTTCATGCAACAGGTAATATCCCAATGGCTTACCTCCATTTATTCCCTCCCTAAAAATCAAAAGCCAAGAAATGTGATGAGTTCAGACTGATAAGCTTGATGAGCCAAGTACTTAAGATCCTGCTTAAAATTATACAAGCTAGAATTTACCACAAATGTGACGCCGATCAAAGCGATACCCAATTTGGATTTCGTGAAGGTCTAGGAACAAGGAAGCACTAGCCAGTTTATTAATACTCTTCCAGAAATGCCGAGACATGAGGAAAGAGGTATATGTCTGTTTCATGGACTACGAGAAAGCCTTCGACTGAGTTAATCACACCGTCCTTCTGACATTACTACAGGAAAAAGGGTTAGACAAACAAGACATCGAGTTTATTAAAAATCTTTATTGGAACTAAGAAGCAACGGTTAGATGTGGACAAACGACATCGGAACCGGTGTGTATAGAAAAGGGTACGACAAGGTTGTGTTCTGTCACCAATACTGTTTAATATATACCTGAGCACATATTTAACCAAGCAATAGGCGATGACGAGGATGGAATAAAAATTAACGGCAGGACATTAAACAACATACGTTATGCAGACGACACGGTTATCATTGCAGACAATCCAGAAGCCGTTCAACGCCTAATCAACAAAGTTGTAGAAGTGGGATCAATTAGGCATGAAAATTAATGTAACAAAACAAAAGTAATGGCCATAACAAGATTTCCAAACCCACAACTGAACATAAACATCTACGATACCGCAATAGAAAAGTAGAGAAATTCAAATATCTTGGCAGCAACATAACGACAAATGTAGACCCTGACGTCGAAGTAAGATCACGTATAGAACAAGTAGAGATATTCTAAAGATGAAAAGCCTATTATGTAACGCAACCCTGAACTTAAACTTAAGATACGTTTTGTAGGCATACGTGCACTCAGTTTCTTGTAGGAGCAGAAGCATGGACATTAAAAGTGGACACCATGAACAGAATCGAGGCGTTTGAAATGTGGATCTTCCGCAGAATACTAAAAATATCATGGACTCAACATATACCAACGATGAAGGCTTAGACGTATGGGAAAGGAGAGTTAATTACAACAATAAAGCGAAGAAAGACCGCTTATCTGGGCACATAACCGTAATAACAAGTATAATATACTTAAATTAATAATAGAAGGAAAATCGAAGGAAAACGTGTCCTGGACGCAGACAACATTCATGGTTAAGAAACATACGCGACTGGACCGGTATGAACACATCATCTTTAATTCTACCACCAGACCGCAATAAGTATGCCGAAATTTTCGCCAACCTTCATTAAATGGAGATGGCACCTGGAGAAGAAGAAGTTTCCATTTCCTTTCACCATTTGAGGAAGTACGAAGATTATCATCAAACTGGAGTACTTGTAAGGTATATCTACTCGTTCTCCTTTGTGCTAATAAATGAACAAAATTATTGAAGGTTTGTTGTAAATGTAATTTGTTTTTATTTTGGTTGATTTGATGATGAGACTGAAGAATATTTTTAATTTAGTTTTGTCTGTAGTTTTATTATTGTTTTGTCTGTAGTTGTACCTTGTCCTAGATACAATAAAATGTGTTTTTATAGTTATTATTCTTGTCCCATAAGATCTTTAATTTTGTTCTTGATATCATTAAATAAAGATTTACTTTGAAACTTTATTTTAACCACGAACGAACTAACAGATTCTACGAATCGATTACTGTATATATTTTATTAGTTATCGATTTGCCATTCCTGTATTTCATATGATACAACCATTCATATGGAATACAAGAATGGCAAATCGATCACTATAAAATATATATCATATCAATCATATAAAAGTAACACATTTGAAAAACCCGCCTTATTTCAATCGGTATTACCAACTGTATTTAGTTCGGCCAGTTGCGAGATATGTCGCCACTGTCTAAACGTGGTGCCAACTTTTACTGCAGGTTTGACAACTCTCTTTATTTTTAGTTTCTCTATGGTTCATACCGGTCCAGTCGCGTATGTTTCTTAACCATGAATGTTGTCTGCGTCCAGGACCACGTTTTCCTTCGATTTTTCCTTCTATTATTAATTCAAGTATATTATACTTGTTATTACGGTATATGTGGCCCAGATAAGCGGTCTTTCTTCGCTTTATTGTTGTAATTAACTCTCTCTCCCTTCCCATACGTCTAAGCACTTCATCGTTAGGTATATGTTGAGTCCATGATATTTTTAGTATTCTGCGGAAGATCCACATTTCAAACGCCTCTATTCTGTTCATGGTGTCCACTTTTAATGTCCATGCTTCTGCTCCATACAAGAGAACTGAGTGCACGTATGCCTTTACAAAACGGTATCTTAAGTTTAAGTTCAGGGTTGCGTTACATAATAGGCTTTTCATCTTTAGGAATATGGCTCTAGCAATTGATATAATGAACGAATTTTTCTTCTTATGTTCACACTTCACCACATAAAACAATAATGAATCAAATTGTAAATTTTGTTGGGGTAAGATCTAGTAACTGAAACCACTATTGATTCTTTGTCGACGTTCCGAATTTCATAAAGTAATCTTCAGCGCACTACAAATAAAAAGAAAATATAAATTATATAAAAATAAAATGTTGACCGATTGGAATGGTAATGACAAAATAAGAAACATATACAAAAAGAGTAAAAATGAAATACATTGATTGAAAAATATGAATGAATATACATATACAGGGTGGCCCACCACATTCGCCTCGGTATTTCTACGAGAAATGAAGAGAGTTAGGGAAAAACTTTAAGCACAGTGATATGTGGGTCCATGAGGAGCATATTCCAAAATTATTTTGAAATATATAGGGTGATCCCCAAAAAAATTACATACCAAAGTAATATTTTTTCTTATGGAACACCCTATATTTTTTTATATTTTTAGATACTATAGACAAAATAAAGGTGAGTTACTATTATATTTCCCATACTTGAAACTGACCGTGTCTGAGAAATTTTGAGAAATTTAAAAATACAGACCATAATTTGAAAATTGTTCTCACCCTGTAACGTGTAACGAGCTGCTCGTGATTGAATGTACTGCTTAGCTCAAAGGTTAAAGTTTACTACAACATGAAATTTCCAATGCAATATTATACAGAGTGGCGAAAAAAATTGCCTCAAAATTTGGACACACATTTAATTAAATAACTTCTTAAAGTTGAAAGGAACACCCCGTATTTAGTGGCGTAATTTGACGCAAAATTAGATTCCCTCCAAAACTATATTAGGGTTCCCCATACCTATCTCTTCTGCTTTTTACACAAAAGGCGTTTTTATATTTTACTTATAAGTAATTTTTTTTTCTTGAAAATGAAACAAAAATGAAAAGCTTTTTGAAGTCATTTTATCGAAAAATCAATAATCTTAAATAGTTTATTATTTTAATAAATGCTCAAAATGGTGTCCATTATTCTCGATGCATAGGCGAACTCTTTCTTGAAATGAGTGCTGAACTCTGGATAACATATTTTGCGGTATGGAACGAAACGGTGGTGTATCGTGAACAATACTTTTGATATATCCCCATAAAAAATAGTCGGGACTTGTAAGGTCCGGAGACCTGGCTGGCCAGTTCTGTGGACCTCCTCGTCCTATCCATCTGTTTGGATATTGTCGATCTAACTCGTTTCTAACACGTCTATCAAAGTGTGCAGGAGCACCATCTAGCTGTATCCATATCCGTTGACGAATATTAATAGGTATACTTTCCAACAGCACAGGCAAATTATCCCTAATAAATCCGAAAAACATGACGCCGTTTAAGTGACCATAAAAAAAGTAAGGACCTTTCAATTATTTCACCCCACACATTAACAGACCATCTGTGCTGGTGATCAAGGGTTCTTAAATTATTAGGGTTTTCGTCACTGTAATAGTGAATGTTATGTCTGTTAACTAATCCGTTGTTATGAAAAGTTGACTCATCGGAAAAAAGCACATAATCAAAAAAAATTTCTTCATCACCATACTTTTCTAAAGCCCATAAACAAAAATTCAGTCGTCGATCATAATCTTCTTCAAGAAGCTGTTGATGTAGTTGAATGTGATACGGGTGGAATTTGTACTTTTTAATTATTCTTTGGATACTCTGTCTGCTTATTCCAGTTGTTTCACATATTTTTCGCTGACTTGTGTGAGGGTGTTCAACTAGAGATAACATCACTAAACATTCATTTTCCTCATTTCCAGTAACCGGTTTTTGCCGTTCTTGCTTATTATAAGATACACTGCCTGTTCTTCGGAAAAGCTGCAACAACTTTTCCAATGAACGCTTGTTAGGATGACTCCTGTTAGGATACCTTTGGGCATTTACTCTTGACGCTAATAAAACAGTTTTCTTCACACTCACCGATTATCAAAATCATATCAATTCGTTCTTCCTGGGGATAAATTCTCATTTTACAATATTTCAAAAAGACAACTGAACTAGTTGAAACAATGATAATGGTTTGATTAACAAGTTGTGTCACTGTCAAATACTTTTTGTTTCATAATAATAATTAACGTCATCTAGGCCAGAGCCTACTATTAATAAAAAAATAGTATAATAGGTTTTATAGGAAATCGTAAATGTATGTTTTCATTGACCCCATATTGTAATTTTGGTATTTATTTCAATATGAAGTCTAATTTGCTAAGAAACAAGCGAATTCAACACATTTCGCCTCAATAATTAAGACACGTATTTTTAATTATTCCATAATAAAATAATTTAAATCATATTCTTTTCGTTACAATACAGTGTGTTTCATTTTTAAGATAAAAAATTACTCATAAGTAATATATAAAAACGACTTTTGTGTAAAAAGCAGAAGAGATAGGTATAGGGAACCCTGATATAGTTTTGAAGGGAATCTAATTCTGCGTCAAATTACACCACTAAATACGGGGTGTTCCATTCAACTTTAAGAAGTTATTTAATTAAATGTGTGTCCAAATTTTGAGGCAATTTTTTTCGCCACTCTGTATAATATTGCATTGAAAATTTCATGTAGTAGTTAACTTTAACCTTTGAGCTAAGCAGTACATTTAATCACGAGCAGCTCGTTACACGTTACAGGGTAAAAACAATTTTCGAATTATGGTCTGTATTTTTAAATTTCTCAAAATTTCTCAGAAACGGTCAGTTTTAAGTATGGGAAATATAATAGTAACTCACCTCTATTTTGTCTATAGTATCTAAAAATATAAAAAAATATAGGGTGTTCCTTAAGAAAAAATATAACTTTGGTATGAAATTTTTTTGGGGATCACCCTATATATCTCAAAATTTTGGAATATGCTCCTCATGGACCCACATATGGCTGTGCTGAAAGTTTTTCCCTAACTCTCTTCATTTCTCGTAGAAACACCGAGGCGAATGTGGTGGGCCACCCTGTATACATACACACATGTATGAAGGGGCCCTGATTAATTTGTGTAGTACATAATATGAAGAAAACAACATAATTTTATACTCACATAAACAGTAGGTTTCCTTGTCGAAGAAATAATAAAAAATTTGAATTAATAGGGACATTTACATGTTTGTTAACTGAAGATTCTTCTGTTTGTTTCCTTTTCATTAAATTGTTAGGAGTACATATTGTTCTTAAAACGAACAACCAAATTTGGGAAGACATTCTTCGCTTTTTCTCAAATCAATGTGATTTCACTTGATGTTTTTTTACTTCGATATGGTATATGAGATCCATAGGCATACAAACTAACTTAGTTTATTGAGTATGGGAAATCACCTTCTGTGGTACTTTCCGTTGGTTTTTTAGATGAGCAAAGGCATTGTGCAAAAATTGGGTGTCTAATTTTTTATTGGTGTTGCTTTTGAATAAAAATAACCAATAAACAATAAGACATCCAATTTTTGCCCAACGCCTATGCTCATCTCCTAACAATATGATGAAGAGGAATGAAACGAAAGAATCTCCAGTTAACAAATATGTAAATGTCCCTATTGATTTTTGATTTTATAATTTTTTCGACAAGGAAACCTAGTGTTTATGTGAGTGTGAAATCCTGTTGTTTTCTTCATATTTATATATGTAAATTCATTAATATTTTCCAGTCTGTGTATTTTATTTTTATTCTTTCTGTCATTGTATATGTACCATTTTAATCGGTCAACATTTTATTTTAATATAATTTATATTTCCATGTTAATTGTAGTGCCCTGAAAATGACTTTATAAAAGTCGAAACGTCGGCAAAGAATCAATAGTGGTGGACCTTAACCCAACAAAATTTACAATTTACTCTACTCAGGTCACAAAACTTTCAGAAAATAATGAATTAGATAACGCAATCGAAATTCATTACTAGATTACGTCACTGCACTTCTGAGTTTTTTCAATGACCTTCACCTTGAATAAAACTAACTGTCCTACCCTGGCGTACGCTGTTTCTTATAGGCCTCATCAGCACACAGAAAATTATTGGTGGCTGCTTCTCGATTGTTGAAAAACTCTCAATCCTTCTGTTAGTCGTGACGTCAGCCAGCCAGTCACGCGATATTTTTGATGTGATGTGATACGTTTTTTGTAAAATTTTGTATCCCCCTAGAAGTGAAAAATATTAGTTATAAGTTCTTGAAATGCAAATAAGTAAGAATGTTTTAGAATCTAGGACAAGAAGCTATTCGAAAAACTTTTTCAGTAACGTACCGTTTGCCAAATCGGTTGGTTGAGATATTTCACAACAAAAATGGAAATAAAATCAACTTTGAACAAAATTATACTTTCATTGGTGACGTCCCAGGAAGAACCCTCGTTCACTTTTCCAAAAGTGATACAACTTATCATCGTAGACCTTGTTGAATCAGAAGATTACATTTACCTACAAATCGCAAACTGAAAGCATCAAGGTGAGACATCAGAAAAACAAATGGAGGAATGGACGCTTAAAGCGTCATGGAAAATTGAGAAAATTAATGAAGACCTATACCTGAATGACTTGTATATATATATATATATATAAATATATATATATATATATATATATATATTTATTCATTTGGTTTTTTCTTGAATCCTTTTGTATTAATTTTGAGGAGTTTCTTGGGTTATTGGATTCGTGTAGTAATAAGAGTCTATTTGATAGTAAAAACTTCTTAACAAAAAATTAAACCGACGAAAAACGGAACTGAAAAGCAAAAAACAAAAGAAACCTTCTCAGTATTGATAACTAAGCTCCTAAACTATTGTAAGTAACTAATTTTGAGTCGGCGCCAAACAAACAAGCAAATGAGTTAGCTAAAGCGTGAAATGATGCGCTATGACATTTTGATAAGTTTTTTGAAGTGAATTAATGATTCTCGTTGATTGTTTGTTTGGCGCCGACTCAAAATTAGTTACTTACAATAGTTCAGGAGCTAAGTTATTAATACTAAGAAGGTTTATTTAATTTTTTGTTTTTCAGTTCCGTTATTCGTCGGTTCAATTTTTTGTAAAAAAGTTTTTATTTTTCAATTCTTTGTGGCAGAAATCTACCAATTACTACCTATTTAATTTTTGATTACTTTCAAAATACTTACTTGCCCACCTCACTTCAACTATTAACAGTTAAATAATATGATTATCTACTTTAATTATTTATTGTTATATAATATAGATTATTTGTGGTAGTTCAGGTTAGTTTATTTCATCAATTTGTATATAATTCCATCCTTTCATAGAATGTTATTATTGTGACGGATGTAAGACAATAAAAATAATGACAATAGCAATCTGTCAATGTCAACTACATATGTGTGCCAATGTTCACAAGTGAAAAAGTCAATATCCCCTATTTTTCTACCCATAGGTTTGGATTATTCCATCCCAAATTCGAATATGATCAACTATGAGGTATACACTATCTAATAAAAAAATAATCACCCAAAGTTATGCCAAAGAACGGTTAACAACCAAATTTCAGAGGGTAAGCGATCAATATCCTCCATTTTGCTACCCTTAGAAATGGATTTTTTTTTCTGGGGCCAACTTCGAAGTACACCCTATCCAATGAAATCATCAAAATCGAACCACTCTGTGAAAAGTTATGCCTGGTAATAGATAAAAAAAAATACGCGTCGACTAGAGAACCTCCTCCTTTTTGATTTCGTCGGTTGATAAAATACGTTTCGTCCCCGGCCGGGGACATTTTCAATTCTTTATTTTTTTGTTATTTTTCATGGCTGACATTTTCTTAGGAATTTATTTCTGGAAAGAATGTATAATGTTATTTTGTGAAATTAGTAACTCAACAGGTATCATACCTTAGCAGAGTGTTTCATGTAATGTAGAACAGTTTTAGTTGGAGAAATATACAAATATATATATATATATATATATATATATATATATATATATATATATATATATATATATATATATATATATATATTTTGGAACGAGTGTATTGCTTCCATCTGGTTGTGAATGGAATGTTTTAGTGCGGGTGGATGTGACGTTTGCTTGTATGGGTCGGAGATATTCGGAGGAGAAGTCAAGTTTACGAACGGTTATTGTTTAGTTGTGTGTTTGATGGTAACGTTAGGGGTGGGTGGAGTTTTTTTGAATTTCGTTTGATGTAGTTAGGTATGATGCTTTTTTATAAAAAATAAAATAAAAATAAAAAATAAAAAGCATCATACCTAACTACATGAAACGAAATTCAAAAAACTCCACTCACCCCTAACGTTACCATCAAACACACAACTAAACAATCACCGTTTGTAAACTTGACTTCTCCGAATATCTCCGACCCATACAAGCAAACGTCACATCCACCCGCGCCAAAACATTCCATCACAACCAGATGAAAGCAATACACTGGTTCCAGAATGAAAGAAGCATGGTATATATATATATATATATATATATATATATATATTATATATATATATATATATATATATATATATATATATATATATATATATTCGTATTTTTCTCCAACTAAAACTGTTCTACATGAAACATTCTGCCAAGGTATGTTACCTGTTGAGTTACTAATTTCACAAAATAACATTATACATTCTTTCCAGAAATAAATTCCCAAGAAAACGTCAGCCATGAAAAATAACAAAAAAATAAAGAATTGAAAATGTCCCCGGCCGGGGACGAAACGTATTTTATTATCAAATAGACTCTCATTATTACACGAATCCAATAACCCAAAAAACAACTCCTCAAAAAAATATATATATATATATATATATATATATATATATATAAATCCTTATATATGAAGGCAAAGTGCATGACCGCTTTTTTACTGGGATTATTCTTTTTCAATTTTCAAGTTTTTTTCACCATCACCAGTATTGTTCAATGTATATTCACAATATTCTTCAAAAAAAGAGGTGTCAAAAACAATGAGAAGGTTAACTGAACCGGAGAAGATAGTGTGATGCAGGACTGCATTGTCATATTTTTTTCGATTAAAACTTCATTGGGCAAGGTCAGGTCCATCTCGTATCTCAACCAGCAACAAGCATAGTGCATCATGCTACGTCATTGCCGCTACTTTGATATGAATGAGCGGTGTTTTGTTTCTCGAGAATTCTTTCAACAGATTATGTGAAAATGACTTATGCTTTTAGATCTCTGAAATATGACTCTAAATACCTTTTTCTAGTTCCATTTTTTATTTATGTGGGAGGTATTCAGTTTGAGAAGAAAACATTTTCAATTGAAATGTGGAATGAAATAAGAAAATATACAATGAAAAATCAAGCGTATTTTCTAGATGAATAATATAAGTTTCTGGCAGGCATATGCATGAGTCAGAGTTATGAGAAATCCGGGAATTGGTTTTCAATTATTGTGTCTGAAATGACTCAAAGCAAAAATGGAACGCGATTTTATTAATAATAATAACGGTTATTGTTCCCATGAAACAACAGCAATTCAATGAGATGAAAAAACGATTACATTTGTTATAATATTTCATTTTTTAAGGATAGGTCTCATCATTATTGTTATGATTTCTCGAATTTATGGTGAAATTTGGATTGGAATGTTTGTGTCCATTTTTGACAGAATAAATAAACAAATATTCATATCAATATCAAGAAATCTTTTGGGTTTATAAAGATTTGACGTTAGTTTTTGGTAGCCCAAATAGGAAATGCATTTAATTACTTTATTTTAGAAAATTTTCAGTGGTTTGAGAAAACATTATTTTTTATTATACTTGCATCATTATCCTTGTTTCATAAACTAAAAAGCGTGGTAACAAAAACAAGTCCAACTTTTTATGTGTAAAATTACATCCAAAATAAAACAACTATTTCAAGTAAATGTTGAATGTCATTATCCTGATCTAAAATTCATTTCCAGCATTGTGATTGAAGTTATGATGCAAGTATAATAAAAAATTGCATATGATACACGTGTATAAATGCCTTTAAAGCACTTGCAACGTTGAGAGCACTCCGCTCCGCGTCGTGCCCCCAAACTCGTTGCGCGTGCTTTGAAGGTTCACTTATACACTTGTATCATAATATACTATTGCTGTTCCTCATATCGAAGAAAGATACTGTAATTTTGAGTGAATCGATGAAATCTTTGATATTTCTAGGGGATTTGATTTCTTATTCTGCAAAATATTCCACGTAATGAGGATTTTCTCCTCAGGATTTTAATATGCTTGGAGGGATACCTCCTAATTAAAAGAGTAATCCCATAAATTTGATTGGATATTTTATGTTTTCTCTCTCTAATTCCGAAGGCATTCAATAGGAATCTGGTAAAGTTCTTCTGGATAGACGAATTAATATTTTGTATTATTCACCGTCAATTTATGAGGAGAAAGCCATGCTAAAATATATTTCATGTCATTCATAAAATTGTCCTTTAATAATTCTACACTATTCGCTAAATAGACCAATGTTATGTCACCTGCAGATGAGTATGCTTTCCTTCAATACTAAGATTTTTCATAGAATTTATGTATGTGAGGAACAACACCGTACCCAATATTGACCCTTGTCATTCTTTCCATATTTTCTATTACCCAAATAATTTTTGAACCAACTATTTACTTGTTTCTTGATTCCAATCTGATTCAGAATTAACTAAAGCCTATATTATTGGGATCTCATTCTATCTGGAAATGTGTTACAACATCTAAGACTGGCGACTTAAAAAAGCCGTACTGATGTCTCTATTTTTTTTTTTGTAATCTTACAATCTTTTGTTCATATTTGTTTTTAGAATTTTGGGAAAAATTGGTAAAACTAATGTTTTTTTTCACCCTGAATATTAGTTATATTTTGGCATTTTTTTTAATAATTCTTGTTACAAAAGATAGATTCAACTTGATTGGTAAAATAGTATTTTTTAATGCTTTTAGGATTTTTGTGCTGATGTCATTAAATCACAGAGCTTTTTTGTTATCCAATTAATCTAAAAATTCCTCAGTTTACTTTTTTTCGACTATAAGTTTCAAGAACATTTAGGTTGAATTTGAGTTTCATTATTTCCTGCTTGTAATGAAGGAAAGCCAGGGAAAGCAGCAGCTAATTTTGGCCCAACTCGGATGGAATATTCGTTGACGGCTTGGCACTTTTTTTTCTTTTCCCCTTATATATTGTACGTTATCTGAATTTTATTTTTTATAAATTAATGCATTGATGGTATTCCATGTAGGTTTTGGGGTTGCACTCGAGAATTTTTGTGTGAAAACCTTCCCTTTTTTTATTCTCAAAGTTTTTTTGATGAATTTATTATAATTGTCATATAATTTGTCAAATTCTTGATTTTTTAGACATCTTTCTTTTGCATATGGAATTCTTCGCGTGTTTTTAATAATTTTGCAATATTTTCATTGAACTAAGGTTTATTATTTCCGCATATTTGAACTATTTTTCTGACCAAAATTTTTTTGAAACATCGAGAATTTTCACAGCGATAACTGTCTATACTTTTGTTCGGTTAACTTTTAAATTTTTCTGTGGGATACCCCAGAACTTGACCGGCACGGGCCTCGGGATAATGGGGTTAATTTGAAATAAAACATTGATAAAACATTTTTAGGACTGTACAAAGTCAATTTGATCGGTCAGTTCAATAGTTAATTTACCGGTCAATTGAGCGGTCCTGCACCAAATGCGGTACGTCCTAGTAGAAGCCCGGGTGAGCGGACGTCTCGGATGGCAACGCCCAGGAAAAAAATTAAACATGCATAGCGCCAGACTGGGAAACGGTGAAAAGCTCCAACTGCAGACTCAATTTGATTTTTTTGTTATGTTGCTCCCTGCCAAATCCATCAAATATATTTTTATTAAATGAATGGCAAAATTTGAAAATTGCAATTTTTTTATTTTTGACAGATTTTAGTTGGATAAATAATGTTGACTGTTCTGGATAGAGTTTCTCAAGGGCTTTCAAATGTTATATTGCAAGTCAAATGCAGTGTGCTATAGTTTCTGTCATTTTTCAATGGTGCCACTTGTGCCACTTCCGTTTGACAGATGACAGCCGGAGATGGTCCCATTTGTGGCAGAAACTGCATCTTCATACCAAATTTCAGCTCGATTGGTCATACGGTTCGGCAGTTATCGTGGAAGATTACAGACACACACACAGAGACAGACTTCACTCTGAAAATGGGCTTGATTTTATTGACCCCCAACCAGTGGTAAAGTAATGTAATCGTGCGAAAAAAAAACAGGATTTTGACGGAAATATCCGTTTTGAGGTACCCCGAAACGATTGAGACCATTTCCAGAGTGAAATATGTCTTTCTGTGATCTTCCACGATAACTGCCGAACCGTTTGACCAATCAAGCTGAAATTTGTTATGAAGATAAAGTGCCTACCCAGAATGCGACCATTGATTTTGGCTATCATCGGTCAAACGGATTAAAAAATTACAGAAACTATATTACAGTATGTCATATGAAAACCCTTGAAAAACTGTATCTAGAACAGTCAAAATGATTGCTCCAACTTACATCTGTCAAAAATGAAAAAAATTTAAAAGTTCAAAACTTTGCCATTCAATTATTAAAAATCTATCTGATAGATTGGAACTAAATTCAATAAGGAGCAACACAACAAAAAAAAACAAGTCTGCAGTTGGTGCAGGACCGCTCAATTGACTGGGTCAAATATCTCACTTGGTTAATTGATCGGTAAATTGAATTGATCGATCAAACCTACTTCGTACAGCCCTAAAAATGTTTCATCAATGTTTTATTTCAAAATAACCCCATTCTTAAGAGACCAGTTCAGGCGAAAATCTGGGGTGTCCCACATCTGACTTTTCATTTTATTCTTTGCATACGTGCCAATTGATACCAAGTTATGATTACGAATTGCATTCACTGTTCATCATGGATATTCCATATTTCAGATTGGAGTTAGTGATTCTACGATCTATTATCGTCAACCTATTATTAATTTCGCTAGTGGCTATTCTATCATTGATTATTCGAAGCTATTTGAATCATATATATCCTTCGAAAAATTATTTGATTTTGTGTTTATCATAATACTAATATATACTTTATGTTATATCTTGTTTTGTTTCATTATTGTGGTTTGACCAATAATTTTGGATGATTTTTTGGTGAAAATTATCTTCATGTGATTCGATATTTTCATGTAATGCTTTATTGATTTGTTGCGAAGGATATAATCTCTCTTGATTTAAATCAATTCAAATAATTGTTACGGATCTGAAGTTCGTGTCCATCAAGAAAACGAACTATTTACTGTACGTTTATTTGCATTGCAGAAATACCATACAATAATGCACTCTGACAGTTGAATTAATCAATCAGTCACACTGTACTACTCAAATATTGGGCACGAAACTGTATCTGAACTCCGATGAATGACTGTACTGTACTGTCCAACCTTTCACTTTCCAGGAAGACAACTTACTGTCCTCCCGCAGTTGAATCAGCCTTTTATATTAGGCTCATCAGCATCCAGAAACTTCTGGATTCACGATGTTCCCATTCGAGAAACCAGCGAATTTGAATCCTCTTGGAATAATGTTCTTCCATAGTTCTGATGAATCTTTCAATCATGCCACCCAACTGGGGTGTAGCGCAGTAGCTCTGGTCTTGCTGATACTCATCGGCTCATATACTCCCTTGACTCACGGTCTCTTCCTTGGTCCGTCAATGCTCTTGCTATTATGGACGTATCTTGATCTGGAATGGCCTCAGCTTCTAACTATCTGCTGAAATAGTCCATGACATGGATATATTCGAATGAAGCATCTACGTTGCATTTCTTCATTTCACCCCATATCTTGGGACCTTTAGTTCCTCCGTACTTTGGATAGCTTCTCTACCAGCATCCTACATCGCCTCGACATTGAATCCAGTAGAAGCTCTACCTGATTTTTTCCAAGGTCTTATTGACTCCCAGATGTACCCCTGATTTCTCCTCAATTAATTTCCTCTACAACTGCATATATCCTCTTCCTGGGAAAAACCAATTGATTGATGTCCTTCCATATCCATACCCATACCCATTGTTCATTTTCAACGCACATTAGAAAGTCCACAATGTTTTGATCTGTTTCTTCATGGTACTGGTCCATATTCTTGCTCATGGACGGATCATCGATAATTGTTCTGATCCTACCATTTTGGATGACCCTGATCCGATGTATCAGCTTATCCAATTTCCTGGTATCTGCCCAAAAACTCACGAAATCATACAGTCCTCGTCAGTGAGTAGAAACGTGGATGTATCTTTCAAGGTGATGATGACGAACGTCGTAGTAACCTCACCCTGCAATTTCTTTGGAAATGTCCGCTTCCATTATATCTGAAACCGTTTTATCTTGATTGTTCGTTTGCGCTGTTATATTTAGGTTTCAATTTATCAAGTACTGTGTCTCTTCTTGAGGTGGTCTTTGATCGACACTGCTCTTACTTTCAGGCTTAAGGTATTGAAAACTGCGTCACTTTCGAAGAACGAACCAGAGTTTCACTGCATTCCTTAAAGTGTGGTAATCTCACGGTCAATGGTATTTTGATATATTTCGATCGGTCTATGAATATCTGCATAGCGAACTACTCCTTCAAACCCTCCGAGGTCTTTATCTATCACTCAGATATTGTTTTTCAGACATATTAATTGTTCCATCGCTTCTGGCGTGCAGTATACATCACTTAAGATGACCTCTACCTAATTGAGCGCATTTTTCTAAGGATCCTGCGAGTTTTATGATTCTACGTCAAAAGTCACAGAAGATACGGAGATGTTTTCATGGCAATTGATACATAATATTACGAAAACGAGTACTCTACGTTACTGCCGAATACAATACGCCACTACATATGTATTTACCGTGACAGACAATTTTGAAGAAATTCGGACAGGACGAATCTAGCGGCATCATGAAAAGATTAGAAGTTCCTAGGTGCTAATGACCTATATATAAGGGACCGAGCATACCGCAAGAACAGTGAATTGTTTCGGAAATATAGTGAGATCCAGTTCATTCATTTAGGGCGATTGATTATTATTATGACGTACGCATTGAATTATCAGAAGTGTATTGTTATTGATTTATTTGATTGTCAGCGTGCAGTATTGTGTTGTTTTTGTAAATTGAAAATTAACGGACAATAATTAGTTGGATATGTTCATGGCCAATTACCCAGTTTCGTAACACTTGATGTGGTGAAAATATCAGTGGTGGAGTTGAGAAAAAGTTCATTGTGAATTCAAGAAATATACCCTACAATGACATGGGGCCATAATGGGAATAATCAAGCAGCAGTTTCTCGAGGAGAAGAGATAGAAAAGAGGTGAAGCTACAGGGACTGAAAGGAAAACAAGAGGGGCAGGTTCGTTATGAAAAGGAAAAATGACGGTTACACAATAAATTCCGGACAATTCTGGAAGAACACCGGAAATAAATTTTCGAACGAATTGTCCAGAGAACCGAGGGGTAAATTGTAAGCCTAAAGGAAAATGTTGTTAAAATCTGGGCCGAAATTAACAAAGTCCGAAAGATGATGGATGGAATCGATGGTAAAATAATAAAAAAGAAGTTAGTATGGTAATATGAGAAGCAAAGAGAGAAATGTGGGTGATGCGAGGAATTGATGAAAAAACAATGCAGCACTAGACAAGGAAGTTGCCTCACTGGGGACCAAAGACTGCCGTGACAGGGTTGCCACATTGCACAATTCTGTGACACCTATGATTTTTTATGGCAGTCATCATGGTCTCCACAGCCACTGGATGGGAGGATGAAGACAGGGCTACATTGCAGCGCTCATAGTCGCATTGGGTGGACCTGCTTTGACAATGTTATACACAATCCTGAAATACCAGCATTGTGAGTGTGGTTCTGGAATAGGGTTACAGCGACCAACATCGAGAACAGCTGTACGGGTACAGTTGAAAACACGAGTGCAGAAATCTGGTGGAAGTCTGCAGGAGTTTGAAGCAGACATGCAGAAATTCAGATATATATATGTTTTATTGGACCTCATAATGTGTAAACATTTGTAGCAAGTCTCAATATAATAAAATTCAGATACAATGATGAAAAATCAAATTGAGCAATAGATTGTAGATTGTTAGGAGGTCGATATCACTCTTCAGCCTCTCCGTGCTTCAACCTATGAAGTGTTTTATACATTAGCCTCCATCTATTCGAAATCCGGGATTCCGAGACTCCTTGCGGAGCGTTATCAGTTTCCTGATGTCTGAGGGCGTCAGTGAAACCTATTCGAGGAACTTTAGTTTTTTGCAAAACAGCGCTTGACAGTCGCAGAGCGAGTGTTCTGCAGTTTCAGCAAAGTTTTTACAGTAAAGGCACAGTTCACTGTCTGATCTATCCATTTTTCTGAGGTGATACCTCAGATGACAATGTCCGGTGAGCAGTCCCGTTATCAGTTTCAAGTCATTCTTGTCCAACTCGAGGAGCTGTTCAGCTCTCTTTGGCAATGGGCTCAGAAGCCTTTTCGCTTGTCTTTGCCCTGGAACCTCATTCAAGTGGGTTTTGATTTGGTCAGCTTCCCAGCGCCGAAACTCTCCGTTGATGTGGGCTTTGAAAATTACACAAAAGGGTTTATGGTAGAAAATTTTGTATTTGCGTCTTCCTTGGCGAGGCTATCCGCTTCTTTATTGCCTTTGATTCCCTTGTGACCTGGCACCCACATCAGAGTAACCTGATTATTCATAGCCAGTTGTCTTAGGGAGGATTTGCAGTCCCAAGTCAGTCTAGACTTACAAGTATGTGACTTTATAGCTTTTAGTGCTGCTTGGCTGTCTGATAGGATATATATCTTTGCCCACCTGAAGTACCTTTCAAGGCATTCGTAGGCGCAAATCTCTATAGCATGAGTTTCTGCTTAAAAAATTGTTGAGTCTTCGCCTGAGGATTTTGAGAGCCTGAAATTAGGACCCGTTACACCTTCCGTCCATTTTGGAACCATCAGTATACTATACTGATGCATTTTTCTCTAGTTGAGGCCCGTTCGTTGTGAATATATGGTGGTTGTTTATGACCACTTCAGAGTCGTGCTTAGTTGACATAATATCTGATGGCTTGTACCTGGATTCTAGGGGAATACTATCCAGAATCTTCAGATATCCAATGAGATTTCCAGCCTTCAAGTTTGATGCCTAGTGCAGTTTTAAGGCACTTTTTGCCGCATCTTTCATTATACACAATTGCAGTTGCGGAAGATGATGCTGAATCTTCCGCAACTGCAACCTCTAGTGCTGCAAAAAATAAAGAGCATTGAAAATTACTTATACCAGGTGTCATGGAATCTATTAGACAAGTCATAACTTCTAGAATATTAGGGGTATCAAAATAAGATTTGGTATAGGTAAATGGCATGTGAATAGGAGAGTTTTCGTATTTTTTTAATTCTCCGGTCACTTTCGCCGAAAATAGCTTCGGTTTTGAATTTTAAAATGGAACAACCTGTATATTCTAACATTTTTGGATTTCCGAAACAATTCGAGAAGTTTTTACGCCTACTTAATTTTTTTAGAGTCACTTTTAATATTGCCTCTAGGTGGCCATAATCGGAGTTAACTAATCTGAAGACCTCAGGTGATGTCAGAAAATTACCATCGGAAATTTTTAGTGACTAATATGATAGATAGGAATGAGACAAGTTTGAGGAATTATATTTTCAAATGGTGAGCATTTTTTCACAAGCGCGTTCTGAAAAAAGGTTTTATTCGCGATTGGATTCAAAATAGAACATAAATTGAATATAACTGAGGAAAATACCGGCTAATTAATAATTCACTTTTCCCAAGTGTGTCATGGATGGCCATGATGCATGAAATTTTGCAGTCTTCTTTGGAAAACAAAAACACTCACTTAGGTAATGACAGTGACATAAGCTTCATGAGCAGACAGTAAAAGTTTCTCAATTTTCCTTAAATTTCAGTTTAATTTTTTTTCAAAATAATGTGAACTCAAAGTGAAAAAGTGGATATGTTAATGATATTTGGATAATTTCATAGAAATTCAAGGAATGCTTAATGCTAAAACTGAAAAATATGCGCAAACTGTCCTGTTCTCTTACCATTTACCTCTACCAAATCTTATTTTGATTCACCTAACATTCTAGAACTTCTGACACCCGGTATATGTATACACACATAAACATGCAAAAACACCTTCATAAACATACATTTTCAATATAATAAAACAACAATCAGAAGCAATGAGCTTCGTAGTTATAGAAAAAAAAGTTACAATCGATATGCACAAAGTGCCAGCGGGATGATCATCAACATTTCTCATTCCTCTTGCTTATTCCGATGCCCCATAGAATTTTGAAGAACTGTTGACGATGCAGATATTTATCGACGGATCATTACACCTTGAGAAATGCGGTGAAGCTTTGGTTCGCTCCTTGCAAATGAAAGCGGTTTTTAAGACAAGTCCTAGAGTGATAGCATATGATATTCAATAGAATACCGAAAAAATTGGAACCCATGAATACAAGAGCCAATAACCAATCAAAAAAGAACAGATATGGTAGAAGAGGACATTTCAAAAGAGATTGCAGGGTGAGGTCCATATTGCCATAAACTATATATCAGCAAATATGTAGAAACGTTAGCAATGGACTATATCCGCAAATGGGTAGGAACTTCTGCCATTCCAGACCAAAAGGCATTAACACTAGCAAGATCATCAGTCAATAACAGGTTCTCAAGGTTTGACGTACTAAATGAGGAATTCTGAGTTATTCAAGATAGTTTGTGATTTGATGGGTATCAGCAGGACCATTACCCAGACGGATGGCATGATTGACATTCTCAATCAAACTATGGAAGCAGGTTGTGGAAGGTTGTGGAAAAATATCGAAAGGACTGGAACAGACCATTTCTGATGATCTGCAGATTCAACCAAACATACTCCGGTTAGCATTAGCTTTGGAAAGAAACTCCGATTGTCCTGTAACTTGATGTTCGGATCACCAAGCACCAGGGGGTAAAAGTGTGGGACTATGCAGGCAAACTGGCGGTAGCATGTTGAAAATTCCCGGAACAATTCGACTAGTTATGAATTTGAAGCAATTCAGGAGGATTCAAAGAAGGTGACCGAGTTCAGCTCTTCAATCCACGTAGGAAGAAATCTACCAAACTAACACCATCTTCAGAATTGTCGTACGAGATGAAGCAAACGACCAATGATGTGGTTTACAGAATGCAGTGCAGCCCAAGGACTAAGAACAAAGTTGTTTATCTGGAAAGACTGGAGCCCCATCATGGTGCAGCAATGGCTATTGATTGGGATGATAAAAATCAGAGGGGGCAAACGCATACAACTTCATGTTCATCTAACGTGACGGCAAATCCCAAAGAAATTTATCTGAAATAAACAGGTCGAATTTAGCGACCTCGAGAGGGGCCAAACTACCGATAATTTTTTTTGTGTTTTAATGCTCTATATTTAACAGGCGGATTACGAGAAGAGTGGAGTAGAAGGATAGTACGGTAAGGTGGGGGTTCGGTCCATTAATGTATGGCGATTGATTCGGATTATAAGTGCAGATACATACGCGGTGTTTTTTTAGAAGTGTATTGTGATTATTTTATTTTAGTGTAAATGAACAGACAATAATTAGTTGAGTATTACGATAGACACGAACCCCATTTCGTAATAATATATTTAAATTTTTCTCAGGAAAAAGTTTACATAATTTTTTGTTCTGATTATTTATCCGAAGAGATTTCCAGTCTATCTAGCTTTCAAATATTTTTTAACAGAAATGTCGGTTGGTTGTTTCATCACTTCCGGCGTGCAGTCTACATTGCCCAAGATGACCTTGATCCAATATAATAATAATAATTTTAAATGACAAAAAAAAAAGGAAATACAATGCAGTTACATGAAATTCAGTATACAGGGTGTTAGTGAATAAGTTCGACAAACTTCAGGGAAAAATTATGCATGAAAAAATATTGACAGTTTGCGATATAACTTTTGTCCGCAAATGCTTCGTTTTCCCAGATACGGGGTGTTGAAGTTTTTCTTAAAAACTGACTATTTATTTATTGCTCTGAAACCGGTCAAGATGTGCAAATTAAATTTGGTGAGGTTCAAGAAGTAGTTATTGGGCATTTTTTATATGCAATTAGGAATTTCATGTTCATCATTGGCGGCATACAGGTAATGATCCTAAAAAAAATGGTACGCCACTGATATATTTCAAATAAAAAATCATTTTTAAATTTCTCCTTCAATTTTCACTGTCTTTTTTCCGTATATGGCGCCGTTTTAAAGCATCTCAACGAGTATTTGTCATTTCTTTGATACATTATCTAGTAGCGATGCTAGTAGGCTACTGTCAACATTCTGTTAAATACGAATATTTCAACGAAATGTCAAATTTGCGTTCCTTTTTTTAAACTTTTAGTTTGGTATAATATTACTGATAATAAATAATTAATTTTTCTTTTATCGAAAAAAATGGAAAATTATACAAATGCGGAATTGTCAGACATGCATTTTGTCTATGGTAGAAGTGATGGAAATGCTCGGCAAGCTCGACGATTGTATGCTGAGTTGTATCCACGACGTAGGGTAACCCATCACACAATATTTGCTCGTCTTCACAAATGGCTGACTGCAGGCGATCTCGAGAAGTACGAACTGTGCAACTAGAAGAAGCAGTTCTCGAATTAATTGCGGAGTCACCTGAAACAAGTACTCGAAAAATTTCCAACATACTGAATGTAAGCAACTTCACTGTATTTAAAATTCTTAAAGAACATCAATTGTATCCGTTTCATCAAATCGCACAAATTCCAATTTTTTCAAATGGCGTTTTGTTTACTGACGAGGCTAATTTTGGACGACAGTGTATACAAAATTTCCATAACAACCACCTCTGGGCTGAGAAAAATCCACATGGAATGTTTTAAGCTCATTTTCAGCATCAGTTTTTAGTAAATGTATGGCTTGGGGTACTTAATGATCATTTAATCGGTCCATATTTCCTTCCACAACGACTAATAGGAGACTCTCACTTCAATTTCCCACAGGAAGAGTTACCTGTTCTTCTTGAAGAAATTCCTCTACAGCTGAGACAACACTTCTGGTTCATGCATGATGGTGCACCACTCCATTATAGCATTATTGTACGTAATCACTTAGATACAGTGTATTCAAATCGTTGGATAGGTAGGGGAGGTACTGAACATTGGCCTACTCGATCTCTCTCTCTCTAGATTTTTGCATTTGGGGTTTTCTCTAGTCATTAGTTTATTCCACTCCCGTTGAAAATGTTGAAGACTTGAGGAATCGAATTATAGCCGGCTGTGAGACAATAAGAAATACACCAGGAATATTTGCGCGAATACGACAATCAATGAGGCGAAGAGTTGAATCTTGTATCACGTCTGAGGGAGGTCATTTAGAACATTTGTTGTAGCTTTGCGCCTATTTATTTATAAGTGTTATTTTCTGTTATTGTTCTGGTTTAACGTTATTGTATTAGACAGTTCTTGATAATGTATTGAAAAAATGAAAAGAACGCGTTAAGATGTTTTATTTTTTGCATAAAAATGGCGCCCTATACGAAAAAAAGTGAGTTGAGATTTTTTGTCACAAATTGAACGATGAATTCAGGAATGATTTTTTAATTGAAAATCTGTGGCGAACCATTTTTTTCTTTGAAAAAATTGAGATCATTACCCGTATGCGCGCCAATAATGAACATAAAATTCATAATTGCATGTCAGAAAATGCGCAATATTTACCGCTTGAAACTCACCAAATTTGATCTGCCTATCTCGACCGGTTTCAGAGCAATAAATAAATAGTCAGTTTTTAAGGAAAATTTCAACACCCCGTATCTTGGAAAACGAAGCATTTGCGGACAAAAGTTATAGAGCAAACTGTCATTATTTTTTCATGCAAAATCACCCCCTGAAGTTCGTCCCACTTATTCACTAACAGCCTGTATAAGTAAATAAACAGAGGCATCACTGAAGTAACAATTACTAGTAATTATTACTTTTGTGTGATATAGCCAATCTACCATAAAAAGTTGAGAATTTAAAATCTAAAATTTACAAATTTACAAATTTAAACACACATACCTATACTGAAACTAGTCGACAAAAATACAAAGTGATGGTTTAGATATAACTTAGGCTTTGTAAATATGCGATGTTAATTCGAATATTGCATCTTCTGTCGACCTTCCTTCTCTGAACCCATATTGTTTTTCAGACAATTTTCAATGTTTTTTTCCAATATCTTTGCCAAATTAGAGATTAGAGATATTGACCTAAAATTTGAAATTTCCAATTTGCTCCCACTTTTGAAAAGCGGTTTGATTACGCCTGTTTTCAATATGTGTGGTAAGACTCCGTTTTCTAAACAATTATTGGAAATATGTGTTCGAGTAGGTGATATTAGGTCTGCTATATTTTTCAACATTTCAGCCATGAATTTGTCATGCCCAGGGTTCTTTTTTGTTTTCAGTTGTTCAATTTCTTGTAATATTTCTTCAGTATTTGTTGCATGAAGAAAAATACTTTTATTGTTTTTTGTTGTTTCGTCTTTGAATTATTTAGGGGTTTCAATTCTGTTGGCAAGCGTTTGTCCTATGTCACCGTAATATTTATTAAATTCATTAGATATTTCTCGCTTATTCGTAGTGATATTATTATTTCGTATTTTCAATTCGGTTATTTTTGTTTTTGGACGTGTTTTATTACAAATTTCATCGATACTTTTTCAGAGTTCTTTTGATTTATTTTTGCTTTTGTTTATTTCATTCTGGTAATAGAGCTTTTTAGCCCTTTCTGTGAGTTTACTCAATTTCCTTTTATAATTATTGTACGTATATAAATAATTTTTTTCCTTTATAGATGTCAATAGACCGGAAGTTATCCATTTTTTTCTAGCAGTCTGTTTATTTTTGGTTTTAATTTCAGTTGTACTCCTGTTTGTATAAACTTTCAACTTATTGATAAGATTTTCACATTTGGAATTGACATCATTTTGTTCATAGATATCAGTCCAATTTTCGTATCCAAGTTCTGATTTCAACTTGTTGTAATCAATGTAATTTGTATTTTTGTTTGCTGTTTTATTGACAATCTTTATATCTTCACCTATTAACAATGCAATTTGTCTATGATCACAAATTTTTCCGTAAAAAATGAATGACTTCACGTGAACATGGATTTTTGTACACGTCGAGCTATCCGGTCGGGTTACGTCGTTTATGTACGAAATAAATAGAAATATTACAAATTACTTCTATATTCTTCGACATTGATCAATTTCTGATGATATCATTGGGTACATTTTCGATAAATCCACCGATCTGTCGAACTTCATAATTGTAAGTCAACAATAAGAGAAGATAAACGCGTGCTTCCATGTAAAGAGGGACATCCTTCGTAAATATTCAAGTGCTCTAGTAGAATGTTTCATAATTTGAATTATTGAACATAAAAAGACATTTAGGAAAAATCGTCAAAATCGCAGATCTGTTGATGATTTGTTTGCTCCGACCAAATGTACATTGATATTTTATATCGAATGTTTGAAAAAATTATATTTTTTTTATACTGGTTACGATTCCTATGGGTCACTTGGGACCAGAACGGTATCTTGAAAAGTAGTCGTGAATGATGAATGTCTGACACTTGAGCCAGTTTCCAAATTGTTACCGTCCCCTTCAAAATACTGCGAAGTATTCAGTTCAATCACACATGAAAACTTGACAGGATTATTTATACGAAATGCTGGAATGAATTTGATGCATTTCATTGCATTATTTATTTGAATCCCGTTTCCGCATTCGTAAGAATTTAAACTTGAATTGTAAATTTTTCACTCTGTTATGTTATATGTATTGGTTGCGAAAATTAATTTACAAATCTTAGAATTTAACATGCATGAACCGAATTTGCATTGTGTGTCAAGCTCGTGGATCTGGTAAGTGCGAGAAATTCAAATTCGATGAACTGGAATTCATTTCATGCAAAATGAGAAGTGCATAGGCGTTTCAGGAATAATTCACAGATTCAGAGATTTTATATTCAACCAATGCGAATAAAGTTTTGAGAAAATTATCCTTCAGATCTAAAATAAAGTTCTTAGTCTTTTTGTATAATTTTATGTTTCTAAAAAACTATTCCATTGTTTATGTATGTATGTCCGCGATTTTCTCGAAAAGTATATCATCGATCTGATGGAAATTTTTGAAAGTAATCTTACGGTTCCAGAAAACGATATAGTACAAGAGCCCACGACCAAAACCATGTCTCATCATTTTACGGCCAAAACCGTATACAATCGATTAGATTATCCTGATCCTGATTAGGTGCGCAGTAACGGCCTGAAACGTAGCAGCTGCGTAGGAGCTCATTCTGCTATGTAAAAAAAAATTGGCAGACACTATCATCATATCAGTCTGAAATTCAAAATGGACATGGATTTTGTCATTTTATGACGGAAAAGTTTGTTTTCAGACATTTCGGGCGTAGCACATGGCCTGGACAGATTTATAAGAATGTCAACAAATTCAACCGAACTGTATTTTAGCAACCCGGTTAATTTTTCTAACATTTTGTATGGCTGCCGGGTTCATGAAAATACTGTTTTTAGACATTTCAAGTGTCACCTGTCTGGTATGAAAGATGTCGAACCCAACTTGTGTGTTTTGCAAGGAAACAAAAAATGTGAAAAGTGAAAAAGTTTACTAATGAGAATTTGCAACGAGTGTGAAGAATAAGCTGAATATTAGAGTAAAAAACATTCACTGCGGCATCGAGTTATCACGTACGGATATAGAATACCATTCAACGTGTTATAAAAATTTCACGGCCGTGGATTCCAAAGAGTTCTACTGGTTCTCAGGAGGATATCGTTGGAACTTTTTGAGAAGAAGAATATTCAGCATTCGAATGAAATGTTACCATCTTCTTCTTCTCCGCACAAGGTGGGCTGGTTCCGAAGAGCCCCGTGCACTTAGGCCTCTCTATTTGGGCCCCTTGTGCACCCGATTGTTCTGAGAAAATCAGCTGGGCATGCCGATTTCTTTGACAAAATTCAGCAACTTCCTCAGCTGAATCTCCTTGACGTCCTCTGGGTTCAGAATTATGCTCCCAAGGTTGATCTCCCTCTGGTGCACCAAAGCTGGGTACTCAGTGAGGATGTGCGACGATGTCTCGTCATCTTCCAGGCACCATCTACATAGGGAATCATATGTGATCCCGATGAGCTCCATGTGCCTGTTCAGGTGATTATGTCCCGTTAGGAGCCCAGTCACAGTCTTGATGTCCCGTCTGTTAAGTGACAGGATCTCTTTTTCATCATTCATCGGGATCATTTTTTTCGATTGCCCCTTCTTGTGGGGCTTTGATTGCCTCATGCCCGGCGCCTCTTGCCATGTTTCAAGAAACTGCTTTTGTAGCGGTTCCTCCATATTTGAGATTGCCAGGCTGCTGGGTATTCCCAAGATGGGTTCAGGTCCGACTGGGGTCTTTCCCGATCCTATCTTAGTTAATCGCGTTCCCGGGGACACCTGAGTGTCCCAGGACCCATATGAGTCTGACTTTGCTTGTTTTCGATAAACTTTCTATGGCGTTTCTACACTCGGACACAGGTTTGGATACAATTCTATTTGCGTCTAACGTCATTATAGCAGCGTTGCTGTCCGAGTAGATGGCAGTAGGACCTCGACTTTTATTGTCGAGGTTTCCCTGGACACATGTGAGTATAGCATATACTTCAGCCTGGAACACTGAGGCATATTTGCCTAAGGGAACTGATATTTCTCTCTTTGTTCCTTCTTTGTAGGCCCCTGCGCAGACATTTCCCCAAATTTCGATCCATCTGTGTACCAGATTGATCCATGGTTTGGGGGTCTGTCAGGCGCATTGTCTTTCCATTTCTCTCTTGTGGGGATGGATATATTGGGTCCTTTTCTGAAATCCAGAACAGGCAGGGTACTGTCTCTTTCCATTGATAGGACTGGACATTCCTTCCTTTGCCCTGTTCCAGATAGCTGAGTGTCCATGGTCTGCCTCAGTACCGATCCATTGGCTTGCACCTTTGAGTCTGTATGCAGCACGCATGGCTTCATGCTCAATGACAAGGTGCAGAGAGGGTAGTCCTAGTAGAACTTCCATAGCTCTAGTAGGCGTCGTTCTCATGGCACCTGTTATTCCTAGACAAGCCAGTCATTGTACTCTATCAAGTTCATTTCTGGATTCGCCATTTGTGGTACCGGTCCACCAAATGATGGATCCATGGATCCGTACGTTAGTGTCAGGCGAATGATCGCCGTGTATATCCAGTGTAAGCCACACGTGTTGCCGTAGGCTCTTCTGCATGCCCAGTAGGAGCAAGGAGCCTCTTTGGTTCGATTTTCCATCTGTTCCTTCCAGGTCAGCTTGGAGTCTATGATGACTCCAAGGTCGACGCTTCATACGGAAGCTGTCTTCCTGAGATTAGTATCTCTGGAAGAGTTCCCATTTTGCGTTTTTCGGTGAAGAGTGCCAAGTCCACTCTTTCCGGAATGGCTCTCAGCCCACCGGCGGAACACCACTGTTCTACTCTGCCAAGAGCTGTCATAATGTTTTCTCCTAGCAGGTTTACTGGTTGGTCTTGAGCCAACATGATTAAGTCATCTGCATACGCTTGTGTATACAGTCCTGACTCATTCAGTTCTGTAAGAAGCTCGTTTACTACTAGGCACCATAATAGGGGTGATAAAACTCCTCCTTAAGAAACATCAAAGAATTAATTACTTGTTGAAATATCAAAGATGGACGCTCCAAGATGGTGAAAAATCTTGGTTATTTGGTGTCAAAATCTATTTAAAATTTGTATCTGGAGATTTCTATGATTATGATCGTTTTTGGAAATTCTATAATTTAAGATGAATTTTGTGATTAATGGTCCAAATTCATTCGAGGAGTTTGGACTAGGAGATTTTGGATTCATAGTCGAAATTCAACAATTCAATTCAATTCAATCAATAGCAAAATTCAATGATATCTGTTCGAAGATGGCAGACGAGCTTTATTTATGGACCGAATCTTTCTAGAATACATATTTTTTTGGGTTGGAATTGTGTTGTATTGAAATTTTAGAATGTAAGATGGCGGATTAAAGACAGCGAACGAAATGAAATGAGCTCATTCTGATTTTTTCGAAAGCTAAAAAACAAAAGCTTTCACTGAAATGTACTAAAAACAGATGTGAGTTAGATGTGTGACAATAATATTTCTGTGTTGATATCACTGAACGAATTTAAAAGACTGTAGCGCAAGAATACTCATTTCATGTTCAACTGAATACACCGCTCGCCAACTTCTGAATTTGTTATTCACGAATTTAAAACAATTAGTTCACATTTCTAATAATTGCCCAGGAATTGTTATATAGGTAAAAAATGGCAGTAACAAGATACCACACGAGTTCTGTAAATTCTGACCAGAATCTCATTCAACATTCAATATTCAACATTTCAAGGTAGTTTATGGCCAGTATATATGCAAAATCTACATTGAAAAATTACCAGCTTTCATCGCAATGACAAAAAAGAATTTCTCGCTTTATTGGTATATAAGAGATTCAAAAGCTTATCATGCTGAGAGAAGTCAATGTGTCGATATTCGAAGAACTTCAAGTGAAATCAAAATCATTAAGAATGGTGTACCACAGGGCACTGTGTTAGATCCCTGCCTTCTCAATATTCACCTAAATAACCTGTTTTCCTTGATATTGAAGGCAAGATTGTAAGCTTTGCAGATGATAATGCTATTTTCTACAACGCAGATAATTGGACTAACTTATTCAATAAGGCCCAAACAGATTTTTCAAAAATAAAAGAAAGGTTTGACTCCAGGCTTCTGACCATCAACTTTGATGAAACCCATTACGCGCCCTTCAGTATAAAAAAAA
Organism: Gonioctena quinquepunctata; assembly: GCA_018342105.1. Taxonomy (NCBI): domain Eukaryota; kingdom Metazoa; phylum Arthropoda; class Insecta; order Coleoptera; family Chrysomelidae; genus Gonioctena; species Gonioctena quinquepunctata. The sequence continues at coordinate 30,366 of JAFIRS010002565.1, read as the reverse complement.
TAAGTTCCATAACTTTCCCCCAATTTCGCAAACAACCCCAACAATTACCTTTTCAATACTACCCTCCACTTAAACTAGTAACTTGGGCTTGACTATTGACTGCATCCTGAAATGGGATCATCATAAAACAAAACTAGCAGGGAAACTACGAAGTTTGCTCTACCTATTCAAAACGATGGAAAGTATTGACCAGTTGAAGTCTATCTATTACAACTTGTGGGAATTACAACTCTGGTATGGTTTGATAGCATGGGGCGGTGCATATAATCATTATCAATCCCTAATCATAATTCTACAATAATGGATTTTTAAAATCATTGATGGAAAAGACAGAAAATTTTCCACAATAGAACTCTTTGACCTTTCGCGGTCCTCGATATCAAAGAACTTTACCTTATTTAATCGTGTCAGGAGCATCGTACAAGAAGAATATTACATATCACGTACAAAGCAAGTATAAAAAGGGTATATAATATATATAGATATAGCAATATAACAGATTCGGCTATTTTTATTTCATGATGTCTTGGACCAGAACTTGGCCACGTCCAGCGCTTCCGAGGTGGCATTCACCAAATCCTGCATGGTGCAGGTGTTCGGGCACAGCTCACACTGCATGAGGTGGGACGTGGTTTGAGTGTGTCCACAATCGCACAGTGCCGGTTCATTTGAGAGTCCCCATCTGCGCATATTCTCTTTAGATCGTGTGACACCAGAACGCAGCCTGTTAAGAGATTTCCATGTCGTCCATCCTTCCATATGGCCGGGAGGGAGTTCTTCGTTTGGGGCTAACCATTCCCTAAGGTGCGCGTCTTCCTCTCGCCACATTGCCAGCCTCACTTGCTGCGGTGTCCCGTAGATGTTCTCTGCTGTGTGCAGGAAACTTTTCCTGGATTTTAGTCAGCGGCGGGCGGGCTGGCTGGTGAGGTCGCCGCTTTTGTCTTTTCTTTCCTGGCCGCCACTTTCCTTCTGATGTCTGGTGGGGCCACGCCTGCAAGGCAATACAGTTTATCAGTCGGGGTTGGTCTCAGACAGCCTTTGATGATGCGGCATGATTCATTGAGCGGTATGTCCACCTGCTTAGCGTGGCAAGAGTTGTACCACACTGGGCACGCGTACTCTGCTGTTGAAACGCACAAAGCAAGAGCTGTGGTTCTCACTATTCCGGGCTGTGCCCCCCATGTGGTGCCCGTTAGTTTGCGCACAATGTTGTTTCTCGCAGCTACTTTGTGTTTGGTGTTCATGCAATGCTTTTTATAGGTGAGTGCTCTATCCAGAGTAACGCCTAGGTATTTTGGTATTTCACAGTGTTCCAGGGGCACTCCTTCCCAGTGAAGTTGTAGTCTTCTTGCAGCTTGTCTGTTCTTTAGGTGGAAAGCGCAGGTTTGGGTTTTGGCTGGGTTTGGTTTGAGATGGTTCCCCTTATAGTAGGTGGCAAGCTGTTCGAGGGCTTCTGACAGCTTCTGTTCGCGGTTTCAAAGCTGTCCGTTTGAGCCGTAATGGCGCAATCATCCGCATATATGAAGTTTTCGGTGCCTTGGGGGAGGGGCTGGTCATTAGTATAGATGTTGAAAAGTGTTGGGGCCAGTACACTTCCTTGTGGGAGACCATTTTTCTGTGTCCTCCACCGGCTTCTCTGTCCCTGGAAGTCCACGAAAAATCTTCGGTTCTGGAGGAGGTTTCCAATTAGTAAGGTTAGTCTATAGTCCCTGCTCAGTGCGTATATTTTCCCCAGGAGCAGTCGGTGGTTGACTGTGTCGTTGAATGCTGATAGGTCTAGGAAAATAGCCCCTGTAATCTTCCTGTTCTCGAACCCGTCCTCTATGTGTTGCGTTAATTTTAGCACCTGTGATGTATAACATTTGCCCTGTCTGAAACCTGCTTGTTGTGGGATCAGGAGAGGCTCGATGGCGTCCGTGATTCTGTGGAGTATCATCCTTTCCAAAACCTTATACAGATGGCATAGCAGAGAAATCGGCCTGTAGTTTTTGGGGTTGTCACGTTCTTTGCCTGGTTTTAGGATGGCAATAACTCGCGATTTTCTCCAGATTTTTTTAGATTTTTTTTGGGGGACACGAGAGAAGCCTCTTCGAAGGATGTGTCACTAACAACACGTTCGGGCGTCCCCTGGGCAACGGCTCCAAGTCGGCAGATTATCTCACACCAGAAGCATCACAGTAGAACTTTACTCAAAGTGTATAATAAACAAAGAGAAATGTACCAAAAACAAAAACCACACAAAGAATAAGTACACCACAACAATGCAGCCTCTTGCCGTACATATTTCTTAAGTTAACAGAACTCTAACCTCAAGAATTCATGTCTTTCTTGGTTCAAGATTATACAACAGGATTCTCTTAGAAATCCGTGGAATAAATTCACCTGCAAAAAAAAATTAAGCATTTGCTGCAAGCCAAGTATCTCGCAGCTCCTTTGAACCTATGATGTTATTCCCTATGAAATATATTAGCTTCACATTATCTATCGCCCTGAAATTATTCTATCACTTCCGTTGAAACATAAATTTTAATCTGCTCATCTTTAATGTGGTTTGAATATGATTCGTGTAACTATTGTGCTCTACCTCTTACTCATACCAATATTTTTATTTTTTTACATAATGTGAGTCTTATATACATATCTCCTCGTGTATTTTTTTTAAACATATATTTTTAGAGTACAGAATTTCATAACATCATTTAATGTGTTTGATAGGATTAGTGTATGTATCTATTATTCTTTTCTTGTTCATTTTCATGTATACACCAATGTCCTTTTTCTAATTCATTTATATATATATATATATATATATATATTTTTAAATTGGGTATCAGTAACAGGGGTATGGAAAAAAAGTGTACTCTTTTTTCTATTCAAGCTTTCGAGTCATTTATTGTCTCTTCATCAGGAACTCTACAATGAATTAAAATTGAACATTATAAGATTTGAAAACCAAATAGGCATATGTGTACTTACAAAAGTGAGGTTAAAAATCCCTTTCACTTTCAGCAATTTATAAAATACCATAACACAACAGACAACACTCTTGGTATAGTCATATATAGTTAAAACTTTGATCAAAATTGATCAAGATTACTTGAACATAAGTGTATAAACATTTTAAAATTCCAAATGGGCTCTTATGGAGGTCATGTTGGAGCCCATGTTGGAGCCCATTTGGAGATGTTGAAACTTACCAAAAAAATCAGTTCTTCCCCAATATCTCTGAAAGCTCTTTGGCTTTTTTTTTAAATTTTGGTACATGCAAAGTACGAATAAAAAAATGTTTTTCCATGATAAAAGATACCTTAATTTTCATCAGTGGCGTCCCTGTTAACATGCCGTGACATATTTTTCATCAAAATAATTATACGCCACCGTCTTTTTTCCAAATGAATATAAGTTTTGTTATTGTGCTCTATTTTCTTCTAAAAATGGTCTCCTGCCTTTTTTTCGTCCGGTGGACGGTTTTCGATTTAGAAAATAAAATACATTAATTTGCTTGTCCCTATTCGATTTTTTCTCTTAGTCTAAATTCCATAATTGTGGTAACCAAAGGATCTAGGCAGGATTTTCATAATTTTATGGTAACTATTATTTCGTTTTTGTAATGAGTACGCATAAAAATAATTTTTGGATCTTTAAAAACATAACTATTATTAAAAAAAAATTGCAAAATCAAATTAACTGTTCAAAATCCTGCAAGTATGCATGCTTCAGCCCTCCTTCTCATTGAATTGCGTACTCTTTGGGAATACATACTGTGACTACTTCCATATCGTATTTTAAAATGTATACTCATTACTTTTATACTAAGATAAGTTTCATACAATGGCAATTTTTTTGCAGACCACCTTAGACACTTTAATGTGAGTCTACCATGATAAAATCAAAACACCACATACAAGTAGTTTCCACTACTTGCGTATTTATATGTAACTAAAAGCCATGTCCATTTTCTGAGATTGAATAAACTCATTATTATTATATTATTATAATGCAATCTTTTATCGCGGGCTTTTGAATCTATCAAAAGTAAATCTTCATTCTGAAGCACACCATTTTTTGTCCATGGGGCCTTGTTAGCATATTTTTCCAATAATTTTCACACCCATGAAAGAGTCACTGGTTTCAGTATCTGGAAACAAAATAGGATAGATTAACTTTTAGATTGAAATAAAAACAACAACAATTTAAGATATACCAAATGAGTAACTGGTATTCTACATTATTTACCTCGCAATAATCGTATTCATCCATAATGTTTGAGCAGATGGAAAAGGGTTACATAAACACGATCATCGTATGAATCATAAAGTTCATTCATAGATAAAATCGTGAGGAGCATTTCATCATCTCGTCTTTCTTCTCGTGTTGATATCTTGAATGACAATGAATTAGAAACTTCATATCTCAAGTTCTCACTATGAGGATACCATTACGATCACAAATAACAGGTGTTAATGAACGCAGAATACTTCTGAGCTTCAAATGAATCTAGTGAATGGATAAAAAAAGTATTTTTTTCCTCGGTTTCAGGTAGATTCCAGTAGAATTACTCCCTTTTGTGGATGTCACCACAACAGGACTTTCAAAAAAATTCGATATATTTTTGACGATCCACAAAGGCTACAATTTTTAACCGAAAAGAACAGAATTCGGCATTAAAATAACTTTCATCAATGCCTCGGATGAGTTCGGAGATTGGCCAAATCGGTTCAGTAGATTCGAAATGGCGGCTGTTGAGAGATCAAAAAAAATCTCGATCTTTCATTTTTATAGCAATATCAGCAAATTATCGGTCATTTGCTAGAGCTTACAGAATATTAGAAATATCAATAGGGGTATAAAACATATTAAAGATCATATGGATTTGAATTTAATTGAAGGTAGGCTGGAAGTGTGTTTAGTAGTATTCGAGTAAGGTCACGTATTTCGATCATTGTTGATTATTTTGTGAAAAAATGCATTTTTTTGTATAGTACCAATTTTGTTGTTTCAGTTTTGAATTGATTGAAGGTTCTGCTGTTTCTAATGTTCAATGGCAATTCATTATAGAGTTTACCACTTAAGTATCCACAACTATGTTGACCGATGGTTTTTCCATACAATATCAAGTTAAATTTATTTACTTTCACCCTTGTTGCATAGCTATGAGAAGGTGTGTGCAGGATTGATTATCTTATTTTTGAAGACACTGGTTAATATATTCAAACTGTAAAGTTGCCTTATGTCATATTTGAGTTTCGTCGAATAAGTTTTCGGTGAAGTAATTGAGAAGTTTTTTGAATCTATCTCTGCACTACATTAAGGTTTTCAAGATGCACATCACTAATTCCTCCCCAGCCCAGTATACCATAGGATAGAAAAGACTGTACTAGTGAATAATATATATATATATATATATATATATATATCTATATATATATATAATATATATATCTATATATATAAATATATAATATATACACGTTTATTAGAAATGAAAGGTACATAAACATTAACATAATCAGCAGTAAATAAACAAACATGTGAAAACCACAATAGGCGGGGCCTGTGCGTGGATGAAATGAGGTTACATATATATATATATATATATATATATATATATATATATATATATATATATATATATATTTAGTTTTGTTATTGTGCTCTATTTTCTTCTAAAAATGGTCTCCTGCCTTTTTTTCGTCCGGTGGACGGTTTTCGATTTAGAAAATAAAATACATTAATTTGCTTGTCCCTATTCGATTTTTTCTCTTAGTCTAAATTCCATAATTGTGGTAACCAAAGGATCCAGGCAGGATTTTCATAATTTTATGGTAACTATTATTTCGTTTTTGTAATGAGTACGCATAAAAATAATTTTTGGATCTTTAAAAACATAACTATTATTAAAAAAAAATTGCAAAATCAAATTAACTGTTCAAAATCCTGCAAGTATGCATGCTTCAGCCCTCCTTCTCATTGAATTGCGTACTCTTTGGGAATACATACTGTGACTACTTCCATATCGTATTTTAAAATGTATACTCATTACTTTTATACTAAGATAAGTTTCATACAATGGCAATTTTTTTGCAGACCACCTTAGACACTATAATGTGAGTCTACCATGATAAAATCAATACACCACATACAAGTAGTTTCCACTACTTGCGTATTTATATGTAACTAAAAGCCATGTCCATTTTCTGAGATTGAATAAACTCATTATTATTATATTATTATAATGCAATCTTTTATCGCGGGCTTTTGAATCTATCAAAAGTAAATCTTCATTCTGAAGCACACCATTTTTTGTCCATGGGGCCTTGTTAGCATATTTTTCCAATAATTTTCACACCCATGAAAGAGTCACTGGTTTCAGTATCTGGAAACAAAATAGGATAGATTAACTTTTAGATTGAAATAAAAACAACAACAATTTAAGATATACCAAATGAGTAACTGGTATTCTACATTATTTACCTCGCAATAATCGTATTCATCCATAATGTTTGAGCAGATGGAAAAGGGTTACATAAACACGATCATCGTATGAATCATAAAGTTCATTCATAGATAAAATCGTGAGGAGCATTTCATCATCTCGTCTTTCTTCTCGTGTTGATATCTTGAATGACAATGAATTAGAAACTTCATATCTCAAGTTCTCACTATGAGGATACCATTACGATCACAAATAACAGGTGTTAATGAACGCAGAATACTTCTGAGCTTCAAATGAATCTAGTGAATGGATAAAAAAAAAGTATTTTTCTTCTCGGGTTTCAGGTAGATTCCAGTAGAATTACTCCCTTTTGTGGATGTCACCACAACAGGACTTTCAAAAAAATTCGATATATTTTTGACGATCCACAAAGGCTACAATTTTTAACCGAAAAGAACAGAATTCGGCATTAAAATAACTTTCATCAATGCCTCGGATGAGTTCGGAGATTGGCCAAATCGGTTCAGTAGATTCGAAATGGCGGCTGTTGAGAGATCAAAAAAAATCTCGATCTTTCATTTTTATAGCAATATCAGCAAATTATCGGTCATTTGCTAGAGCTTACAGAATATTAGAAATATCAATAGGGGTATAAAACATATTAAAGATCATATGGATTTGAATTTAATTGAAGGTAGGCTGGAAGTGTGTTTAGTAGTATTCGAGTAAGGTCACGTATTTCGATCATTGTTGATTATTTTGTGAAAAAATGCATTTTTTTGTATAGTACCAATTTTGTTGTTTCAGTTTTGAATTGATTGAAGGTTCTGCTGTTTCTAATGTTCAATGGCAATTCATTATAGAGTTTACCACTTAAGTATTCACAACTATGTTGACCGATGGTTTTTCCATACAATATCAAGTTAAATTTATTTACTTTCACCCTTGTTGCATAGCTATGAGAAGGTGTGTGCAGGATTGATTATCTTATTTTTGAAGACACTGGTTAATATATTCAAACTGTAAAGTTGCCTTATGTCATATTTGAGTTTCGTCGAATAAGTTTTCGGTGAAGTAATTAAGAAGTTTTTTGAATCTATCTCTGCACTACATTAAGATTTTCAAGATGCACATCACTAATTCCTCCCCAGCCCAGTATACCATAGGATAGAAAAGACTGTACTAGTGAATAATATATATATATATATATATATATATATATATCTATATATATATATAATATATATATCTATATATATATAAATATATAATATATACACGTTTATTAGAAATGAAAGGTACATAAACATTAACATAATCAGCAGTAAATAAACAAACATGTGAAAACCACAATAGGCGGGGCCTGTGCGTGGATGAAATGAGGTTACATATATATATATATATATATATATATATATATATATATATATATATATTTATTTTTTTTTTCCGTAGTTTCTTGGGTTATTGGATTCCACAATTATTGATACGTTTATATTGTAAAAGACGTTTCGTCCCGTGCCTGGGACTTCTTCAGTTTTATTTATTTCATAATTCTCTGAGTGATGTGTAGCGGTCAATTTATATTGAAATGAATTTTCCTTTGTTTGGAATTTTTCCACATAATGGAGTCCTATCAACATGTTTCTTATTCTATAAGGAGGTCGACCTCCTTATAGAACAAGAAACATGTTGATGAGGACAATGAATTGTTGTTCTAGGCAACGAGAAAATATGCAATTTCAGGTTTTACTTGAATGTAGTTGGCCTTGAAATATTTTGAATTTCAGCTGGGAGACATTGGTATAGTTTGGGACTCAAATATGTCAGACTTTTTTGTCCTTTTGACTTTCTCATAAAAGGAGTCAAGTATGTGAGTTGTCTGTTCCTCGTATTAAATTGATGTTCCGGGTTCTTCAAGTCGTGCTTAGAATTTGATGTTGCTACGTAAATAGAATTGTTGCCTTGGATCCATAATATTAATTTCATTGAATAATCTATCTGATGGATATTTTATATCTTTGTTGAATATAATTTCAAGTAGGCGCTTTTGAACAATGATTAATTTTTTCAGGTGAGACTTACTTAGACTTGCTAATATTCCATACACAATATGTGGTTCCACCAATGCCTGATATATAGTTCTTATTGCTTTGTAATCTAGAATGTATTTAACATTTTTAAGTTTATAAATTAAAAACTGTATTTTCTTAGTAACGTATTCGATTTGTTCATTCCATTTCAGGTTATTGTCTATCATAACACCAAGGTATTTGATCTTATTACAGCTGCATATTGCGATGTCTTCAGTGATTCGTAGGCTATCATGAAAAGGAATACTTCTCTTATCAATATGTATGGGTAGAAAAAATGTTTTTTGAAGTTAATTGTTGAAAGTCTATAGTTGAAAAAGGCTTGAATATTGCGGATATCATTTTCTGCTTGAATTTTAAGTGATAGCCAGTTTTCATGACTGTAGAAAATTGCAGTATCATCCGCATAAGTGATAATTGGACGACTAGTGTTTAATAGATCATTCAAATAAATATTGAACAAAAGTGGTCCCAAAACAGTTCCTTGAGGTACACCAAATTCTATTCTTTGAGAATTGCTCCTTACCATCTTCAGTTCAACACATTGAAATCTATTGGAAAGATAACTTTCGAATAATCTTAAGGACACTCCTCTTATGCCGATGTTTTTCAAGCATTCCATAAGCAAGTCATGACTGACCGTATCGAATGCCTTTGAAAGGTCTAGAAATACACATAGAGAGGGTTTTCCTGTATCTAAGGCATTATACAACTTTGTTGTGAGGGCGAGGATTGCATCTTGGGTTGATACTCCTTCTTTGAACCCGTATTGGTTGGCGGAGATGATTTTATTTTTCTTAAGATATTTGATGAGTCTTATTTTCATGATTTTTTCCAGTATTTTAGCAATAGCGGTTATTAATGAGATTGGTCTGTAGTTTATGACATCTTCCCTATTACCTGTTTTCAAAATTAGTTTGATCACTGACTTTTTGAAGATGCTTGGGAAACGTCCTTGCTGAAGGCACCTATTAAATATGTGAGACAGTGGTTCTTTGATCATCTGTTCACGCCCGAATTATATTTATTTAATGTTTTCACAATTTATTTACTGCTTGCATTTCGCACCAAATTGGCCATGTAATTTGTTGTTTTCGTTTTTACCTTGGTAGCTAAGCAACCCTCTCAGAATGACACTGTGAAAATTCTTCAATAAAAACTTGACATATCAGTCAAAAATTCAATTTCATCTTGCGTTTTCATATCAATCAATATCAGAGAGAAGTTCATAATAGCAGCAAACGCACAAACATTGGTCCTTCGAGCCGGATAAAGTGTTAATTACCAGTAATCACTTATGGAATATCAGTGACAACATCGCTCCAGTTCGCCAGCTGTAAGAGAGGTCCGAAGCAGAAGAAAGGGGTCTATCGCCGAGATTCTGTGAGTCTATTCCAGTTTTACCTTTCCTTACTTGGTTTAAAATTGCACGCGAGTTCATTAGAATATTTCATTGCATTGTGGTCAGAATTCACCTTCAGAATTCGATCTCATTATTTTGGGTTCATTATACAGGTTTGCACTACACATATTTGCAGTCATTCACGTTTATCTGTTCATTTAGTACCTTGCATTCTGAGTTCATTTTTACAATGGCTGAAGAGTACAAAAAGCTTGAAGAATTTAGAAAGAAGGAAGAATTGAAAAGGTTATATTTCAGACGCATGAGCATTGATTCACGACTTTCATCTTTCAATAAATTTCTTCAAAATTACAAAACGGAAACTGACACTTCCAAAATAAATATTTCAGAATTGAAAAGTCGAATGTCACGCACAGAATACCTTCTTAACGAATTTCATGAGGTTCAGTGTGCCATCAACTACTTATCAGATGATCCTGAATCGGAGTTACAGGAGTCTGAAAAGTTCGAAAATTCATTTTTTGTTGCCATTTCAGAAGCCACAGAATTTGTCGAAAAATGGTGGAACCCTAGTTTTCCATCACCACCTTCACCGATACAGGGTGGTCTAACCTCAAATGATAGCTCATTACTCAATGTAAAGCTTCCCATCATTAAACTTCCAACATTTTCAGGAGATTATGAAGGGTGGTTGGAGTTTCATGACACTTTTGATTCCTTAATAAATAAGAATTTAAGTATTAATGATATACAACGATTTCATTATCTGAGAGCTTCATTAGAAGAAGAAGCTGCCAAAATAATTTCCTCTCTAGAAATTTCCTCATCCAATTACAAGGTAGCTTGGGATTCACTTTGTGAAAAGTTCAATAATAAGTCTCTATTAATTCACAATCATACAAAGGCTCTTTTGGATATAAAGGAATTTTCCAAGGAATCAGCCGAGCATCTCAGAAACTTGAGAGATCATGTATCAAAACATTTACGATGTTTAAAAATGTTGGGTCAGCCTACAGAACACTGGGACACACTTCTTATCTTTATGCTCACAAGTGAGCTAGATTCCACAACTCTGCGTGATTGGGAAACATTCAAATGCAATGAGGACGTTCCAACATTGAAGGAATTTTTTAGTTTTCTCCGTGACAAGGCTGAAACTTTGGAGAAATTAGAAGCACGGCAGTCTTATGCTAGCAAAAATTTCAAATCCAAAGATACCAAAAACTATTCCCAAAAAATCTTGCATTCCCAAACTCGTTCATGTCACATGTGTCATGGTTTCCATAAAATATATTCATGTTCGAAATTTTTAAAGCTTTCTGTCAATGCTTGTATAGAAAAGGTAAGGAACTTGAAGTTGTGCATCAACTGTCTAAATGCAGGACATCAAGTCGAAACGTGCAATTACTCAAATTGCAAAAAATGTTCAGGCAAGCACAATTCTCTTTTGCATATAGACAGAGAGACAGAGACTTCTTCAGATGCCCACGTATCACAGGCTCACTCTCAATTGTCGTGCACTAGTATAATGCCAGTTTCATCACAAGTTCTTTTGTCTACCATTCGTGTTAATGTTAAAACCAGGGCGGGAAACATTCAAAGTTGCACTGCTCTATTAAATTCCGCATCTCAATCAAATTTCATTTCAAGCAGTTTTCAACGATTGATAGGCGTTCAAAAGAAAAAAATCAACATGACCATCATAGGTATTACACAAGCATCTTCAAATATAAAAGAAAAATGTGACATTCAAATTCAGTCAACTAACAATGGGTTTTCAGCTACATTGTCATGCCTAATTGTTGATAGCATCTGTGACAAAATTCCCAACCATTACATAGATATTCTATCTTTGAAAATTCCTCAAAATATTCATTTAGCTGACCCAAATTTCAATATTCCAAAGAAAATTGATTTACTAATAGGAGCTGATCTGTTCTGACATGTATTAGCTGTTGGGCAAATAAAGCTCAGTTCACAAGCTATTTTGCAAAAAACCAAATTTGGGTGGATTGTGGCTGGACCACTCACTCTCAATTACAATAATCAGTCCCATTGTAATCTTGCCAAGAACATTGATGTTCAAAAACAATTTTCCCGATTTTAGGAAATTGAAGAATGTCCTGTTGATAGAATCCTTTCTAGCGAAGAATTAGATTGTTAAAAACATTTTACCTCCACTCACAAAAGGGATGCTGAAGGACGTTTTATTGTATCCATACCGTTAAATGAATCGGTAAACAAGCTAAGTGATTCAAAATCCCAAGCATTAAAACGTTTTTACAATTTAGAGCGCAAATTGCAATCAAATGAGAAACTTCGGGAAATGTATGTTTCATTTTTAAATGAGTATGAGCATTTAGGTCATATGACAAAAAAGGATTTTTCAGATCCTCAGGAAATCGAATACTTTCTTCCGCATCATGGAGTTCTCAAGGAGGATAGTTTAACTACAAAGTTTAGGGTTGTATTTGACGGCTCATGTCCTACTACCTCAGGTTGGTCAGTTAATGATATACAAATGGTCGGTCCTCAAATTCAAAATGATTTGCTGTCAATACTACTCCGGTTCAGACAATGTAGGTATGTAGCTTCCGCCGACATCTGCAAATGTATAGACGAATTATGGTTGAATCTAGTCAGCGGTCGCTTCAGCAAATATTGTGCAGAAGTTCTTCTACCGAACCACTTGATGTATTTCAACTCAATACTGTCAGTTATGGGACATCATCAGCTAGTTCTTCAGCGATTTGATGCGTTCAAGAATTGGCACATCAGAACAAGCATTGTTTTTCAGAAGCTTCTGAGGTCATTTTGAGAGATATGTATGTAGATGATCTTTTGACGTCTCATGACTCATTAGATCAACTTGCTGTCATAGTTAAACAGGTCTTTGACATTCTATCTCTTGGCTGTTTTGATTCACGAAAGTGGGTTTCAAACGACCCTCTCGTTCTCCAGCATGTTGAAACTTCGACATCCCCTTTACACGTGTTACAACTCGGCTCACATGAGAGCATGAAAACTTTGGGTTTGTTATGGTCATCAAAAAATTATTTTCTTTTATTTCACAGTCCTGATATTGAATCAATGAAGAATATCACCAAGCGAGCAATATTATCAAGTATTGCACAATTATATGATCTCTTGGGTATTTTGAGCGCATGTACAATTGTCGCAAAAATAATTCTACATAAGTTATGGCAGGAAAAACTATCTTGGGATGATTCAGTACCTTTGTGTATACATACTCAGTGGTTGAAATTTAGAGATGAACTGGGTCAGATAAATAAAATTCAAATTCCCAGGCATGTCAAATGCATCGATCCAATTCGCATTGAAATGCATGCATTCTGTGATGCCTCAAACGATGCCTATGGTTCATGTATATTCATTCGCAGTATCAACTTCAATGGATATATCTCTGTCAACTTGTTATGTGCAGAGGCTAAGGTAACACCCCTAAAATTGTTGACCACTCCAAAACTTGAGCTTTGCGGTGCATTGACATTGGCACGTTTATTAGATAAGGTTGTCAAATCCCTAACCTTGCAAATTGATCAAATTTGTTGCTGTTCTGACTCAACTGTGGTGCTAGGATGGTTGAACACGTCTCCAAGTATACTTAAAACCTCCGTAGCAAATCGAGTTGTTGAAATTCAGTCCAAAACTGATAGCTGCACCTGGAGACATGTTCGTGGGGAGGACAATCCTGCCGATTTACTTTCTCGGGGAGTTAATCCAGGTCGTCTAATTTCGCATTACCTTTGGTGGCACGGACCACAGTGGCTCTCAAAAGACTCTTCCGAATGGCCAATTTCAGAATTACCTTCAAATTCCAATTTGCCTGAATTCAAATCATGCACTCAAACAAGATTCTCACTACTCTTTACAATGATTTTCCAATCACTAATTTTTCGAGTTTAATACGCTTGAAAAGATGTACAGCATATTGTTTGAGATTTAAACATAACCTTTCAAGTCCAAGTGAACTTAGAACGCTTGGATCTTTGCAATCAAGAGAAATACAACTTGCTCTTCAATTTCTGATACAAATTGTACAGTCAAGGCATTTCCCTTCAGAGCTGTTCTCATTCAAGCAAAATAAACCATTACAGTCCAATAGCAAAATTCTCAACCTCAATCCATTTTTGGATGAAAATAAAATAATTAGAGTAGGTGGTAGGCTTAGTCGTTCAAATTTTGATTTTGATAAGCGACATCCTATTTTATTTCCTGCCAAAGACCACCTCACAACTTTAATATTTCGTGAAAAGCATCAAATGCTATTTCATGCTGGACCCCAGCAACTATTGACTTCTGTAAGAGAACGGTTTTGGGTCATTTCTGGTAGAAATGCAGCTCGAAAAGTTGTTCACCAGTGTGTGAAATGTTGTCGATTTAAGGCAACTACAATTCATCCTCTCATGGGTGAAATCCCAAAGGAGAGATTGAGTCCTTCGCCTCCATTTTCAATAAGTGGGATGGATTATGCCGGTCCTTTCATTCTCAAGGAGCGTCGAAGTCGCGGTGGTAAGACTTACAAGGCTTGGGTGTGTTTATTCATTTGCTTCACAACCAAAGCCGTCCATTTAGAAGTCGCCACTGACCTAACAAAGGATGCTTTTATAGCTGCATTGCGCCGTTTCACTGCTCGAAGAGGAAAACCAAGCAAATTGTTTTCCGACAATGGCACAAATTTCATTGGGGCTAAAAATGAGATTGAAATTCTAACCACCTTTCTCAAAAACAAAAGTGAATCTATAGCTTCTTCTCTTGCCAATGAAGGAATTGATTGGAAGTTTAGTCCAGCAAATTCACCACACTTTGGTGGTTTATGGAAAGCTGGGGTAAAATCTATGAAGGCTCATTTAAAAAGAGTAATTGGTGGTGCAAATCTTGTGTACGAAGATTTTCAAAGGGTTTTATTACAGACTGAAGCAATTTTGAACTCTCGTCCTCTCCCCCCACTCTCCTCTGACCCTCCTGACCTGAATCCCATCACTCCTTCTCACTTTTTGATCGGTCGACCCCTGACAGCCGTACCTGATCCTGATCTACGTGACCTCAAGGAGAATCGGTTAGATCGTTTTCAAAGGTTGCAGCGATACCTACAAGACATTTGGACTAGATGGTCCAAGGAGTACATCGGAGAGCTCCAACAACGCCAAAAATGAAAGAAAATGGGACCCCAAGTAACCAAGGGCATTTTTGTCCCAATCAAGGACCACAACCTTCCACCATTTTTCTGGAAGTTAGGACGAGTCATCGATACGCATCCCGGCGAAGATATCATAATAAGAGTGGTTTCTGTCCAGACTTCCCTAGGCATATTACGAAGAGCAGTATCCTCCATTTGTCCGTTACCAGTCAACACATCTTGAGTGAAGATTTTTTAAAGACTTTTATCTTTCAAGGCTGGGGGCATGTTCACGCCCGAATTATATTTATTTAATGTTTTCACAATTTATTTACTGTTTGCATTTCGCATCAAATTGGCCATGTAATTTGTTGTTTTTGTTTTCATCTTGGTAGCTAAGCAACCCTCTCAGAATGACACTGTGAAATACTTCAATAAAAACTTGACATATCAGTTAAAAATTCAATTCCATCTTGCGTTTTCATAATGATTGATATCAGAGAAAAGTTCATAATAGCAGCGAACGCACAAACATTGGTCCTTCTAGTCGCATAAAGTGTTAATTACCAGTAATCACTTATGGAATATCAGTGACAACATCGCTCCAGTTCGCCAGCTGTAAGAGTTCCCTTCAGAGCTTTAGGTGAGTGGAGTTTTGCCTTTCTCTTGTCAGATAAAATTTCAGTTGGGGTATGTCCAAAAGTTTTTTGAGATACTTCAATCGTGATAGTAGTCCTCTGATTTTTGTCAAATTATATTTTATTTGGTAATCCCATCAAAAGTGTCTATCTGTTATGAGGAATAGGTACCCAGATATTTTATGGCTTCTGTTTCAGGAATTTCCGAATGTTCATCAATAGGCAATGGACTGTATAAGAGACAAAGGGTGAGTTTTCAGTCTTTTCCATATTCTTTGTTTTTATTATTGTTCTCATGTCGTTTTCAACTATCGTTTTTGGTTCACTCCATTTTTTCGCACGGTATAGTATAGCACTGTCGTCAGCGAAACTGAGAATTGTTCTTTCATCTTCCCTTCATGAATATTGTAAACAATAGGGGACCCAACACTGTTCCTTGTGGGTTACTGTAGGTGACAATTCTAGAGTCGCCGACATGCTTACCTGTTGTTGTCGATCAGATAGGTAACTTTTCATCAGATTATATACGTTATCCCTCATCCCATATGTACAGAGTATTCGTAACAGAATCTCATGACTAACGGTATCGAATGCTCTAGAGAGGTCGACAAAGTGAAACAGCCATCATGGACGGATACTTAGAAAACTGCCAAGAAAAAACAAGCCGAGATAGGGGCAGTAAAACGGTCTGGTGGAATGAGAACTGAGATCTGTGGTCCGAAGTTCGGAGGCTATTCAATAGAGCCAAAGAAAATTCAGACTGGCATACCTACAGAAATAAACTAACGCTGTACAACAAAGGAATCCAAAAAGCCAAGAGAAACTCCTGGAGGAAATTCTGCGAGGAGAAAAACGAGACCCCGGTTTGTCCAAAAATCCACAAGGTTCTGGCAAAGGACGGTGGTACAGCAAAAGAAGTGAGCTTCGTGAGGAAGATAGTCGAATTGGAAGTTTCGAAGAACTCATGAAAGAGCAAGACAGCCCCGAGGAAAGGCATAAAAGGCCTACTCAGGGGGACTGGGAATTAGCCACGGAAATCACTCGCCCAATCAAGTGGGCCATCAACAAGTTCCAACCGTTCCTATCACCGAAGGTGGATGGAATCTATCCAGTATTTTTGCAAATGGCAGTGGATAATCTGATACCACGCCTTTGCAAAATCCTCAAAGCTTGTGTGGCATGGGGATATATACCAACAGCATGGCAAAAAGTAAAAGTGATCTTCTTTCCCAAGGTGGGCTGAGTAACAGACCTGACACCAAAGTCATGCAGACCTATCAGTCTAACATCGATTCTCCAAAAAACTTTGAAGGGACTGCTGGACAGATACATCGGAGACAAAATACTGGGAAAACTAACCGTCAATACGCATACCAACCAGGGAAATCAACAGACGCGGGGTCTGTCATTCAACGCGGGGTTGAATGACCTAAGCAGGCTGATTCCAAAGTCACTAGAGGACAAAAAAATACCCATGGCAACGTTCCTAGACATAGAAGGAGCATCACAGACGCGGTAGTGAATGCACAAACCCGAAGAGAAGTTCCACCAAGCCTTTGCAGATGGATAAGGGCCAGTTTAGAGAGGACACTATCATTGCGGAAGCAGGCGGGGGCTGCCCACAATGAGGAG
This sequence comes from Gonioctena quinquepunctata, assembly GCA_018342105.1. Lineage (NCBI taxonomy): Eukaryota > Metazoa > Arthropoda > Insecta > Coleoptera > Chrysomelidae > Gonioctena > Gonioctena quinquepunctata. Next base: position 13,064 of record JAFIRS010002565.1, on the reverse strand, counting down.
TCCTGTCGCCGCTACTGTAGAAAACCCTAATGGACGATCTCCTACAAAGACTAATCCAAGAAGGCTTCCATTGCCTTGGATATGCAGACGACGTAGCGATAGTCCTGGAAGGCCGGTTTACGGGAATAATCTCAGAAAGAACACAAAGGGCCATAAACATCAAATCAAATCAAATCAAATTTTATTGCTTTCGATAAAGTACATTACAGGTGTTATAAATTGTATCTAAAATAAGATCCCAGTTAGAGCATAATGAGCCTAGGCAAATTTACATTCATAGTGGACAATCGGTGCGAAAGAGAACAACTATCAGTCAATGCTCAGAAATCACAAACTGTCGCATTTACGAAAGCACGAGCAATGCAAGGCCTGAAACCACAAGTGCTGCAAGGCACAAAAATTCCATTAGCCGAAGAAGCATAGTACCAAGGGGTAGTTTTTGATCAAAGACTCCAATGGAAAGCCTGTGCAACAAAAATCGTCAAAAAAGCATCCATAGCACTGGGCAGGTGCAGGAGGATGTGTGGCAAGATCTGGGGACTCAATCCCAGGATGAATCAGTGGGACAAAATCAGGAATCATAAGGTTAGGCTCATAGAGACAAGCATGTCTCAGTGCCACAGGCGCCATGAAAACCACCCCCACGGCCGCGATGGAGGTCATTCTGACCCTACCACCATTACATATTTACATGCAGAAAGAGGCAAGAGCTGTCCCTCACAGACTGATGCGAGGGCCATCACCCATCACCAAACTCCACGGGACAGAATATCAAGGCTAGAAAAATAGCTTAATGCCGATCCAACTACAGGAATGCCCAGCGACGTCATGACAACTAAATACAAATTATACCAGAAAGAGAGCACTGGGAGGCAGGAGCACCCATCAATCTGGTACACAGACGGCTCGAATACCGAAGAAGGAGTGAGGCCAGAATATACGGGCAAAAAACAAGGATAATGATCCCAGTGAGCCTGTCAAAATACAACAGAGTATTTCAAGCGGAAGTACCAGCAATATACCACCGCATCGGAGAAATAAACAAGCATGATAGGATCGGCCATTCCATTGTCATATTCTCCGATTGCCAGGCAACACTTGAAGCATCGTATGCCACGCAAGTTAACTCCAAACTTGTGTGAGACTGTGGCATGGGTTCCAGGACACCAAGGGAACGAAAAAGCCGACAAACTGGCTCGTCAATGATATTCTACGGCCCGGAACCCATCTGCGGCATAGCAAAAGCAACGATTGAGAAAACAATCAGCAGGTGGGCCGAAAACAGGCCCAAAGCTGATGGAGAGAATCCCCAGGACAGAGGCAGGCAAAATAGTTTTTCAGGAAACCATCACCTGCGCTCACGGCAGACCTACTGAGCAAGGACAGAAGGCATGTAAAGGCAATAGTACATGCTTGCAGGACACTGTAAACTCAACAAGCATAGAATAGAATAGAATAGAATAGAATAGTTCATTTGACTACTTTATATACATTGGTACATTTGTAGCATATCAGACAAGAGTTCAATAAAAAATATTCTAAAGTAATGGCATTGTTATATAGAGATAAAATGAATATAATGAAATAATATCAATACAATAATTTGACGTTGAGACAGCATGTAACATTCAACAAACATAGAACCATCTAATGAAGCCTGTGGGCCCTTAAAATATAAATAAATGAAAAGTGTTTTTGTTTAAAATTTTATTGAAATTATGGGGGAGAGCAAGTCACTGAGTTATGATCAGCACCCAAGTACTCTGCTATGGAATAATAGCTATGTGTCAAAAGATATTTTTATTGTTTTTTTGAAGGTGTTGAAACTGAGATTTTTTATTTCATTAGGTGAAATGTTATATACACTGTGTCCGTAAAGTATGGAACAAATTCATTTTTTGCTAAACAGGTCATTTTAAGAAATAATCCTGAAACACGTCGATTTTTGATGTTAATTCACCGTATTTTAAAATAATAATCTAATATACAGGGTGAATTACGTTCGAGTAATGACGTCACCGTCTTTTTTTTTAAATGGAACACCCCCATTTTGTCTCAATTTTCGGATTACTCTAGCTGAGCTGATTCCAAAAATGTATCACATGTTGATTCCGATTGGTACAGGGTGGACAAAAATACAATAGTTTTGTGTGTGCTCATAAAGTAACGCGTAACATTCTTTATTAGGTAAATTAACAATATTATTAAAAATACTTATTGTCTAGCGGCAATTGGTTTAAATGTAACACCCCGTAGTTTGCTACATGTTTAGAGTAATACAAATGAGCTGTTTCCAAACATGTTTGGTACTTGTGGTCTAGCAGACAGAATATGACAAAAAATATTTCTTATCTATTTATAAAAAACATAGTCGTCTACTTTTTTGGGAAATGTCATTATTTGTTTAGTAATTTATTGATGTTCAGTGACAGTTTAGTACTACAATATTTTTGGTATTCGTGAATATTCGAATGATTGCTCAGATTTAATTGGAAGTAGAAATGGAGTTAAGTGTAAAACAAAGAATTGAAATACTTATGATGATTGGGTATGGAGACAGATCGCGAACTCAGATGGAAGTGTGCAATTTGTTTAATGATAAATATCCAGAAAGACCTATAACGCGTTCAACAGTCAGTAAGATTGAAACGAAATTTCGAGAAATTGGTAATGTTGAAAATGTACGCAAATCAGGTCGTCCCCCTGCAAATGCTGATACAGCATTAGATGTTTTACTGAGTTTTGAAGAAGATGCGCACACTTCTGTTCGTAAAGTTAGTCGCTATTTCGGTGTTAGCGAAACAACGGTACACAAACTATTGAAGCTTGAAAAATGGCATCCTTATGAAATAAAACTTGTGCAAGAATTAAACGAAGATGATCCTTATAGAAGACTCCAATTTTGCGAAGAAATGATAGATTAATGTCACCGAGACCCTCTCTTGATACAAAACATTATTTTTTCTGATGAGTCCACTTTCATGTTAAATGGTGAGGTTAACCGTCAGAATTGTAGATACTGGGCAAAAGAAAACCCCCACTGGATGCGTGAGCATCATACACAATACCCTCAAAAGATAAATGTATGGGCTGTAATTGTACGAAATCGAATCATCGGACCCTACTTTTTCGAAGGTAATTTAAACGGGGCAACGTACCTTGAGTTTTTAAGGGGGTATCTCGTACCTACTTTACGTAATTTGTTTCCCAGCAGACGTAATCCTGGAGGTTTTGATGAAAGTTTATGTTTTCAACAGGATGGTGCACCTCCACATTATGCTGTAGATGTTAGAAGGTACCTAGATTAAATTTTTCCGAACAGGTGGATTGGTAGACGTGGACCCACTGAATGGCCAGCGAGGTCACCAGATTTAAATCCTTTGGATTATTTTCTGTGGGGCCATCTGAAGAATGTTATTTATAAAACGAAACCAGCAAATATTGCAGATGTACAAGAGAAAATTCGTACAGAAATAAACAATATTACGCAAGAAACCATACACAAGGTTCAACAAGAATTTGTACACCGTTTGGGTTACTGTCAAATACAGCAAGGGCTGCAGTTCGAACATTTATAAAGTCATGTATTCCAGCATATTCTGTCCGCTAGACAATAAGTATTTTTGATAATATTGTTAATTTACCTAATAAAGAATGTTACGCGTTACTTTATGAGCATACACAAAACTATTGTATTTTTGTCCACCCTGTACCAATTGGAATCAACATGTGATACATTTTTGGAATCAGCTCAGCTAGAGTAATCCGAAAATTGAGACAAAATGGGGGTGTTCCATTAAAAAAAAAATGACGGTGACGTCATTACTCGAACGTAATTCACCCTGTATATTAGATTATTATTTCAAAATACGGTAAATTAACATCAAAAATCGACGTGTTTCAGGATTATTTCTTAAAATGACCTGTTTAGCTAAAAATGAATTTGTTCCATACTTTACGGACACAGAGTATATTATAGTTGATGGAGTTATTTTTCGATATATTCAGTCGGTGGGCAGGGTTTCTAATGAAAGTTGGATTTCTCATATTGTAATTTCACCCTGAGTGCTAGTATAATCAATATATTTGTGTATTTCTTGAAGTACATTATATATAAACAGAGTGGGCAGCGGCCTAATACCATGACCGGCAGTGCTCTCTATATCCTACCTTATATATTATTCTTATGGCTTTTTTTGTAGCTTAAAAATGTTGGTGGCTGCACTTGAGTTATTCCAAAGAATAACACCATAGCTCATTTGGGAATGAATCAATGCGAAGTAAACTGTTTTCAGCATGGAAGTGCTGCTGATAGGTTGCAGTTGACGTAACATGAAACTTGTACTGGATAGTTTTTTTCCTAGCATGTCCGCGTGATATGTCCAGCTTAGCTTCTCATCAAGTATTATATCTAGTACTTTCACACATTGACCAGTTTGTGGGGCATGGTTTGTAGAAAACGTTAAATTTTGTGTTTTTTCCATGTTCATAGTGAGCTTATTAGAGGAGAACCATTCCTCCGAACGGGATTTTATGTTTTCGATATTATCAGTCAAATTCCTAGGCTTTTTGTCTGATACTATGAGGGAGGTATCGTCCGCAAACAATATACATTTATCTGGGCTTGAGTAGTTATCCAAGTCATTGATATAAATGATGAACAACAGTGGGCCCAACACAGAGCCTTGAGGGACACCATGTTGAACCGATTGATAGAAAGATGTAAAGTTATAATTTTCTTCTTTCTGGTGCTCATTTGAGAGACATGACTCTATGAGTGCCAAGGCGACTCCACGGATACCATAATGCCGTGATATCTCCAAAAGTGTTTTGTGGGAGACACAGTCGAAGGCTTCGGTCAAATCACACATTGTTACAGAAGTATGAAAGCCTTTCTCAAAGCCCTCGACTATATCATTAATAATTTTAGAGACAGCGTTGATGTTTGAGCGATTTTTCCGGAAGCCATATTGATAATTTGTCAGAAATATGTTGCTTTCAAATTAGGTGAGGAGTCGTTGTGTTGAAATAATTTCAATAAGTTTGGAGAGAATCGATATAATCGATATTGGTCGATAGTTACTTGGGGCCGTGGGATCGCCTTTTTAACCGACGAAACCAAAAAGGAGGATGTTCTCTAGTCGACGCGTATATTTATTTAAGATAGGAATCACCTTGGTGAGTTTGAGGGAGTCGGGAAAAGTGCCATTTGTAAATATGAGATTTATTAGTGTTGTTAATGGATTTAAAATGATTCCAGACACCTATTTAAGTAGCTCACTGGTGAGCCCATTTGTGTCTTGACACTTTGAGTCTTTCAAGGATATAATTGCTGCTGCAACTTCAAAATTTGAAACCGGAGCTAAGAATAATGGGGCACAGGGAGCAGAAAAACGTTTGTAGTTCAGATTTTTGGTAGGAAGGTAACGATTTGATTAGATTGTCAGCTTTATTGACAAAACAGTCATTGAATTGGTCAAGAGTAATTTGGTTTGGGAAGTTTCTTTCTTAATTTATGTTACTCTCGTAGTTTATAAGTTCATAGCTACCTGTGGAAATATTTGTAGAAGCTAGTATGTATTCTTCATAGGCTCTCCGCTTTGCGGATTTGACTCTTTTGTTATAGTCCTTTTGAGTATATTATATGAGTTGATATCTGTTGTGTTTTAAGTGACATCGCAGATTGTTTTGATAGTTGATAGTTTATCTCCCATGTTGGTTAGTTCGTGATCGTACCACCTGACAGGTTTCTGTGCTTCTTGCGAAATATTTTTTTCAATGGTAAATATTCAACAATTTGATTTGATAAAGTTTTTATTAGATATGTTGCCAATAGGTTGGGATCATTTGTTAGTCCAAAAAAACCCCAGTCGATATTAGATAGACCATTTTTCACTTTCTCGATGCCCGATTTTGTTATTACCCTTCATATGAAAAACATACGTCTGGCAGAAGAAACCACTTGCAGGTTTTGCCAGACAGAAGAAGAAACCTCCATCCATATACTATGCGAATGCGGAGGTAAAGCAAGGACAAGGTTATCACAGAAGGGAACGGAATACTCAGAGGCAGAAAGCTACGTTAACGACCCACTGTCAGGGATCCTTAACATACTGAAAAGGACGAAGCTCGCGCAAGTCATCTAAATATCAAGGGAACCACAATAGATCAGCAAAGGTCGCAGTAGAAATAGGTCGCAAGGCCACCCTATGTACACATCTACAAGTGTTGGTATTTTTTTCATCTAATGCTTCATATATTCGAGAAGTAAGAGTTTGTATTGCAACTTCAGTCGGTCTTTCTCCTTTGAAGCCTAACTGCATGTGTGAAAGTATTGCGTGTTTCTGTGAAAATATTGTTATACGTCATTTTATATTTTTTTCCACGATTTTGGCAATATTTGGGATTGAGGTGACTGGTAGATAGTAAATAGTTTCAAATAAGCTTCGGTTTTTGTGGAAGGGTTTGATGATTTTTTTTTCAATACCGTTGGCAAATATCCCAACTCCAAAAACTAATTTATCATGAGAGTGGGAGGTCGTGTTATTTCAGTGGAATTTTTTTTGGTGTTTCAGCTCGAAGTCCATCGTAACCCGGGGTTTTTTTTTTGTTTTTCAAACCCGCGATGACAGACCTTACTTCATTCAGTCTCGTTGGAGATATAAACAAACTTTTTTATGACGGTTCGGTGTTCACTGTAAAGTCCTCTGGGTCATATTTTAATTCTGCATATTTTTTTCCTAAATCGCTGTAATACATTATAAAATTATTACACATCATTCGTTATTTCTTCCGGATCTCCAATATTTTTTTCAATATTTTTGTCAGGTTTGTTTTCATCACAGATGAGATTCACACATTAACAGATATATTTTCAATAGAGTTTCTGGCTCAACGGAATTTGTGAATCAGTTTCTTAATTCTATTCTTATAAATTTTGTACATATTTAATAAATGTTTATTATTTCCCACTTCATATAATTTATTTTTCATAGATGTTAGTAGGCCTCTAGTTATCCCTGATTTTGTGGGTTATGGAAATATGGGAATTTTAATTCTTTGAAACGAAGGTATTATAGGGATCCATGATCGGAAAATCTCTGCAAATATTTGTCGAGCAAAAGGTGATATTTCAATGAAATCTCACCAGAAGAGAGAAACAAAAACCACAGGTTGACCTACCTCCTATCTTTTAAAGTGTGATTGAAAAAAATTGCGGGATTATTATGATTGATTAGTAACTATTCGCAAATCACAATCTCAACTCATAGAACTATGGACAATCGTATATAAACATTGTTAAATCAAGGATTCATGTTCGAATATTAATTCAAATCACTGCAGAGCTAAGAAGGACCGAGAAATATCTCTCAGCATATATGCTGCTCCACTGGCTCCATTAATATAGCAGAATATGTGACATCCTATCAATGCGTCATACGGAAAAAATAGAGAAACAAATTATTTCAACAATTTCGATAATTGGTTGTGAAGCAGTTTTTCACCAATTGCTCTTTTCTTTTCACTTATTGAGTTCGATTTGCCATTGATTTGTGTTTTAATGTCGAATATCGACTCAGTTATATTTTTCAATTTTTTTTTCCTTCGAGATCTTCTATGAATGTAAACTACTGGGATTATTATCACTGGTGTTTATATGTTATCATCGCGATTGTCTATATCCTAACTTATGAATGCAAAATCCATTGATGCAGTTCAATTTGATATCAAGAAACTTTTGCTCCACAGAAAAAAAAAATGTTTTCATCGATAAAATGGATATATTTTGCATATTATTCAATTTCAGCCATCCGCTGTACCTGTGGGCTTTTTAAGGTGATTAGCCGCCAAACGCTTTCCAGATTTTTTTATCTGTTGTCATGTGAAATATGTGTCGTCAGCCGAATATAGATATAAAAAATAAGGTATTGAACGAGAAAAACGTATGATGATAATTGCAATGTCAATTCTTTTTGTAACACTAGTCCATAATATTTACAAGAAATACGAGTTTGAGGAAATGCTGTTTTTTCTCAATTTCATCTCGGATGACACAGTAATCAGTAGTAATGTGCATTATAGCTGATTATTCTCGGTGTTTTATTCGCATTATTTGTTGTTAAATAAGTATACTGGGCGACATGATTGTCTCGTGTATTTCGCTAAATGATGAAATGATAATTGTAAGTGAAGACGAGATTTTATGCGTATGAACTGGGGAGACAACAATATTTTTGTCAGATTTGTGACGTGAAGTTATTCTGTGATTATATCATTGAATAACAAAATCCAAACCTTTCGTTTGTGTTCTAACTGGAAACATCTTGCAGCAAGAATTGGGAATTCAAAATAACGGATCACCCTCTGGTGTCGATTTTTGAAACTATATATGATTATATGATTTTAGCCATTGTATACCTGGAACTTGTCGAATCTCTAATGAATGTTGACATTTAATGAAATTCTTGTTTACCAGTTGACTATTGTTTGTCGTCGAGTGAAAAAATGAGTGATTTAAGTTTTAATCAATATTGTTGTGTACCTCAATGTGACTCTTGGCGAAACGTTACCGTTGTACTGGAATATGTTTTCATCATTTTCCTTGAGAAAATGAACGTAACGTTCTGGCGCAGACTAATCTAGGATGAAATGAGTTTATAGACGATGGGCTCTTGAAGAAGAATACACTCCCTTCCCAAAATCTTTCTGTATCGTCTGTGGCCAAGAAAAAAAGATAAAAAGAGAACCTTCAAAGAGAGTTGTGAGGGAAGAAAAGAGAGTTGAGAAGAGAATAAATAAATAAAAACTTTTTTGAAAAAACAAGATTTTATTAGTTGTTAATAAAAAAAAAGAACTAAAAAAATATAAAAAATGTTTTTCAAAGACAAACCGTTATTTATGAAAATGAACTAAGAAGGAAAAAATAATTCATTTCATTCTTTGATCTAGCTTATTCTGTGAGTAACAGATTCAAAATCTTGCCACGCAAGATTACCTATTTTGTATCCGCGGCAAGCTTTCGAATCTGTTACTCACAGAATAACCTAGATCAAACAATAAAAGAGATTATTTTTTTCTTTTTAGTGCGTTTGTATCAATAAAAGCTTCTTTAATTTTTTTTTAACTTTTTAGTTCTGTTTTCTAACAATTACATAATAAAATCTTGTTTAAAAAACCGTTTATTTATTTTAAATTTTTTTGTATTGATGTTGAATAACTACTTTGGTAATTTCTATCTGATTAATTTTGAATTTCGAAAAATCATAATCTTCGACCCCAAAAACCCCTGGATACCAATTTTGATAGAATCGGGCCATAATCACAAAAATTGTCCGCCATATTGAAGCCGCCATTTTGTTTTTTTCGCCTAACAAATTTCATGATGCATTGTCAACGGAATGATGTACACCTGCCAAATTTCAAATCAATCGAACGATTGGAAGTGGGTCAAATTCAATTTGCAAGATTTGATTACAGACAGACACCGGGACAGGTGAAACTAAATAAAAGCTTGTATGTAACGGACTGGTTCCGACTAATGAAGGATTGAGTGAGTCTTTAGACAGACGATGGGCTCTTGGGATCTTGAAGAAGAATACAGTTTCTTCCCAAAATGTTCCTGTATCGTGTGTGGCCAAGAAAAAAAAGTGAAAAAAAGAACCTTCAAAGGGAGTTAAGAAGAATAAAACAAAAAGTTGAGAAGAGAAAGGAGATATTATTCGACATACCAAAGATTATTCATACAGTATGGAAAAATAGTGACTATATATGTATATCTAGGTGATAAGGATATATTTTCACACCATCTTGTTTGTTTCAGATGAAATAAAAAAAATTGTTAGTTTTATTTCCAATTCGAACATTCACAAATAATGTGTAACATTTCTCCAAAATAATTCATAACAATAGCTCCCGATGACTTCACTAAGCTGTCCAGAAACTTTGAAACAGTTTTTTTTGCAAGCAAATCAGAACATACTTTGTCTCCTTCAAAGAGAGATTTTGCCAATGATATTGTCCTAAGATGTAAATACACTACTTCACTAGAATTTTGAAATGATCAACACTACACAAAAAAACTGGAAAATGATACCAAATGGACTCCAAACACAACTGTATAACCTCTGAGAAAACCAACACACAATGTACGTATGTCTGGTTTGAATTTTCGCCACTCTGGTGCTGGCATCTAATTTTGAATTCCCAATAGAATGTCTCACATCACACATCAAACAAAAGAGTTATTGAAGTGGGAAAAGCGGCACTTTTTTAAGCAGTAGAATAAATTGACAATACCAAGAAAAAGACACTTCACTCACGTGTTGCATACATTATTTTTCATTTGTTCAAAAATGTGAACATGGTGTTCATAATATCAGATGGAGAATCATCTGCGACTCAAAGATAAGCTTCAATCACTATCTGCCATCGATCAAGATATTTATGTTAAAAATGGAGCGATTTTTCGTAATATCTAAGAGAAAACAACTGAAGCACACGCTGGACATTGACCTAAGTACATCTGATAGATATTGTTTAAGGGCTCTAACTCAAAACAAGAATCTGAGAGTAAAAATTTTATTTCCTATTCAAATCTCAATTAGGAACTCATATAGATGAATGAGATGAAGAAACATGAATTCCAAGGTGGAGCATTCACCAGAAAGCATTTGTAAAATTGATGCAAACTGGCATCGCATTCACTAGGTCTTCACTATATTTTTGTTGGCGAATTTCGAGCTTCCTCTATCATCAGGAAGACCGGAAGAATAAGGCAACGCACATTTTCTAGAAGAGATCTCACTTTGCAGAGATGAAAAAATATTAGAAACATTTCTTTCGGAGTGACACTTTGAAATCAGTTATTTTTTGATATTATAACCTGTCATGGGGTATGATAGATTGATTTGTTTGAAAATATGAACAGGGTGTTCATAAAATCAGATGTGAAATCATCTGCAATTCGAAGATGAACTTCAGTCATTTTCATCCATCGGTCAAGATAACCTCTTGTGGGGTATTCATGTTGAAAAGGGAAATATTCTCAATTGAATATTAAATATAAAGATTTTTCTGTGAATTGAAAAATCAACGATAAAAATAAAGTTATTCATGTGAATATCTAACAGAAAACAACTACTTCCCCGGCAAAAGCCACGCTGGACATTCAACTATATCTGATAGATATTTTGAGAGGACCCTCTATTCTGAATTAGGGATTCATCTAAATGAATGAGATGAAGAGAAATGTTTTCCAAGAAAGAGCATCCACCAGAAATAATTTGTTACATTGATGCAAGACTGGCATCGCATTCACTAGGTCTTCAATACATTTTTGTCGAAGAAAATCTATTTCACGCTCCCACGATCATCAGGAAGTCCTTGAGAAACACATTTTCTAGAAGCAATCTCACTTTACAAAGATTGAAAAATGTTAGAAATATATCTTTCGGAGTGACATCAAATCAATCTATCATACCCCATGACAGGTTATAATATCAAAAAATCACTGTTTTCTAAGTGTCACTTCGAAAGAAATATTTCTAACATTTTTCCATGTTTGCAAAATGAGACTGCTTCTAGAAAAAATGTTTCCTAATTCTTCTGTTCTTGTTGAGAAGGGAAACATTCTCAATTGAATATTGATAAAAATAATTTTCTGTGAATTGAAAAATCCACGATTAAAATGACTGGAATTGAAAATCAAATAACTATCTGAATGAAAATGCAAATTTTCAATTTCAGATTTTTGATTTGAGTTAGGGCCTTTTCAGAATATCTATCAGATGTAGTTCAATGTCCAGCGTGGCTTTAGCCGGGGAAGTAGTTGTTTTCTGTTAGACATTCACGAAAAATAACTTCATTTTAATCGTGGATTTTTCAATTCACAGAAAATTCTTTCTATCAATATTCAATTGAGAATGTTTCATTTTCCAACATGAATACCCCACAAGAGGTTATCTTGACGATGGGAAATAGTGACTAAAGTTTATCTTTCAGTCGCAGATGATTCCACATCTGGTTTTATGAACATCCTGTTTATATTTTCAACAAATCAATCTATCATACCCCATGACAGGTTTTAATGTCAGAAAACACTAATTTCAAAGTGTCTCTCCAAAAGAAATTATTCTAACTTTTTCCATCTTTGCAAAGTGAGATTGCTTCTTGAAAATGTGTTTCCCATTTCTTTCGGTCTTCCTGATGATCGTGGAAGCGTGAAATAGATTTTCGTCGACAAAAATGTATTGAAGACCTAGTGAATGCGATGTCTCTCCTGCGTCAATGTTACGAATGATTTCTGGTGAGTACTCGTTTTTGGAATACATTCTTCTTCACCTCATTTATCTTTATGAGTTCTTAATTAAGACTGGAATAGAAAATCAAATAACTATCTGAATGAAAATGCAAATTTTCTATTTCAGACTTTTTCTTTTGAGTTAGTGCCTTTTCAGAATATCTATCAGATGTAGTTCAATGTCCAGCGTGGCTTTAGCCGGGGAAGTAGTTTATTTCTGTTAGACATTCACAAAAAATAACTTTATTTCAATCGTGGATTTTTCAATTCACGAAAAAATCTTTCTATCAATATTTAATTGAGAATGTTCTCCTTTTCAACATGAATACCCCACAGGAGGTTATCTTGACGATGGAAGATAGTGACTAAAGTTTATCTTTCAGTCGCAGATGATTCCACATCTGATTCTATGAACATCCTGTTTATATTTTCAACAAATCAATCTATCATACCCCATGACAGGTTTTAATGTCAGAAAACATTAATTTCAAAGCATCTCCCCAAAAGAAATGATTCTAACTTTTCCCATTTCTGCAAAGTGAGATTGCTTCTTGAAAATGTGTTTCCCATTTCTTCCGGTCTTCCTGATGATCGTGGAAGCGTGAAATAGATTTCGGTCGACAAAAATTTAGTGAAGACCTAGTGAATGCGATGTTTCTCCTGCGTCAATGTTACGAATGATTTCTGGTGAGTACTCTCTTTTGGAAAACATTTTTCTTTGCCTCATTCATCTTTATGAGTTCTTAATCAAGACTGGAAAATAAAA